>JALDNG010000010.1:2950000-3212500 GCA_024349245.1 Neodontobutis hainanensis
GATATATTTTATTTTGCGCTGAACTAAGCCAAAATTTCAAAATAAATGTTTAAGAAGGCACCACCTGCACTGCACTAATGTTCTCGAAAGTCTGTGTATGCCAGTGCTGATCTGGAGGAACACTAATAACGCACAGGTGGAACTTGTTGTCGCCATGACCCGCTGGCTTCCGACGTCAGTCTCTCCTCGTTTACCAGAGCAGCTTTTTGTGGATGCTTCTGTATTTGTGATGCGCAATTTTTGTGTAATTAAAAGCTATTTTCTCACCCACACTACATGTATTTCAGGCTTGAACGTGTCATCAGCGCCTCTGCCTCCGTGTCTGCTTCTGAGTGCTACAGCTACTGACTTTGAAAGGAAAAGACAAGACTACAACCAAGGGATGGCTGCATGCATTTTATACACTGCAGTAATATCTCCAGTACAGGACCCTGGTGCATTATTAAAGAGCTCATAAAGTTTCTGGACTCAGTGTCAGGCTGTAATCGAAACCAGGGCAGATTCAGGCTTTTCCAAATGTTCAAAAGTGGGTGTTCAGACAGATCTATTGAAACTAGCCTTAAGTCATTCCCAAACCAATGCTGCCAAGATGAAGCATGGGTTTGTGCGCCACAACCACTTCTATTTTCCGGCTCCAGAGAGTTTCCTTACTAACCCACAGGGCAAAAATCTCTGTTAAGTATTTGTCACTGTGCCATTCAGTGACATATCCTATCACACTCCTTACAGCTGAGAATATTAGGATTAATATATTGTCAAATTTGCTTTCTGTATTTGAAATTATTCACGCTTTTTCCTTGGAAACTGGGCAACTTTTGCAGAAGTAAAGTCAGTATACATTTGTTTCCAAGACGGTTTCACTGAAAGTTTCAAAGTAGTAATTTTGAAATGACAATCATTTCCAAAATGTGCCCATACTTTACAGGGCGCTCACTTTATTGGCAGTCGGTAAATGACAGTAGAGGAATGGTTGGAGTCTAAGTGTGAGCGCTCCATGTTTATGGTCCACTTCCACATTCTGTAGGTTTCATACTGGGCTTCACTGTAAAGTGCTCATATATCAACAGTTACACTCTCCTGTGCTGAAAACCGTAGTGCGTGATGTCATTAAATAAAACAATCTGGGCACTGGCAGGAAGGTAATCATACAAACTCTTCACCAGACCGGAATAGTTTATGGCAAGAATGTTCACCTTAATAAGGCACAAGAGACGAATGAGAGAAAGCTCTGGTTCAAGGTTAGACAGCGCTTGTGAAAGAAAAAGTATGTCTGGTTCCCACCTCCATATATTCCTGGTGTGTGGACAATGGAGCTTTAAGGGAGGGGGTGGGGTTTTTATGGCTGCAGAATCCCTTTACACAGTGCATGTGTACTGTCAGAGCTGTAGGAGGTCACAAGGTCAGCTGCTGCGCCTTAGGCAAGAGGTAAAACTCACTGTGAGGATAAAGCAGGAGTATACACCATTAAAGTAACAACTGACAACCTCCAGATGTTGGCTCCAGGAAAAACCTGGCATCGACTCCCATTCAAAAGAAAATTTGATCAAGTCGAGCGATGCTTGTTCTTCTGGCATGTGTCGTTAATGCTCTTGGGCTTTATTGCATAAGTAGGTATAGTACAAACTAGTATTAGCACACAGGCATAAAGTGCATTGCAAAGCTCTAACACAACACATTGCATTTGGTCTGTGACAATAAAACCTAATAAAAACAAAACTTAACTGTGTATTTTTTTCTTTTATATCTCAATTTCAGTATCATGTCAATGTGAACTTAACTGTCACCTTTAAAATCGATGTTCATTTGTAGACTGTGTTATTTAGATATCATAAAAAGTGCTATTTAGTTATGTATTTGTTTAAAAAGTCAATACTGTGATCAGTGTCTCAGCATGATATTTTTGGGTTTTCAGTGTGAAATTAAAGCAAAGCCAAGTAACTTTTTCTCACAAGACACTGTAACATTAGGATTGTTTCCACTGGAACGGCACGGTACATGTTGGGTCCGACAGAGTTGCCACTGAGATTGGCCTTTTGTTTACATGTAGTCAAGATTGAATTGCTCTAAATTAACCTAAAATCATTGCAGCAAATAAATGCAGCTCTGTTCACAGTCACACGGCCCCCAAACAAAAGCTCCACACGACAGTGCCTGGTAACCTGACTCTAACCCCACACTCCCGCTCCAACGTCACAGCTGTGTCTATCCATCTTTCAGCTGCGTTTCTCTTAAAGTGAATTAACAGTGGATTTATTGTCTGCAACAAAGCTGAACTTGTGACGTTCAATTGTGAGTCCTTAAAATGTAGGAATTTGATGTTTGGAAAGCTGTTAATAAACACTGTCCATATCTATACCGACCCTTCAACTGAGTGACCGGGCATGCTATCGTCTCTTACATCTTGCTCAAATCCATCTCAAATCTTGCCATCCTGTGGAAATACTGAGATGTAAGTCTAGTCTACAGTATGTCTGCAGCAGTGTATTGTGGGTGTACATCCTTAAAGGTTACACAGTGATGCTTCAATACAACACATGTCCTTCTGTATGTCACTTGTTTGTATTTAACTATTAGTAACAGTGTAAGAAATCTCATGTAGGCTGCTGTGAGTGCATTCCAACACGTTTCCAGAGACTCAGCCTCCTGTGGGTAGTTTGCAGAGGGGGCAGATCCGCCTGGACGCAGGTCTCTGAACACATACACTCAGGCACTCAGGGGAGGGCTCCAGGGGAGGGGAGTTTAACACTAGGAGGGGGCGGTGGGGGTTCAAATACAGCTGTGCTTAGTCACACTTTCACTCAGGACTGCCCTGTGTCAGCGGGTGAACAGCAGCTGGTTATCCTCCTTCCTCCTGCTTCCCCATCTCTGCGGATGGGACTCAAACTTTAACACAAGTGTCTGCAGATGCTACTGAGAAGTCTCGCACGGTGCTTTATCATTTACAACACTGACATTAGTCACATTAGTTCGTCTCCTTTTATTTAATTATCGCGAGAGCTTGCTCACAGTAGGCGCTTAACCGCCGCTCTCCATCCGCGAGCACGCGCTGAAACATGGAGTACCTCAAGTTTTGTTTTGTGTTCTCATTCTGGTTCAAGTTTGCCATTTGTGTCTACTCTACTGACTCCTCTCCGGCGCCAATCCCCGCAGGTAGGAAACTTTTCATCACATGCTGCTGACTTTTCAGATGAAATATACACTTTTATCAAAAGAGACATTGTTTCAATCTTGCGTCACACGATTTAACGACGACATGATGTCACTGTGCACCAGAAGCAGGTTGCACGCCCGAGGCTTCTGTCTGTCAGGGATCAGGATAAATGAAGACATATGTTTGGGCGTAAAATTGCATGATAAGGCGCTTCACAGCAAAACAAGTCTGCGGCTTCTCGCAATATCGCTTTTATTTGATGTTGCTCGGCTGCGTGCTGCTCCGGGTTTTATAAGTCTGTGGGTTGTAAAGTGTCAGAGCGTGAAATAAGTCCAACTGACGGCGCTGCTTTGATGGGATAACGAAGTTGAATTGCTTAAATTCAGGGCATGCTCAAAGAGGCTGAAAAGGCACGATCTTTTAGTTATCAGATATATGACGCTTTTATTCTAAAGTCATAATGTCTGGCGCATCAGTGGCTGTTATAAAACTTTAAAGGGAAAGAACCAACAACCGGCAGCTGCTACAGGCCTACAGTACAGTAGGCTATACATAACACGCCACAGGTTTATTGAGTGTGAGAAGCTTAGCCTTGTTAACATGCAGTCGTGGTTTAATTGCTCTAAATTACCCTAAAATCATTTGGGCTAAATGCAGCTCTGTTCACAGTCACACGGCCCCCAAACAAAAGCTCCACACGACAGTTTAAGTGGAGACACATGCTTTTTCTAGGTGAAGCCCAAAAACCTGAGTTAATGTGGCCATTAGCTGCAGCTTACAATCAAGGCTGGTTTTGTCCTGCTGCCTTTCACCCCGTAAAGAAAAACTTGGTCAATAAATAAGAAATACAAATACTAATTATTTAATGAATAAATAATTGCACATGAGACTACATCATTCTACTATTTAAATGTAAAGTGACTTGTAACCTGAAAAGCAGCCTGAAACAGAAACGCTTTATAATGTCCACATTCAGAAACACTTGGGCCTTTGCACGGCCTGCGTTTGTAATTTAATGAAATGTCTATGATGATGTGTTAATGTGAAATGCACAGTAATCTCCGCCATGACTCACTTTTTCCAGTTACGAGTTGTGCTTCACATTGTTCCAAATGTTGTGTGGTGCTAAAATAAAGTAAACCTTTTATAACATCTCTGCATGAGTTCCATTGTGAGGATAATGATGTTAGCCTCAAAACGAGCTGAACATTCAAAGTGTCAGTGGGATTTTTAGATATTGAGTGTGTCCCTTTTCCGACTGACTGAATCTAAGAGCAGGTGAAGTGTAGTGGACCAGCTCACACCTGCAGTGGCCAGGGACAGGAACCTGGCTGTTCCCTAATGGTTTCTGGAAAGTTCCAAATCTTGGGTGGAGTAGACCCCCAAAGACTCTGAAAGGAGTCATTCATGAGCTTTGACAGAATGCACATGCAACATACTCAATAGCTTAACTTAATTTCAATTCTGATTATAAAACACGACCAATAACTTGAAGTTGAACATCACTGCTCAAAAAGTAACCAGTTTGTTTTTTGCTTTTTCAATTTTCTCTATCCAAACAACATTTTCTGAAATCTTTACACAAATACCAGGTGTATACAGTATAATTTGGTCTCCACTGCCTCATGGGACTGTCTAGATTGAGCCTGTTCCACTCATCACTCACATGTCAGTGGGCAAGAGAAGAAAAGCAACGACTTCTCCGCCGTATAATAGCACTCTCTATTGCCTGTTATTCTAGTCCAACAAACTAACAAACCCTGTTGGCAGGAACAACCCGTTATCATGTCTATCATGTCTGAACATTGTCACTAGATCACCACATCGTTGGGTCCAACTTGTGCAGTGTGCTTTCTAACTCTCACTTAATTGTCTCAGGTATTTCCTACTATCAAATAGAGAAAAGGTCTTAAAGCTAATAATTCCTATACGGTACGAAGACTGAAAAGTCTTATAAGTATCAGTGCAAAGAATGTTGCCATCACTGCATTGTGTATTTTTCCCTCTAGCGAGTTTTAATGCTGATGGATAGTGAGATTGCACAGCTGTTGAAGGAAATCCACTGACTTAATCACAACGGGGCGTAATGTTTGTATTACAATGTGTCAGTAAAAAGTGGAATTTTGTATCGTTCATAAATTTATGTTGTAACAGTGCTTATTGCTTTCCATGGTTTCATTTTTGATTTTCGTTTTCCTTCTTCTTTATTGAAGTTTTAGGTTTCATGGCAAACTATATAAGTAATTCTTAAGGCAAAAAAGAAATGACGTGAAACGAGAATCCCAAAATGATTTCCGTGCCTAGAGCAGGTGACATCATGCCACATCCTTGGGCTCCAGTCCTGTGGTTTGACACATGTAATTGAAAGCACAGGCCTTTCCTGCATCTGCACTACACAGATTATGGCCTTGGTATGTTTTATCAATTATGGTAACTCAATTGTCACTTGTAGATGAAGTCGTTCACCTCAGAGGGACGGGATTTGTGCGACTCACGTGTAGCCATATAAACAGATGGGAGACTACTCACCTTGGTCACAACAATAGGATTCAATTGGAAATGACTGTCTGCTTCTTGTCTGGAAGCGCATGGTTTTCTGTGTCAGGACTGTTGTGTTGGTGCCAAAAAAACAGCTTGTGGTCATATTAAAATTCTGATGAATTCTACGGCTGGAGAAGCCTGAGTGTATCCATCTATGTTTAGCTTTAGCCTGGGAATAAAGTGTGTAGGGGTACAAATGCTTGTAAAAATAGTATTGTCTGTAATTTTTTTATCTTTTAGCTTTGGTTAAAAATTGACTTGCCATTTAGTGTGGCTTTTACATTTTTTTTTTTCTCAAAGTTGTCAGAGTGGTTAGATGATGGGTTAAATTCTCATCCAGGGCAGGTGTGTGGAGTTTGTATGGTGTCCCTGTGTCTGCGTGCTCCACATGGGGCCAGGACTCCCCTGTAAAAGAGTTGTAATCTCAGTGGGCACCAAAAAAAAGATTGTGGTAATGTCAAAGTCTTTAATGCATCAACAGTTGACACATGTTGACATGTTCACAATTGCCATGGAAAGCAGAAGTAAGAACATTGAAGGTTTTCACAGCATTGGTTTTACACTGCTCACTGATGAAGAATAATGAAGCCCAAAAAACTTAACACTTTTTGTAGTGTAATATTAAAGCTAATCAGTGTGTTTAAAAAATCAGACATTCACATTATGTCAGGACTTTACTTGTTCAAAATCTAATTTCCAGGCTCAGACAAACTGTGGAATTAAGCATCCCAGTATTTTCCCAGTACAAATCTAGGATTATTAACTTGCACTTTCCATGGTCTGACACTTTTCAGTTACTTTGTCGAGCCTGCTAAAGATTGATTTAGAAGACTAAAATAGAACGATGGGGTTTGGATTCACTGTGTCGTGAAAGAGAAAAGATCCTCTTATCCTCATGTTCAAAGTCGGAGCATATTCCCAGGATACCTCTCTCTGTTCTGCAAATGCTTGCTTAAGCTTAGCACCAGCCAGCAACTTCAAACCTTTGCTCATCCAAGTGTGAAAGTTTACCTAGACAGCTGTGCCCCATGTGGCAGGGAGAGTGCGAGGGAAAGGCCTTTGGGCGTCATTGCCTTTCTTGGAGACAAGCTACAGCCAAACTGTATGAGCTACATTCCTGTCTTCCTGTGGGCCGTTCATACCGAGCTGAGAAGAGAACATGCAATATTTACTCTAACACCCCACTCCCGCTCCAACGTCACAGCTGTGTCTATCCATCTTTCAGCTGCATTTCACTCTTAAAGGAGAAGGAAAACTTTTATAATTAAATAAGGGTTAGCTCTGCTGTTCAGTCAGTTCCAGAGGGATCCAGGCTTTTAACCTTGTGCTGCAGCTTGATTCTCGTTGCGTCAGACAAAGTATTTGCGTTCGAACCCTGGCCTTACTGGCTCGTTGTGTCCAATGATGTGGCAACACTGACTGGCCTGGGTGTGTTTTAGATTTGAAGATGTAGAAAAGGTTTTATAAACTACATTGCGCTGCTCTGAATCTGAATCCAATCACCGACCAGATATTTATTTAAAGTACCTATCCCTTTGCAAACCCTTTTAACAGGAGCCCTCCAGATGATACTGGCAGAGTCAGATTACCAGGCACTGAGGCTGATACCATAATGTGCCAAACCAGAAAAAAGTCTCTAAACCTAGAGCTATTAAAACATGTTCGGCTATAAAATCTTTTTTTCACCAGTTGCATAGCAGTATTCAGAAATGACAGTTCTTTGCTGTAATGAGGTTGTCTAAGAAAACTTCAATTGTAATGCCAAGTTATAGTGTGAGGGATTCAAGTATAAATCAGCTTTCTCTTGTCTGAACTTGATGACCCCAGTCAAGTTTAAAAATAGATAAATAGGTTTGGTTAGATTGGTTTTGCAGATCGTCATTTTTCCTAGACACATCTTAGTCCAAGTTCTCAGCCCGAGGTCATGTAGGGCCACTAAGTGTCTTATTCCGCATTAACAAATAAAAACATAACAAAGACCTACTGACATTTGTAAAAACTCTCTGTCTCGTGCTTTAGAAACTTGTCTGAATCCTCAGGCTGTTTTTAAATGTGAGCCCGTCTGCTCGTTGTGATGCACTCCTCTATGTTTTTTACGACTGAAAGAAGTGTGTGCTGGTTCCAAAAGGTCAGAGCACAGTCACAGAGTCATGGATGACCATCAGTCTATTCCTTCCTGACAGGAAATGCCGTTCTGATTTTATAGACAATACAGTGGTTCTTTGGGGAAGTGTGCAACACAAAAGCACAGGGGATGAAGTATTGGAAGAAATCATCACACAAACAACAACAAAGCTACTGGTACTAAATTATGGAGACATAAATATTGTAAAACTAACCAAGAATGTGCACTTACTGTAAACACAGAAATACAGGCTAAACGTTATTCTAGTTTCATGAGTGAGATGCAAGGCAAAGTTTCCCCAATTTATTTTTTAATGGGTGTAACTTGCTTTGGTCTTTCCTTAATGTTTTAATTCTGATTTTAATTCTGATTTCTTAGCTTCATTCCCTTTAAGTTTCCTTTTGATGATTCTTAGTTGAGGATTAGTATTTTAAAATGTACTGTTTTCTGGCTCCTGACCTCTCTAAATGTAACTTCATGTTGTTCTTCATTTTTGACCTGATAGAAATTTTTGTAACTTAAATATCTTTGGCAAACCCACTTTTGGGGCCCGACCCAGTGTGTGGTAACCACCACCTTAATAAAGAACACAGAACTCTCTCATAGAAGACATTCAACAGTCCTAAGATACAATACATGAGTAAAATAACTGTACAGTTTTGCTGCAAATTAATTTAGTCTACCAACACAGGACTGTTTTCTTGTAACTTCATCAAACTTATTTGGCTTTGAACTGTTGTTGTGTTGAACAACAGTTCAAAGCCACTGGGCTCCTTTATTTATTTGAATTTATTTACAGAAGGCTATTGCAAAGTTGTGTCACTAAATTGGTGGATTTATTTACAGTTTTGTCCCAGTCTCTGAACCATATTTTATTAAACCAGTTTGTCAGTACTAACCTTTTTACCTGAACACTATCCAACCAAACCCCTGCCAAGATTTAAAATATGATTACATTTTAGTGAGTGAGAAAGCCTTTTAACTAGCATATTAAACTAGCACTGATAATTGGAACACACTAGAAGTGCACGAGCACCAAAGATAAGTTACCTGATGGTTCCATTCAGACTATTGGCTAAAGCATGGTGTGCAATGTTTGTATAGTATGTTATTCCCCTAACAGGGTCTTGTTACTGCATACGTAATTGTGTTGACCCAGATTTTACCTTTGCCTCAGTAATCATCTGTTTTAGTGAAATAGGAAGCATGTAAATGTCTCCTGTTGCTATAAAATCACTTGTTTCACATGGCAAATGTGTTTTCCAGATGTCTGTAACACCATTCCCTCCATGCTCTGTGCTCCACCGTTTTCTCATCCAGCGAACAGCAGGGCCAGAACAGGGACACACCTGTGCTCAGAATAGGTTTCCCTCCTCCCCGTGCAGCACTTGTTTGCTCTGAAGCCTTGCCCTGTGCTATGCTATGTGTCATCTAACCATGTCAGGTTGGAGGCAGACAGGCGACTGTTTCCAACCTGCCACAGACTAGACTAGGATGACAGACTGCTCTTGTTACTGGGACGGGAAATAGGAAAAGGAGTTGGTGGAAGATGTGCAATTTTAACAGAAGATTATTACTATTTTATATTATGACATTTATATTGAGCGCCCAGTGTATTTTAACTTGAAAACTCTACTGTGACTTCTCTCCTTATTTAATCAAAAACCATTGTTTATGGACATTGGACAGAGAAAACAAATCTAAGAAAAGGTTATCTATCAAAAACTACAGTCAAACCACAAATGGGAATCTAAAGAAAACCAAAACTGATAAATGACACTGATAAAAAAATGATTTGGACAGGGCACAACAAAGACTTTTAGACATCGTCTATAAGATTGCATTTCCCTTGACTTAGCATTAGATTTATCACAGTAAATGTAATGGCTACATGAAATGTGTTTTTTCTTGAAATTTTATGTGCAATGTAAGGTTGCAATGCTGCCTTTGTAAAAGATAGAGACAAGAAAAAGAAGGACCCTTAAGTCTAAGTACTTAAACAGCGCAGGGTCTGCTGTTAAATGATGTTCTACAAAGCCTCTCCAAGGCCTTTCCACAGCCTTCATAGTGTATCGTTTTTTTATACTTTCAAATGTCCAATAAATATTTTACAAGACTTTTGTGGAACAGACGGCTGAATATTAAATAAAGCAGATTGGTCCTCAAAAGCAGCATTACTATTCAAGTGGTCCCATAAATAAAATGAAAGTAGGGAAAGATTGGCGCGTCTGACTAGTGGAGAAATTATCTCTACAATATGAAACTATTACACTCTATACTGAAAACACTGGTTATAGCTAATATGGTTTGACAAAAAATAATAGAAGAATTGGAAAGTATCCAGAGGGAGTAGTCAGACAGCCTCGAGCTCCTCAGGAGGCTGTAGTGTTAATTTGTATTTGGTCTAACCCTTTCCTAACCTCAGACTTCGGCACTCATGGCCACTGGAAATGTCCTGAAATTATGTGGGGGATCTCTTAACCCAAAAGGAAAAGAAATATGCCTCATCCTTGGGTAAAAATATGCTTCTGTTTTAGAATCAAATTAAAACTTTGGTAGATGTGCCCAGTTTAACATGGAGGTTTAGCCTGCTAAGCCAAACTCTGCTGACATATGTCTGGGGTTTTCAAGGAATCCTAGAACTACCACTATCTATATAAAGAGATGATGTATTTCTTTGGAAGTCTGAGGAATTAATTTGATATATATTCTACAAAAAAAGTGTATGTAGGCTTGCCAAGCATTCCCACACATATGTTTAATTTGGTTACAAAAAAAATGTGTTGACTTTACAAGGACTTTTCTCCTTCCGTTTTCAGAAAAGCTGCTCGTCTTAACTGTTGCCACAGAAGAGACAGATGGCTTCCTCCGCTTTATGCAGTCAGCAAAGTATTTTAACTACAACCTCAAGGTAAGATGGTCTGCTCTGATAAACAACAAACACCCATGAACACTTACGGTTTGATTAGTCCAAGCTCACTGCTCACTGCATTAAGTGCATTCAGAATTCTGTACAATACAAGTCTTTCCTTATAAACACTTTCCACCATATGTCTATCACTGAGGCGTATCTCTGTGCTTTATCTATATTTAGTGTGACCCATTCTAAGTATGCAAAAGTTTTAATCAGTTCCAGTGTTCTTTTTGGGCTGAAAGTGCACTTATTCTATATTACAACTGCAGGTAAACAGTGTTAACAATAGCTCAATAACCCATGCTGGTGTGAAAGATCAATAATGCAAAATCACATGCCTGTGAATATATATATTTTATTCTTAGTAGTCTTACCTGTGTGTCTTATCTCAGGTGCTGGGAATGGGAGATCCATGGAAAGGAGGAGATGTAGGCCGGTCGATTGGTGGCGGGCAGAAAGTCAGACTACTGAAGGAAGCCATGCAGGGTTTGGCCGACCAGGAGGATCTTATTGTCCTCACTGTGGACAGGTATTGTAAATCTGCAGAGAAAGATTTGGGGATAAATGTATATTTAATCCAGATTACATTACCCATTTGTAATTCCAGTAAAACTTTTATTACTTTGGGTGTTATATATCATTTCACTTTGTTCTTGAGGCCTGATGCTCATAAAACCATTGCTTTGATGAGGCCATTGCACCATAAGCTGTAACAGCCAACACCAAAGGGATACAAGCCACTTTTAATTGCTGTGAAGATGAAAGAATTAGAAGCAAAACTAATTGTACCAATCTGTCTGTAATAAGTGCTTTGAAAGTCATGCCTTCTTGAAGTGTTTGTGCACTTTCCTGTACTCTGCTCCTGAAAAGCCACACACAGGTAGCCGACTTACCAGGCCAAGTTTCACTGAGGTAATGCAAGTGGTTTAGGAATAATGACAGCACTGCAAGCCATATTTCCTCAAATAGAGCATAGGATGATAATATTTAGTGAACTCTGGGACTTGAAGGATGGTTGCTATGATTGCTCTGTAAAGCAGTCACACCCTTCGAACAGGTAGTTTTCACTTCTTTTGGAGGAAACAATTTAAGCTAAATAAGCCTTATTGAAAAGTGCAAGCGATTTAGCCAAGTAAAAAAAATGATTTCCATTGCTTCCTCCTCAAATAGTCTTCCATCACAAATTACACCGTGAGACTCACAGATTACAGAAAATAAACCTGTGTGAAACTGCTTTATTTCCCAAAATAACAGTATGTTTTATTTGTTTTATGTTTTAATTATATATATGTAATTCTTTTTTACATTGAGTCCTCTTGGATTGCAGCAGCAGTGATTGATGAGTTGAGTGGTGACAACACACAAAGCCTGCTTGTGAGAACATGTGTTAACCAAATGTGGACACAGTACATTATACAGTACAAGCTTCCTTTGCTACACTACATTTCCCTTGCTCTCTGGAGGCCTCTATTCCTCTTTCCTATAAATTAGAGTGTGTTTACAACACGCCTTTTTAGACCTTTCCATTTTAGATCAATATACACAAACCTGGCACAAATTCAAAACAAAAGTCTTGAAATTTTTTTATAGTTACTCTTAAGAAATGGGGTCGCCAATGCTTTACCAAGTTCCTACCTCGAAGTTGAAAAATCACCAAACTAAACACATTTGGAGTTTCCACTTCCCAAAATATCCTTTTGAATATCAGCATGCATTTGCATTGTAAGCTCTATGTCAGTTCTGGAACAGCTTTTTGTGCTTGTGCATTCAGGCCTGACAAAGCATAACTCCAGCCTATGCTCACAGTATATTTATCTTAACCTAGCAATGGTGACACGGTATCTGTCTGAACTTGCTTGACCTATAGAATAACCTATTCTTATCATTTTTTCCCTTTCAGCTATGATCTTATCTTTGCTGGGGGACCAGAGGAAATTCTCAGGAAGTTCCAGCAAACAAACCACAAAGTCATTTTTGCCGCGGAGGGACTGGTATGGCCAGATAAAAGACTGGCCGACAAGTATCCCTCAATACGCAGTGGCAAACGCTACCTTAATTCTGGAGGTGAGATATTACAATGCAAACACAAAAAGATGTGAAATTTGTACAATGGGTAATATTATACTATAGTGGCCTCTTTAGTGGATACTAAAGTTGCACCTTATTATCAAGTGTCATTCTGAGCAAATGGGTGGTTTATATAAATCAGGTCAACTATGTTCTTGTGTTTTGTGCTTGTATTTGTGTAACCTAGTTAAAAGCCCCGGATTTTGCGAGGGTTTCTACATTCCACTGTGAGCTGTCAGAGTGAAGACTTGCAGGCCTCCTTCTGTATAAAGCGCCCTAACCACAGTGTTAAAGAGTGATGGGGCAGTCTTAATGTCCAACAGGAGACTGTGGTGCTAGCTTTTTTTCTATTACTTTGTTATTACCTCCTGTAAACTGGCTTTCGCTGGCATTTCCTGTCCAAAGGAAAAGGAGGGGTTGTCTGTTTTTGTACACTGTCCCACTTAGCATGACCCATTCTTGAATCTCAGCCTTCATTATATCTTCTTCTACTCTGTCTAGTTTTACAGACAGCTCACTTGATAATTCAGAAATCGAATAAAAATTCCCTGTGATGACAAGTTCTTGCAACAAATATTCGGTTAAAAAGAAGTTTTATGATCCTGCTCCAAATGGCATGGTCAGCGCAGAACACTGAATTACTGCTTTCCTTGTGGTCATCAGCTTGGTTTGACCTCCCATATAGGAGCCGAGCTTTCCTCATTCTGATTAGAGACCGTTTTTAGCCTTCATTGTCATCGACATGACATGTGGATTTGTCTTGGCCCCCAGAGTGTGCCACAGTTTGTATAAAATTGTAGGTTTTGTTTGTGTTTATACAGCTACCGCCCAAGTGACCATTGGGATTTAGTTTATAGCTACTTGACTCTGTTCCCACAGAGGGTGCAGTGTTGAAAAATGGGATTAGTGTGATACTATAGTGTAGTTGTGTATTGTCATTGATACCTTTTTGCAATTTATGTATTTGTTTTTAACTGTGTGGGACACTGTATTCTCTTATCTTCTGCTGTAGCTCATCAGAATGTTTCTTTTTGGAGATCACTGCTGAATACTACTTTTCCTACAAAACCTTAGATCATGCACTTAACAACACTCTCAGGCCTGTGTTTATTTCAAAGCACTTATTTAACGGAGCTTCTATTGTGGATAAAATTTGCATTAAATGTCATGGTGTTTCTTTAAATGCTCTCTCGGTGCTGCCACGCGGATTATGTCATGTCTGTCCATCGACTTGTTTACAGTGTCTGAGGCTTTTCCGTAAATGATGGGATGCAAACCGATGCACACCAACAACATAGCTGAACCCTGCAATCTGCAGCTGTGGTTAAAGAAGAAAAAGGAAGACGGGAAAGCGGAGCAGAGTTTGCCTTGAGAATAAACTGTTGCAAAGAGAATCTAGCACAGGGTTACTAAAGCTCAGCGAGAACTCTGCAACAGCATTTATGACCTTTAGATCACAGATTTTTATTGGCCATTACTCCTTGCCTGACTATCTCAAAGTAGTGGAAAGAGACGGTCTAAGCCCAGTGTTTGTGTGCATTGCCAAAAATCACACTTTTGTTTTAAACAGAGGAGCCAACATTGTAATTGACACTAAGAGTCTGCCAGCCCAGTAGAAGCTTGTAAACGTTTACTGTATACTTTACAGCTGGAAATGCATTTCACACTCTTTATTCCCCACAGGTATTATTGGATATGCCCCGTATATTAACAGAATAGTCTCGCAATGGAACCTCCATGACAACGATGATGACCAGCTCTTCTACACTAAGATATACCTGGATCCATTACAGCGGGTAAGTCTCAGCCATTGTGTACATAAACCTATGGCAAATCGGTCTAAATTCAATTGTAATTACTGTGTTTACAGCTAAATCTCAATATGACTTTGGATCACAAGTGCCAGATTTTTCAGAATTTGAATGGAGCTGTCGGTGAGAAATAACATTTACACTTTTGATAATTAATTTTGCCACTAAATTGTGTTTTAACATTTTGGAATGAGCCACTGAAATGTGTCTTTGTCAGTAAGACTAATGAAAGCTTAGGCGTTTAATGGATTTTGCAGCTCAATTAAACTTCCATTGTAAATTTTCCTTCATACTCAAGTCGAGCAGTTTATTCAAGGTTGGAACTAACAATGTGCCTTGTCAATGTTCAAAACCTGCCCTTAAATGTTTCATGTTGCTTTTTTGGCAGACGAAGTGCTTCTTAAGTTTGGAACAGACCGCGTTCGAGTGAGAAACACAGTTTATGACTCTCTGCCGGTGGTTGTCCATGGCAACGGAAACACTAAAGTGAGTGAGAAAATGCACCTCTAGGTCTACAGTACACTGAACAGTCCAGCCTCTCACACATACTTTTAACCTACCACCCTTTACTCCTGTAGTCACTATCTGAACATTCTGTTAGCTTTCAGTCTGAGCCTTTAGAGTTGTTGTTCAGTAACATCACGAAAGATTGCATAGCAGGCTATAAATCTGCACATTATTATTACATTTATGGAATAAATATGGGCTGTGCAATATAGACAAAATATTCATATTGAATGTTTTTAAATTTAATTAATTTTATTTGCAATTTTGGTAATTGTTTTTGTTTTTTTAAACATGTTACATTCAACATGTATTCAGTGCCCAAGAAGTGCATAACAAAACATTTCACAAAGTTAATATACATTTAAACTGCACCACATTGTGTCTGGACTGCGCACAGGATTTGCTGCTAAAGTAAGAGTTTTACCGGCCAATTACAAATTTAACCGGTCAAAAGCCGGCATATGCCAGCAAACGGAAACTGATTCTGAATTAAAATATAAATGAATAAATAAATCAAAGTGCAGCCATTTGCCATTTAGAAATTGAATGTGCTCAAAATGCCATTGTTTTGTGATTGTGATTAATTGCACAGCCCTAATACATACAGAAGAAACCAAGCATTATTTCTGATGTGTAATGTTCCTCTTAGTTCTTGTGCCAGTAACTCTGGCCAATGCATTATTTAAACAGAGGGCTCCAGCCAAATATAAGTCTTGTTTTTTTTTTTACTGCAGCATTAATGTTGGTTCAATAAAATCTCACAGAACATGTAAGGTCATTCTCGGCTCTTTGGGCTCACTCACTTGCCACCATCTGGATGTGTCGGTATAGAAAAAGAATCCATGATGCAAAGTCTGCAAACCAAAGTCTTAACCTGTTTTTACTCTAACACCTCGCCTCCAGTGCCACAGCTCTGGTGTATGAATGTGTGATTGTGGAGGTGAGTTTGGTGCTGGTCAGAGAAGGCTGTGAGCGCTGTGTGTATGGCAGCCCCCCCATCTCTGTCTGATCCAGGTGTGACTGTGTGTGAATGAGGTGAATGGATGCATCATATAAAACACTTTGGGTGCCCAAGAAGGGTACAAAAAAGCGCTATAAAAATGCACACTATTTACCATTTATCTTCTATGCCACACTTGGGTAGATTTTAGATTCCTACTGAAACCATAACATTTCATAATCATTTTTTTGCTTATTACACCTTTAGAGAGAGTCAATCAGATTTTCTCTTTCCTCTACAGATGTACCTGAACTACTTGGCCAACTATGTCCCCAATGTTTGGAACTATGAACATGGCTGCCGCCACTGTGACGATGACAATGTGGATCTGTCGGAGTTAAAAGTAAGTGTGTTAAATAAGGACATTGCATCATTAAATAAATCAAAGATGCGGTTCTTGTTATTCTATTATTATTATGTAGAAAGTAAGCCTTTGTTAAGACATTTTGGATGTCTCTGTTTTTTGACCATCAATACATAATCCGGAGACAGAACCCTCAACACAGTGTTAAATAACCCGTCTGCAATACTTCCAGAATATACAAGACTATAAAGCCTTGTATTGTGTTAAACATTAGTGTCTATAGTCTAAACAGGCTACAGCCTTGGTGGAAGGCTTCTACTATCTCTCACAGATAGCGTGAATGAATAGATAGGCCATAAATTAGATTGAGATTAGGGGCATTTATACACAGTTAAAGATATTATATATATATTATATAATCTAAACTTCCCCAACAGCGTCTATCAGTGACTGTCCCGAGTGTATACAGAATGAATGGTGTTCTCCTCGTCCAAGTTTATACAGATAACCAAGACTTAGTTGAGTACACTCCCTTTCCAGAAAAAACAGGTTGCGTGTCTGTTGGACCTTTTGGAGCACTCAGGGAAAAGGAAGCGCGGGGCTGCTGTGGTGCAGGATATGGCTTGTGGGGTTTTCAGAAGGGTTCATTAAAAGGGGTGTCACTGTCGGCCAGGCTGCCTCGGTATGGGATGTGTCCACAACAGTAACTTGGAGTGGTTGCGCTGAAAATTTGTCACAGAGTTCGACCAAGCTTGCCGATGTTTAGACAGCAGGAATGGCAGGCTCTAGGAAACGTCTCTGTCTGTGTGGCTGCGACTGTCAAGCAACGCACGAGACACAGCTTCTCCCAAAATAATTGAAGAAACTCAGGATGACAGTTTATATTTCTGTTCTGAATGTTAACCTCATAGTTGGACTGGTGTGTGTTTAAGCCCTACAGACCCACAGTCATTACTCCATAAGCCCCAATAGTTGGAGCTAGTTCAATAGAAACTAAGCTGAACATCTCAGAAAGAGATTTTTTGTCTTTATGTTCAAAACCCACCTATTCAGTTCAGGCCACTACTGATAGTTCTTTTCTAAAGCTTGTCTTGATAATACAAGGCTGTTATCAACTCAAAAGCCTTCATTTCACAATTCAAGTGTCTTCATTTTAGTCTTTCTATCCATTCTGAGAGATTTCTCAGAATGCCCACTGTATCCCTCAAGCACACTGGCACGATGCATGTGAGCGTTTTCCTGGTGCCAGAAGTGGAACTTGCAAATTAGACCGTTGTGCTCGGCTGTGTTTTTATCCTTGGCCCAGGCCTTTACTGTGAACTGGTCATCACAGGTCCAGACTGAGCTGTGTGGGCTGGAGCACAGTCATGGGAAAAAGTTGTCTTCTTTGTCCACCAGCTTTCTTTCTTCATTTCTCGTCTCATCTTTGAACCGAATGCCCCTGGAGTTCGCATTGTCTTTTTTGTGACTAGAATACAATGAAGGTTTAAAACATTACATATATGTAAAAATGAAAACAGAAGATAACAACGGGCTTCAATCTTATATATTTAAATTTATTTTAACTGGAAAAAAATATTTTGAAAAACAAACCCTAAAAACAAGACTTTTAAAAAATAATTTCTGATAGACTAAAGATTTAAAAAAAATGTCAAACTTTAAAACCATGCATGAGGACAATACATACTTCGATATTTGTTCACTGTGTTTTAGTATTTTTTGTGAGTCCCATAGAATCGACGCAGACTTGCTGCAGTTGGCTCATTTCCTGGTTTGTCGCCTGTGAACTGTTTTATGTCCATTTAGTCCAGACCTTCAGTTTAACTCCAGTCTCATAAGCACTGGCAGGGCACTCCCAATGTTAAAGCTATGCTAATATTATGTTAATATAATGTTAATGAGGACTGAGAAGACACAGCTAAGAAGAATCTCACTGGTGAACTCTTCAACAAGAGAAATCTTTAAGAAGTTTAACGTAAATAAGGACCACTGAGTTATGACTTCATAATAATGTTTTGTAGAACTTAGAAGTGTTTCCTGGTCATGGGACCATCTGTATCATGTTCATTGTTTGTTTAAAGACAGTTACGATTAATATTAAACACATTCCAGTCGTCTAAAGCCAATGTTTGACAGTTTTTAAGTTGTGTTTCTGTAATCTAAACAGGATTTACCAAATGTGTTGGTCGGGGTGTACATCGAGCAGCCAACTCCATTCCTCCCTGAGTTCTTCCAGCGCCTCCTCACCCTGGATTACCCAAAGGATAAACTCAGACTTTTTATACACAACAATGTGAGTGTGTAAACGGCTCCAGCTGCAGCAATTTAACACACAACTCTTTACTTCTGATCTATTAATACTGGCTCGTTTTTCCAGGAGGTTTACCACGAGAAGCACATCCAGAGGTTTTGGGAGGACAACAGAAATGCGTTCAGCAGTTTCAAGGTTGTGGGGCCAGAGGAGAATCTGAGCCAGGGGGAAGCCAGAAACATGGGCATGTATGGGCCTTTCTTTATATTACATCTCTCAGAGGTATTGGCTTGAATCAGTGTAATGAAGTAAGATATATTTAAACTGGTCACAAGTAACTATCGCCAGCAAATTAAACTAAATTTCACAATCCAATCTTTATACGGGAGCAGTGACACGTTCTTATAGCATTAAATATATAGTTTATAAGAATATTGTCTGTGTAATATATGTCCCTCTTGAGAAAAGAAGCAGACTGCAGTCTCACAGGTGCTGCCTTCCTCTTTATTATTCATATACGTGTCCTTCCTCTCCCTGCTCAGTGTTCAGTAACAGACTGTCGTCACAGCAATAATTCAATCTGCGGGGTCTCATTACGGAGATCCTATCAAGAGCACGTCATGTGTAAAAGCACGGGTCAGGACCAGCCTGTAATGACGGTTTATTAGCAGCCTCTAATCTTGGTGAAATCACTTTATCCACTAAAGGCTTAAAGATAGTCCGCCAGTCTGCAATTTGCTGTGACATCTTATATTTAGGAGCTGATGAATTTGAAATCCTGACTGTCATTATTCAAAGTACTCCATTGACTGTAATCACCCCTCCATTGAATGATAACCACTTTCTCTGCCCTGAAAGTGTTTTTCCGCATTAGGGATCTTTGTCGACAGGACTCCACGTGCGACTACTACTTCAGCATCGACTCCGACGTGATGCTCACCAGCAGACAGACACTGAAGCTGCTCATCGAACAGAACAGGTAAACAAAGACGGGCTAGGACAGTAGCAAAAGTCTGCACCACTTGTTGTGTCAAGAGTTTATTTCTCAAGTGGCAACACCGCAGGAACATTACGGCGGGCCGGATAAAAGTTTAAAAATATGCCGCTATGGTTTTCCTGTTTTGACCCAGCCGCATGGAAACACCGAGAAGATCTGTTGCTCTCACACTAAAATGCCACTTTGCATTACACCAAAAAACAAACATGCAAACCCTTTTATTCCCTGCTGCAGTGCATGATCGGGAAGGCGTATAACTAGATGTCAATGTGGCTGTGGCATTGTATTGTGACCTGTTGAAGGCATGCAGAGCAGAAGCCCTTTTTGGGATATTTAAAGAGCGCATGGGAAATTTTCTGCTGGCATAGAGACAGTGAAAGCGTAATGTCTAGATTTTTAACTAAATTTTCTTCATGATATAACCTTGTATCAATTATGTTTTTGGGATTCTGTCAAGTTAATTTAATATAAAAGCATATGGGACATTGTTTAGCCACAAGAAGAATTATGCCTTCTCAAGCAAGATATACTTATTTGACTTCAGCCCAGAATGATATATGGGCTTGCTTCGTGTTATCCACAGTAATGTATCTTTCCACACAGAGGTTGATCTTCCAAACACACAACACTGTTTTTCTTTAGTAAGGATCTTAGTACATGAGGTGGTTAGCTGTCCTCGAGATGTCTGAGTTTTATCTACTCTGACAGAATTACCATCTCTCCACTCTGCCTTCTGCTTTCGCTACAGAAAAATAATTGGCCCCCTTGTCACTCGTCACGGCAAGCTGTGGTCCAACTTCTGGGGAGCCTTGAGTCTGGACGGGTACTACGCTCGCTCCGAAGATTATGTCGACATTGTGCAGAGGAAACGTGTGTAAGTCAGCGGCACTCATCGTGAGACAAATGTTGTTGTCTCACGGTTCACCATCTTCATGTTAGCATCACATCACAGTGCGATCATGAACGAGCCGCATCAACAGTCCGCGAAGACTTTAAGCTGTATGTTTATGGAAAATCGGAGAAACTATCACAATTTCTAAAAAAGCATCAAAGCATTGAAAATAAATTTTTGGCTTAACTAAAACATCTGTATTTAAAAATAATGTGAAATGAGGCCCGTGCAGAAAAGGAATAAACATTGACCAGCCACAGGAGAAACCTCCATTTAATCTCCCGTGAACCTGTGGCGGGACGAGGGGCTACTTTTACCAGATTTGAGAATAGCACAGAGCTTTGGGCCGCAGCAGGAGTTGACCAAAGGGTGAGCCTAACTGCTCATCAGAAACGGAGAACAACATTAGGTTTAAGTTGAGAGTTCAGACAGAATATTTACAATTAGATGATGAAAAGGGTTAGTAGTGCTGCAGGGAATGTTGCAGTAGTGTAAATATAAATGTCACAGCTCAACCTGTCAAGTTGTGGCTGTTACTGTAACATTCATGCATTTTTTCTCCCTTAGACTGTGTCTCACGTTTGAGCAAGAACCATACATTTAAATACTTGTGGCTTTGAAATGTTACTTCACTTATACTTTTTTCATTGCTCCAATATTTATCAAACTAGAAAGTCTGTTTGCTTGTAATACAATAAGAACACCCAGTAAGGCCGCTTTACCAAAACTAGAAAGAGCAACATCCTCATACATCCCAAGAATGCACATTTTCAGTGCTTCTCTCCATTTGTTGTTTCTAGGGGCGTGTGGAACATTCCTTTTATGGCACATGTATACCTTGTCAAGGGCACTGCCTTGAGGAATGAACTGAAGGAGAGGAACCACTTTGTTTTGGAGAAACTGGACCCGGATATGGCTTTCTGCAGAAATGCCAGAGAGCTGGTAAGAATGCAAAAACCATCCATCTTTGGAGATTCATGCTTCATAGTAAGGGCTTTATAGTCAATTTAATTAGAACGGTGATTTGTTAATGGTGTCTGTACAAGGACATTCAGCTGCTACATAGAGAGTAAAATAGACTGAACATGTAGAAATGCTCTGAATGAATCTTAACCTTGATAAAGTCAACAGTGCAGTGAACAAGACGAAACACCGGCAAGTATACAGTATGTGGTTTGTCTTCTGTCTGTCACCAAGGCATGATTTTTCTGTGTTTATGGAGGCCTCTGTGGTGCATTAAGAGCTTCTACACGGCATATATTTCTACATCCATCATCCGCCTCCTGTCCTATTTGTCATGTGACCAGAGACAGTGCACAATGCCTGGCTGGCAAGCTGACAAAAAAACATTTCTTCTCTTTTAACATCTCATAAATCATTTGTCTGTCTGTGCCTCTGTTACTAACTTACCTTTCTCGTACAATCCGTAATCACTAGAGTATGTCTAATCCAAATGCTGCACCTTTGGATTGCCTGGCCTTTTACCCCAGCATGCTCCTGCTCTCTTATATTAATCCACAAAAACATCAGCTTCAGAGGGAATCTTGCTCCTTTACCATGCAGACATATTTCCTCCTCCATCGCTGTGTATGTGACACATGTATCTCAACTGTCACTTTATCTCTGACTTTGAAACGACTCGTGTTATCTTATTGACATAATGCTTCTCCTTTATTTTAGACCAGTCACAGAGAAAAAGACTCCCCTTCTCCGGAATCATTCCATATGCTCAGGCCCCCGAAGGTTTCCATTTGTTTTGATTATTCTGCTTTGGAAACATATCCAATGGCTTAGCTCATAGCAATTTGTTCATAGTGTATACATGATTTATGTGCAAAAAGCTATTCAAATATAGTATGTTTTACATATTTACAGTCAATAGCAACATTAAGAATGCCTGGCAACTTGTGGTCAGTGAATTTATGTCCAAAAACACTTCAAAACACCTGTTGTTTTTCTTAAATCCGTCAAAGAGGAGTTGAAGGAGGAGACTTTGAGCCAGTCCAATTGCAAGTCCTCTGTCCTGATGCTTTACTTCAAACACCCAACCCTCACAGCACAACCGTAACCATCTGCTCCTTCTCCACCAAAGACTGATCTCAGACTAGGCTCCAGTAATCAACAATCTTGTCTATAGCACATTTCTTTCCACGAGGATTTATACTGTACGTTGTTCATTGCACAACATCATTACCTATAGTAAGCCTAGTCTGATTGAGTCCAAATGTTCATCAATAAACCAACCCTACTCACGCTTCACTCTAAAGGGAATCATCATTCCTGGATTCGCTTTGACCCAACCCTTTCCCTCCTCCTATCACCTCAAACCCCTGCAGCCCTCCACCCCCACAACCATAAATAATCCTGGATTATTTATATGGCACCCACACCACTGTCGTTTTATCCACCAATCAAGCATTTGATTGAGACAAGCACTTTTCTCCTGCAGTTATATGTTTTAGTAAGTTTTCTGCTAACTTTATAAAGTCATTCACAGTTACAAAATTAGACTTGCACCGTAGCTCTGCAGGAGTGTGTGTGTGTGTGTGTGTGTGTGTGTGTGTGTGTGTGTGTGTGTAGATTCGGATCTATTACAGAGATACCTGCTTTGTAATGCCTCACAACTTTCTGTGAAACTGACTGAACCCTTTTCCTCATTTGCCGCAGGGAGTCTTCATGTACATAACAAACCGTCATGACTTTGGGAGGCTAATTTCCACAGCCAATTATAACATTTCTCATTATAACAATGACTTGTGGCAGATATTCGAAAACCCAGTGGTAAGTCATTATGCCAGCTCATTATTCTTTGCTATTGTGAAATAATAAAGGCAGAAGTGAATAGCAGTCACCTGTAAATGTTATTAGCCTTAATGGAAGGATTACAGATAGTTCTGAAATAATGACTTAGGAGTGATAAGATGAGGAAAGATAAGCATTGGGGATTTGGGCCTGTGCGTGCTGGGACCTGTGCGGTGGGAATAACTATGTGAGGTATGCAGGTCAGCCAACAGTCCATAAAAAAATGGCCACTCAACCCAAACACTTTCTCTATTCACTGCAGGACTGGAAGGAGAAGTACATTCACCAGAACTACACTCGGATTTTCACAGAGAACTTCTTAGAAGAGGTGTGCATGTGCATAACTCTCAGTACAATACACTGTTTGCTCTGCTGGATGGGACGTTACATTGGGTGCGAGTCGAGGTGGAGATGTGTGAGTTCTCAGTGGTCTCTTTGTGCTTGTATCTATTGCAGCCTTGTCCGGATGTCTTCTGGTTCCCGGTTTTAACAGAGAAAGCCTGTGATGAACTTGTTGAGGAGATGGAGCACTACGGTTCATGGTCTGGAGGCAGACATGAGGTCAGTCCTGTTACTGGAGTCTCACTGAACAAAGCACTCTGGTGTATTTTTTTTTTATTATTATGATACACCATAGATAAATTAAGCTGTATGAAGGGTTAATTTAAAAACTGGAATATAATCCCACATTTGAATGTCTATTTTTTAATAGAAAATAGGGTTATAAAGATGTATTTATAGTGTCTAATTCATGCAGCCTGTTTTATGTAGTTTTAAATTGGTAATTAATATGTCTAAAAGTTTGCCCGGAAGGATAAATGAGTGCGTTTGGGAAAAGGCTGCGCTGTATGGGTCATTTAACATCATGCAGGCAGACAACTGCACACCCTGTGGTTTGAACACACACCAGACACATCACTGTTGTTACTTACACACGTGCAGGATGGTGGGTCATATGTTCCATCATTAATCAAGCTGCCATGTGCTTTATTTTCTCTTCCTTCTTCCCAGGACAAACGCATCACTGGTGGCTATGAAACTGTACCCACAGATGATATTCATATGAAGCAAATTGGTTATGAAAAAGAGTGGCTACACTTCCTTCGAGAGTTCATATCACCAGTCACGCTTAAGGTTTTCTCTGGCTACTACACCAAGGTTAGTGCACAATTAGAGGAAAGGCAAAGAGGAGGCCATGGTCAAAGAAATACATTTCACATCATCAGTCGTGTTTTTACAAGCAGAAATAATCAGCCCTGATGGCCCAGCACTGTCAGGTTGCATGAAGTATGTCTGTTCTATCATTGCAGGGATATGCTGTAATGAACTTTGTGGTGAAATACACTCCTGAGAGGCAGGCTTACCTAAGGCCCCACCATGACTCCTCCACATTCACTATCAACATCGCCCTCAATCACAAAGACGCAGACTTTCAGGTGAGATATCACTTTCAGGAAAAGTCTGTAGGCTGTTGGCTATACTATAGAAGCCACTTTTTGATTTCCAGTGTAACGAGAGGACAGAGTAGCAGCATGGTGCAGCTCCAAACATATTAGCCACAGTAAGGCTTTGTTAATTGATATGTTCTTATGTCTCGTAGGGAGGGGGTTGTCGTTTCCATAGATACAACTGTTCCATTGAGTCGCCCAGGAAAGGCTGGAGCTTCATGCACCCAGGGCGTCTGACTCACCTGCACGAAGGCCTGCCCACCACCAATGGCACTCGCTACATTGCAGTGTCCTTTGTCGACCCCTGAACTGTTGATAAGTCTTCTTACTGAACTTTGTTTCTTTGTCATGTTTTGTATCTTGATTTGTGCCCAAGAATTAGTCTAATACATTTTAAAGCTATGCTTTAAAAAAATACATTCTTTTAAATCTCTGTCAAACAGAGGTAAAAATGGAAAAGGAGGTGACGATGCACACTATAAGACACACAAAACACCAACTACAACAGGCTAATTGTGTATAAAAAAACACAAGACAATAATTTATTGTTTTATTTGATACACACCACCAGGCTTTTCTGAGGTCTGTAACACACACTGGTAACTTGAAAGATTTAGTCTGCAGAAGGGCCTTGTGTAACAGTGGGTTTTTCAGGAAAAATGTCACTGAACCTTTCAGTACTGTAGAACCTGCTACTGGTGCTGGCCTTCTGTGGTTCTGTCTTAAAGATCTTATTTGCTGGACTATAAACCGAGGTTTCTACCCTTGACAGATTGATTTAATTTGTGACTTTGACTATTTTTGTAATTATGTACACTTAAAACAATACAAAGTCATTTTTAATAAATACTGTTTCATGAAGTACAATCTTCTGTTTGTCCACAGATGTTTCATAAACCCATGATTTTTGGAAGTGTGTGAATAGTGTGTGTGGATTTTGATATTCAGTGGATAAAGTTGTTTAACTTATTGTCAAAAAATAATAAAAGCCTAAATAAAAATAAATGCATTGGATTTATGCTGTAGTGTTGTGTCTGGAAGTACTCAGTTACACACACCATTATGTCATCACCTTTTTGTGCAAGTCATCCAAGTCTCACAGGTTTTCCTTCAGTGAACATTTCACATGTAGAAACGATTAGGCCAGGGCTGCAACTCTGAGTTTCTGTTGGGACTTGCAGTGGAGGAGGGCTGGGTGTGGTGTGATGATGTATGTTAAGTGCGAATGTAGTTCAGTTTACCTTGGGGCCATGAGTAAACATGTGCATTGGTTGTACAGGGAGACGTATGGCTGATAAAATCACTTGGAAAAAAGTGAAACATGCAGAAAGCTAACTTTAAAGGAGAAATAATTGACTCTGATTTTGGTCTAACTTTATGATATTGCAAAGCAGAAGGACTGAGATACCTTTATAAACAGTGATGGCCTTTAAAAGAGTAGGTGGAGATCTGACCAGACAGATAAGACAACATAAAACAGGAAAGGTATATGAACTCAAATGTGCACCCTCTGGAGTTAACATAAAACATTTCAGCACTTACTATCTTATCAGATCTCAGCCCCCTGGAGACATGCCTCCCAGACCTCAGCCCTGCCGGACTTACTCCCTGACTAGATGCACGTTCACTGCCGGTGGGAAAGGCTGAATATCTGAGTCGCCACTAGGATCCAGAGGAGAGGGGAGCAGGAGGGAGAATGAGCAGATTTAGGTCAGCACGGGGGAAGGCTTGTTTCTCAAAGAAGCCCTTTGTAGCCATCATTTCCCAGTCTGCCTTGTGTCCAGAGTCTGTGAAAGGTGACATTGATCCCAGGCATGCATGCAGGAACATACCGAGTAAACCAGCAGGTTCACACAGAAACGACTTTATACGGGGGCAGGGTAGGACTCATAAAAATAGTTTGAGAGCTTATATCAATTCATTGCATTAGAGTGTGTTTTTAAAGAAAAAGCTAAACAAACCTTAAGACCACGCTCTCCCTGTTTAACCCAGTCCTGCCCGGGGTCAGAGAGTGAAGATGGGAATTGGATACTATACCAAAAAACAACATGTGCCACTAAATGCAGGGTGCCTAGTGACAAATAGTGATTTTGTGCTACACTTTCTAACTAAACAAACCATTTAAATTAGGTTTGGGATGAGGGGAGAATGTAGATGCCTAAGGATCATGGTTTTTGAGACAGACGTGTAGCAGAGCATACCACTGGTGCCAGCTTTGTGTTTAAAGAATGTGAGAAGACGACACTGGAATCAGCACAGCCTGTGTTTAAGTTACACTCATCCATGAAAAGCCTTTTCGAACTAAAAATAAAGTGTAGAGTAAAATTACACTAACCAACAGTTGGTTTGGTGAAACGAGCCATAAGGGAATAGTATACATTGAAGAAAACTGTGGTCAGTCCTATGAATAAGAAAGTATCTGTAAATGCTGGTTTACATGTTACTTTGGGACTTGGGAAAGTGGGAAAAATATAAATTTGCACTAGGCTCGTTATATTATTGAAGTGCACACCATATGGCCCAGCACTGTCAGGTTGCATGAAGTATGTCTGTTCTATCATTGCAGGGATATGCTGTAATGAACTTTGTGGTGAAATACACTCCTGAGAGGCAGGCTTACCTAAGGCCCCACCATGACTCCTCCACATTCACTATCAACATCGCCCTCAATCACAAAGACGCAGACTTTCAGGTGAGATATCACTTTCAGGAAAAGTCTGTAGGCTGTTGGCTATACTATAGAAGCCACTTTTCGATTTCCAGTGTAACGAGAGGACAGAGTAGCAGCATGGTGCAGCTCCAAACATATTAGCCACAGTAAGGCTTTGTTAATTTATATGTTCTTATGTCTCGTAGGGAGGGGGTTGTCGTTTCCATAGATACAACTGTTCCATTGAGTCGCCCAGGAAAGGCTGGAGCTTCATGCACCCAGGGCGTCTGACTCACCTGCACGAAGGCCTGCCCACCACCAATGGCACTCGCTACATTGCAGTGTCCTTTGTCGACCCCTGAACTGTTGATAAGTCTTCTTACTGAACTTTGTTTCTTTGTCATGTTTTGTATCTTGATTTGTGCCCAAGAATTAGTCTAATACATTTTAAAGCTATGCTTTAAAAAAATACATTCTTTTAAATCTCTGTCAAACAGAGGTAAAAATGGAAAAGGAGGTGACGATGCACACTATAAGACACACAAAACACCAACTACAACAGGCTAATTGTGTATAAAAAAACACAAGACAATAATTTATTGTTTTATTTGATACACACCACCAGGCTTTTCTGAGGTCTGTAACACACACTGGTAACTTGAAAGATTTAGTCTGCAGAAGGGCCTTGTGTAACAGTGGGTTTTTCAGGAAAAATGTCACTGAACCTTTCAGTACTGTAGAACCTGCTACTGGTGCTGGCCTTCTGTGGTTCTGTCTTAAAGATCTTATTTGCTGGACTATAAACCGAGGTTTCTACCCTTGACAGATTGATTTAATTTGTGACTTTGACTATTTTTGTAATTATGTACACTTAAAACAATACAAAGTCATTTTTAATAAATACTGTTTCATGAAGTACAATCTTCTGTTTGTCCACAGATGTTTCATAAACCCATGATTTTTGGAAGTGTGTGAATAGTGTGTGTGGATTTTGATATTCAGTGGATAAAGTTGTTTAACTTATTGTCAAAAAATAATAAAAGCCTAAATAAAAATAAATGCATTGGATTTATGCTGTAGTGTTGTGTCTGGAAGTACTCAGTTACACACACCATTATGTCATCACCTTTTTGTGCAAGTCATCCAAGTCTCACAGGTTTTCCTTCAGTGAACATTTCACATGTAGAAACGATTAGGCCAGGGCTGCAACTCTGAGTTTCTGTTGGGACTTGCAGTGGAGGAGGGCAGGGTGTGGTGTGATGATGTATGTTAAGTGCGAATGTAGTTCAGTTTACCTTGGGGGCCATGAGTAAACATGTGCATTGGTTGTACAGGGAGACGTATGGCTGATAAAATCACTTGGAAAAAAGTGAAACATGCAGAAAGCTAACTTTAAAGGAGAAATAATTGACTCTGATTTTGGTCTAACTTTATGATATTGCAAAGCAGAAGGACTGAGATACCTTTATAAACAGTGATGGCCTTTAAAAGAGTAGGTGGAGATCTGACCAGACAGATAAGACAACATAAAACAGGAAAGGTATATGAACTCAAATGTGCACCCTCTGGAGTTAACATAAAACATTTCAGCACTTACTATCTTATCAGATCTCAGCCCCCTGGAGACATGCCTCCCAGACCTCAGCCCTGCCGGACTTACTCCCTGACTAGATGCACGTTCACTGCCGGTGGGAAAGGCTGAATATCTGAGTCGCCACTAGGATCCAGAGGAGAGGGGAGCAGGAGGGAGAATGAGCAGATTTAGGTCAGCACGGGGGAAGGCTTGTTTCTCAAAGAAGCCCTTTGTAGCCATCATTTCCCAGTCTGCCTTGTGTCCAGAGTCTGTGAAAGGTGACATTGATCCCAGGCATGCATGCAGGAACATACCGAGTAAACCAGCAGGTTCACACAGAAACGACTTTATATGGGGGCAGGATAGGACTCATAAAAATAGTTTGAGAGCTTATATCAATTAATTGCATTAGAGTGTGTTTTTAAAGAGAAAGCTGAACAAACCTTAAGACCACGCTCTCCCTGTTTAACCCAGTCCTGCCCAGGGTCAGAGAGTGAAGAATTGGATACTATACCAAAAAACAACATGTGCCACTAAATGCAGGGTGCCTAGTGACAAATAGTGATTTTGTGCTACACTTTCTAACTAAACAAACCATTTAAATTAGGTTTGGGATGAGGGGAGAATGTAGATGCCTAAGGATCATGGTTTTTGAGACAGACTTGTAGCAGAGCATACCACTGGAGCCAGCTTTGTGTTTAAAGAATGTGAGAAGACGACACTGGAATCAGCACAGCCTGTGTTTAAGTTACACTCATCCATGAAAAGCCTTTTCGAACTAAAAATAAAGTGTAGAGTAAAATTACACTAACCAACAGTTGGTTTAGTCCACAGGCTAAACATAACCCAACTGCTTAGTAAGATAACACAGAAGAAAAACCCTTAGGCCAGGGTCTTCAATTAAAATCAGCAGAAGTCCACTTAGTTAACTTTACTCAAGTGAGGGGTCCGGAAAATTAAAATAAAAGGATATGTGTTTGAATATAATTCTTTAAAGTAAAGTCTCATTTATTCCACACCTACAGCCTCTTAAACAATCTGGAGATGAATGTCCACTGTATTCTGTATTTTATCCTTTGTTTTCCCCGTGTCGGGTAACATTTTAATTAATCCTAAATGCTGTACTAGCATGTCACTCATCTCCAAACCCTCCTTTAACACATTTTCTGTATTTAATCTCCCAAATGAACATGTGTTGGGTTCAAATGAGTCAAGTACCACACTTACAACACAATAGAGAAGATGACAGACAAATGTACAACTCACCACATTATTAGACGTCCTCACTTTCCTCTGAGTCTTTTTAATCCAGACATGAAAACTGTCCAGTCCTGGTTCAGGTCTGGATTCATTGGACGATAAAGGGCTGTTGTTCAGCTTTGACTCTGACACGGAGCTTAGGAGATGAATAAACTAAAATAAACGTTCCCTCTCCGTCCATAACGTCAGTGAATCTTCGTTATGTTTTGCCAAGGCTCAACTTTTAGATTTTAGTCGTTTCTAACGCATTATCAGGCTACGCTAAACATGTTGATTTTCCGCCGCTCTGTCCGTAACCATAATAACCTGAAGACCAGTGTTGACCTAGCTGTCCTAGAAGTGCGGTTCAAAAATATGTTTTACACAATGCGCTTGTAATTATGAATAATGTCTTGCGGTCCAGATCAAAGTCTCTCGGGGTTCGGTTCGGACCGTGGCCTTTGCCTCTAAAAAAGTCTAACATTCACGAGGTGGAGCATACGCCCACCTCGTGAATGTACAGTCGTCTTCTGCCATCTTCATTAGCCGCTCTTCCACTGGCTAGCGCAACTCGCGAGCACAGCAGGGGCAGAAATCATGCCTCGCGCCACTCCGGTAAAACCCGCCTTCACTGGACTATTATGTCACGCAATAACAAAGTTACACCAACAAGAGGGACATTAATGAAATCTCGCAAAAGTTTTTTTTTTTTTTTTTTTTGTAACGCAAGCTTTGCTGAAAATGTAACGAGTAAAATATTACTAAAAAATAATTTGTAATGCCTTACACTACTGCGTTACAGGAAAAAGTAATATATTACTGTAATGCATTACTTTTGTAATGCGTTACTCCCAACACTGTGGACTGCACATATAGTCCGCAGTACCAATTAAAGCTGATTGCATGCTTTTAGTCTATCAGCACACTCCCTTTTTACCAGCCAGACTGTTTACCATCTCAGAGTAAACTGGGTGCAAGTGCCATTTAGCTAAATTACACAGCAGCGCTCTGCAAAAACAATCAACGGCAAGAGCCCCGCACTCACAAACACACAAACACACTGCCAGACAGATATTGATTTATGGTGAAGACAAAGGCGTAATGGAGACGACTGGAGGATAGGAAGCCACGCAAGACCCATTTATAGTAAGCCACACAAACTGCCTTTTAGAAGTTATTTTGGGTTAACTCAGTGTTTACATCAGAGAACGGGAGGTGAGGGTATTTCGGTGTGAGAGTGTGTGTTTACGTGGACTCATTTCATCAATGGTCCATATGTGAATACGTATGGCAATGGGGGGTCACGACTCGGGCCCCCCCCCCCAAATGGTTACAATAAGTCTTAGGTATTTTTTACAATTTGTGAACCCAAAGAGAGTTATATTTGTACACAGCTAATGGATGGCTCAGTGGTAGAGTGGTGGCCCTATAATCAGAAGGTTGGTGGTTTGATTCCTGCTCTCCCCACTGTTCATATTGTCATTGTGCCTTTGGGCAAGACACTTAACCCTCCAGTGACAAAGCACTAGTGTGAGAATGTTGGGATAGCAGATGGAAACTACAAAAGGCTATTCATGTGGCTGTCTTATGTATGTTCATCAACATGCACTGTTGCAATCAAATAAATGATATAATAATAATAATTCTCATGTCCACTCATTAAAAGACGTGTTTTTTATGATTTATGTTCATTGCAGCAGACCCCTCTCACCCTGGACACAGACTCTTTCAGCCACTCTCCTCAGGAGGCGCCGGTCCATCTGCACTATTCTGTTAAATTCATGTTCACGCACCAAAAATATACTGCCTTTTAGTGTCCATATTTTTCGTATTTTAGTTTTTCTAGCTTATAGTATTTATCTTAGTTGTTTTTTAAATTTTTATTGAAACTTTATTCTGTGTTTTTGCACTCTTCAACAAATCTTTGTATTGTGTAAACCTTTTCTCTTTATCTGGCAGTAAACCTGATACTGATCCTGATTATAAGACTTTCCAACTTGACGTTATACAGTGTCTTCAACATAACTACTCATTAAAATGTATTATTAATGACACATTTAATACAGATACAATTATTATATACACAAATTTAAACGCAACAGTTTTTTTTATGAGCTGAACTCAAACATCTAAAGCCTATTTCTCTCAAATATTATTCACAAATTTGTCCAAATCTGTGTTGGTGAGCACTTGTACTTTACTTCGATTATCCATCCACCTCACAGATGTGCCATATCAAGATGCTGATTAGAGAGCATGATTATTGCACAGGTGCGTTTTAGGCTGGCCACAATAACAGGCCACTCCACGACCATCACCTCATTATTATAGCATTTTAATGAACGGCCCCATGTTGCAGGAATCTGTACACAATTCCTGGAAGCTGAAAACATCCCAGTTCTTGCATGACCAGTATTCTCATGGGACAGCCCACCCAGTGAGGATATTTGGGATGGTCTTGATCGGCGTATACAACAGCGTGTTCCAGTTTCCGCCAATATCCAGCAACTTTGCACAGCCATTGAAGAGGAGTGGACCACAGGTCACAATCAGCAACCTGCTCAAAAGAGGAGATGTGTTGCACTGCGTGAGGAACATGGTGGTCACACCAGATACTCAGACCCTCCCCAACACAGTGAAACTGCACATTAGAGTGGCCTTTTATTGTGGCCAGCCTGATGATGATTCTCTGATCATTCTTTGATCAGAATCTTGTGAGGTGGATGGATTGTGTTGGCAGAGGAGATGTGCTCACTAACACATATTTGGACAGATTTGTGAACAATATTTGTGTATATAGAAAAAAACCTTTAAAACAGATCAGCTCTAGAAAAATGCAGGCAAAAACAAAAGTGGTGTAAGTGAGAGCTAGACTATTAAATAATGTTACTGAATATTGCATGTTGGGATCAACTGCAAGACTGAAAAACAAGCAATGAGAAAACATGTCTGAGCCAACATCCAAATTATTAGCATAATTTTTTCAAAGTCTCCTTTTTTTTCATTTTCTACCGTTTTGGGGTCGAGGGTGACTGGAGCCTATCCCAGCAGCTATGGGCCTGAGGCGGGGTACACCCTGGACAGTGGCCAGTTAGTCGCAGGGCTGACATTTAGAGACAAACATTGACAGACAACCATTCACTCTCACATTCAGTCACTAGGGACACTTTAGAGTTGCCGATTAACCTATACATGCATGTTTTTGGACGGTGGGAGGAAGCCGGAGTACCCGGAGAGAACCCACAGTAACACATGGAGAACATGCAGACTCCTCACAGAAAGACCAAAGTCGACCGAGAATGTTTGAGTCGGCCGGGTTTTGAACTCACGACCTTCTTGCTGTAAGGCAGGAGTGCTAACCACTCCATCTATATTTATTTCAGAAAGAAGTAGTAATACTGGCACACCTTACAAAACCCCTTACAAATCTTTCTCAGGTCATCTCTATTTTCTGGTGTATTCAGCTAAATCTATAGATGAGAAGCTGTGGCATATACATCCAAGTAGAAGCTGTGGGTTCCAGTATCAGAAGTGACTTGTGACAAATTCTCACAGTAGCTTGTGACCTCATGCCTTAGAAAAACTTTCCCAGTGTCTGCTCGTTGGTATGACCTAATTGTATGTTTTCCAGTTGCGTGGCTCCAGCTGGATTTGTAGTTAGCACTTCTTCTTCGACTTCTTACTAGTCTTACTGAAGGATCTCTCCATTGGGGTGTGGAGGCTCCGAGTCCTCCATGTGAACTTGTTGCCCCTGCCAGGAGCCAGGAGCAACGCAGCGGCAGACTGGCAATCTGGTGACCGCAGCTCATCCGCCCTAATCCTTCTAATTGCCACTTTTGGCTGCAAGTTCAAAGGCCCACCACAATTGAGGGAGCCTTATTTCACTCGGATACCTCTGTTGCGTGTACAAAAGAAATCTTCCACGCTGGACGCTGTGGTCAGGAGCTCTACTGTTGTGGCTTTCGGCCTTCTTATTTGGACTTTCACAAATTTCTGTTATGATCTGGTTAAGAGGCAACAAGTCATGCAGCACTTTGATATTATAGTTCATGGGAAAGATTCACCCACAAGCACACGTCGTATAAGTAATTTAAATACTACTTTTACATGCTTTATAATACAATATTTTTAGCATTTCCTACATTTCTAATTCACATGCTGATGATTACGTCGGCCTTTTTGTGTTATTTTCTCAAAAACAGAAGGAAAAAAAGAGAGGAAAATAAAGTCTATCCAACATGCCTTACTTAGAAAATAAAAAATAAAAGCAAATATTAAGATGGTGTCCACTCCTACTACTCATGTAGCGTGTCTTGTACTGTATGTGCATGTGCTGCTAATGAAACATCGCTCTAGTGCTGTGTGGAGCAGGACTTAGCAGTGGCTCCTCTCTCTGAAACAGTAGAGTGAGTTTGGCCTTTAAAGGTCAGAGATGGTGAAGGAAAAAATTTAAAAAAGGTCAAGCGATGGTCATTACAGAGCACATGGGGGGAGGGGGGCTTCCAACCCACCCACCCACTCCCTCCCTCACCCTCCCCACGGCCTTTCCTGAGCATGAATAAACAGTGAGGTCAGAAAGCAAAGGGAGTTGTGAAGGCTCAAAATCACACTGTTATATATCGAGATACACAAGCTCACAGGAATGCAAGACTAGTTCACAAGGTCAAGTTCTCGTCCTCCTCTTCCTCCTCCTTCTCTGCGCTGGCTCTCCACACTGTCCTCCGGAAATTTATGTGTGGTCACTGAACTTTAAAAACATTTAAAATAACCTTAGCATGTTTGATATTTCCTCCGATGTGGCTCGGGAGTGGTCAAAAAGTGGCAAATAGTTTTTGATTTATTGTATGGCACATGGTCCATATGGTTTCACTTCTGAAGAAACACAAGACTTATGTAAACCCAGGTTTCCTGTACAGTATAGACTTATTACTGCTACAAATTGCAGACAGAGTTTTGCTTCAGTCTGCTCCTTTAGTGATCAGCTTTATCTATATGTAGAACTATATAAGAAACAAAGACTTCCAAAGATATAGAGCTATGAATGTGCACATCACATTTGTGTTATCTCTATTGGTAACATTACACTAACCGCAGCTAAAGCTGGCATTAAAAATCAATTATGTTGAATAAAAAAACCATGAGGACCATCTTGTATGATTAATATTTTAATATCTTTGAACATTTATGATCCTCTATTGTGATTCTAATGGAGATGATGATAGTTCTACAGTTTTTTTGCCTTTATTGCAAACATAAGTATTGTTGGCATGGAGACCCTGAGGTTAATATCCCTACACATTAAAAATCAATGTGCGTAGGTTTGACATGCAAGTGCAATACGACGCCGTGCACTCGCACACACACAAAGGCTTTCAGATGTGTAGGAGTCGGCTGCCATAACTGAGGTCAGTCAGTGGCTGGCTCATGTTTGCCTACGTTGATATTTACACACAATTTACTATAATTTTCACAGGAAGCCAACGATGAATAGTTAGTCCTATGCACTGGGCGTATGTGTGCCACTCCTATTACAGAGCTCACAGGACTTTTCTTTTTTGCTCTGCTGTGATATCTTGTTTAACGCAGTACCCCTGAAGCTCAACATTATCAATCACAATGCAAATATCTGGAGATTCTGCCGGAAAATTATATCTACATTAGCGATAATGATCTGGAATGGTTCTCAAGTGAGCCATGATGGAATGAGGAACATTCAGCGTGCAGGACTGCCTCCTGTGCCACAACCCAAATCATCATCAATCCTGTACAGCGCTGAGAAATATACCACATACACTGCTCCGATACTTTGTGAGTAAAAATTTACAGCATGCTAACAAGGTACTAAAACTCAGATTTCACTTTGGAGTATCTTAAGCTCAAACAAACATGTCTTGTTTATGCAAAGACAGAGAGATAACAGGTACAGGTAACACTTATGCTTTTATTTATTTATTTATTATGTCTTTGTTATCCTCGTGGGGAAATTCATTGCCAGCAGCAACCACCAGGACCCATAATGTTTTTCAAGTTGGCGGGGGGAACCGGAGTACCTGGAGAAAACCCATCTAAGTCTGGGGAGAACATACAAACTCCACACAGAAAGGGCCTGCTTGAACTCTGGACCTTCTTGCTGTGAGGTGACAGTGCTAACCACTGTGCCACTGTGTGTCTGTCGTTAAAACTTTGGGAAAGGGAGACAAATATGGTTCTGTTCCACACTCTCCACCCTCCATGAAATGTGTAGTCTAAAATGCATAAACACTGCAGAAAACAACCGGGAACAATGTCTTACTGTTTATTTCACTGAAGCATATACCCTCCTGCCTCTAAGAGCCTTCATTCACTTTTCTAAAATAGTTAAAGGGGCAGAGGGGTCAGCACTGCAGGTGGGACACTGCATGTCCTCCTTATGCTATTGAGGCTTCTCTCCAAGCACTCATGCTTCCTTCCAACATCCAAACACATATCGTACATCGAGATAAAATGCTAAATATAAGTTCCCTTCAGTGAATGGTTGTCTCTATCGACCCTGCATGAAAAGGACATGACCCCCCACATCCTATGTTATTTCTAATCTATGATGAAACCTGAGTCATTTTACGTCCCACATCATCAATTAATGCATACTTTTTTGTTTACCAGCATTGGGTCTGGTTTTCATTTATAACAGCCTTTTGTAAGTAATTAGCTCAATTGTATTTATAGAGCTACAGCTTATGATCAAGTTAGTAAAGTTTGCTCTATTGTCCATAACATACAGATTATATACTGTATACAATTCTGCTAAAGATGATGTATTATACAAAAACACACACTATTCAAAACCCTATTTGTGTGGTGTCATTAACAGCAGCCCACACACCCCACAGTAGACGCTCACCTTTCCAAACTGCTCAATACTCTACCCTCTTGGTGGAACTTTGGCTAATTTGGCAAAGGTGTTTCTCCTCATAAGTGGCTCTGGCAGGACACTTGGAACTGCTTCCAAATAGATTTTCTCCTGAAACTAATGAGTCATGGTGGTCTGGTCAGGACTGACATCATTTCCTCAAAGCTAGGTCTGGAATGTGGCCTCGCTGTCTGGACAGAACCAAGCTGTGAAATTCATCTCACAGTGAGGACTAGCATTGGGAGGCTCACAGTGAAAGTCAAATGATAGAGGGCTGCAGATAAGGAGGTGCTGGGATAATATCATTTTACTGAGGCACTTTAAGGAGCATTAAGGAAATAATAGGAGCACTAAGAGGACAGCATGATCCTGGTGTTTTCCCAAATGCTATTTACAGAGAAGCACTGTAATCTAGCCTTTTCAAATTGCAGGGTTGTGCCACAAAAATAGGCATTAAGTGATTTTTTTCTTCTATTATGTACCAGTTATGGACGGAACATGCCTGGTACATAATACCAGCAATACCACCATTCAATAAATGCCAAATTGAATAGTGGTATTGCTGCAATCTGATGAAATACTGCTGAATTTTAAATGGTCTCACAGATGCTCAGCTGCGTATGAATAGTCAAACACAATGGGAGGATATTCAGAGACAGATTCCTGAGAATGAAGTCTTTTCCAGAGATTTTTATCCCCACGCACTGATAATGCGACTGATAAAAAGCTGATAAATGTCACTAGTGGCTTGAAATTATGTGCGAGGGAGAGCTCATTGAGCAGCTGTATATTAAGGCTGGGAACAGTCTATAGCGCTGTGCTGCGGGGGACAGACATCGGGTCAGTGAAGTATGGGGAGTGGAATGAAGCCAATCATGCAAAACTGTAACATAAACCGTGCACTACCAGGCTGCCCAGAGCCTCACAGCCCAGACGCTGGACTGTAACAACAGACACTTATCGATTTAACCATGTGTCTTTTGGACTTTCAATCAAGCCTACAATCTATATTTCTATAACAGAAAAATTTCAGAAAGGTTTTAAAGTCTAAATAAGATTTGTTCTATGATCCATTTACAACACAGCAGCACCTTATTTAATATACCTCATTCATTTAGGTTCAAAATAAAATAAATCATTTTTGACACCATTAACCACTGTGTGTTACTGCTTTCTGTTCACAACTCTTAAAGGAGCAGAGTGTAGTTTTTGGTGACATCTGATGGTGGTATTTTTATATTATTATTAGTATTTTTTTTTTAATGTTGGAAGGAGAAACTGGAGTACCCGGAAAAGAAAAACACCCAAGCACGGCCCGGGAGTCAAACCCTGAACCTTCTAGCTGTGTGTCAGTGCTAACCACCACATTGGGAAAAACTGTTAAATACCATGTTGTTTAATTACCTAATAGAATATTGTTAGAAGCATCTTTATAGATGAGAAGGGTTTTTTTTGCCTGTGATGTCAAGCTTTGGCCAATAACATGTTCAAATATAGGCCTGCTCCCATTTAAATAAGGGACAGTCCTATTGGCTGTTCGGATACTCACAATATGGCAGTGAAAAATCAATCGTTTTTTGATACTGCAGTTTCAATTTTACACAGTTTTCATTTTCTTACTTTTCAACATGTTTGAATAAATGCCCTTTGCCTTCATGCATGATTAACTATCATTAATAACACTAGTGAGCTGCAGATGGAATACGTGACTTTCCAGTCCTCAACCATTAAATAACAGTAACAGATAGAAATGGCTCCTTCCACTGGGTTCAATGGAAATATCCATCTTACCAAGAGAAGCAAACATCACAAAAAAAAAAAAAATAAAAAGATTTTGATGTTATCGTTTAAAAAGGAAAACTCAATATTGACTGATGTCTTTCATTTTAGTGAAAAGTTATTTTCATTGTGGGGCTGAGGAAACAACTGTAAACTACTTTTAATCCTGGGTCTTAATAAAAATATGCAATATGTTGTTTATAGGGGACAGATATGGACAGCAAACATTATCCAACTTTTGCACTATTTTCATTGTTGTACTGAAATATGCTCGGGCCACTCAAAGAAGGTCTGGAAGGAGGATTGTTGTGCTCAAAAACCTTTTCAGCCAACCATGCCAATCACAAAAATAAGTTATTAACATGACCGCAGACCAAGACCAAAAAAAATATTTTTAATCAAAACAGTATATTTTACCAAATTAAATGTCAAACCGGACAGAAAAACTAAAAAGTGTTTATTTCTTAGGGATAATTTGTGCAGCTAAATGGAAAAGTGCACAAAATCAATTGGCCATAAAGAGAAAAACATGCACAGTAATGGCTTTGTGATATGTGGCTGCTTCTCAAAAGCTCTGGATGCACATTACAGCACTGGCACTGAGTTCTTTTGCATTTGTATGTTTAATCCAAGCCAAACGTAAGCTCTTTCTGTACTGCAGTGTTGACACAGCTGTATTAACTAAAAGACGGAAAGAGGAAGAGTTGAATTGCACAAAAGCGATACGTTCTGAAAGTACGGCCATGTGTGAGAGGGTTTCCACAAGGTGTCACTGTGAGTATGACCTTGAGCAGATACAAAGAGATAAGCAAGATTTATTAAATAGGCTTCATTTTCTATCAAAAGCTAAATTACCATTTCAACATTTGAATGAGACATATGCCGGCTGCATTAGAATAACCCTCAAAAAAAAAAAAATCAAGTGAAGTCTCTGTAAACATCATTAACAACAAAGCAGAATTTCAAATGAAAAGGAAACATTTGATCCCAGAGATGAGAGGGCCTGTGCTTTGCATGTGTTCCAGTCGTCTTCCCCCATGTGGCTGCAGACGGGGACACACGGAATCAGCCTTAATGAAGCAGCCGCTGTTAGATTCGCCAGCATGTATTCTTAACACTTGCAGTCATATTCTTGCTTTAGGCCACTCCAACCAGTTGAATATCCCATGAAACTTTAATTCCTCGCTAATGGAATGGGCAAAAGTCATGTTTTAGACGCTGTACTCATTTGTTCTACTAATATTCGATTTGAGCTGTGGATTGGAATAGAAATGAATAATTATGAAGCTGAATCTTTTAAGACACTGCTTTAAGAAATTTTATTAAAAATAAATAAATAAAAAAAGACCAATGATGTTGTATAGGGTTTGTACCACAAGGTGGCACTAATGAGCTACAGATGAAATACGTGACTTTCCAGCCCTCAACCTAGAGTTTTAACTCCACTCCTAAGTGCTGCTGCTGCTGCTGCTAATTGACGATGTGGGTTTTGAGTCAGTGCACCGTACACTGGGAGCAAACTGGGTCATAATTTACAAACATCATTTAATAATAATGCCAATTCATTAGCGCAAGACCCCGGCAATCTCTTTCATCAGAGTCGAAGAATGCCACTGGGGCTTGAAAGCGGGTTGAAGGGGAGGGGGTCCGGTAGCAGGGGAGGTAAACAGCACAGAGCACATTCCCTGGATTGGAAAGTGGCTCCCTGGCACAAATGTGCATCTTCAGTAAATTTGAAATCTGAAATGAGCTTCATCTGTGAAGGCTTGTCTTATGTGGCACACAGATATTAGGGAAAAGGCTGATTTTTAGTGTCTTTGAAACACTAAAGTAAACTTTAATATATTTATAACAGCCCATAGTTCATATTTTCAAACCTTCAAGCAAAAATGATTATACTCGGTCACACATCAAATGGCAAAGCTACAACTGGTAGAGAAGGCAGAGCACATCTTCTGAAGACATTATGAATACATTGAGACGTATGGCAGTGTTGCAGGTTATTACTGGTGTTAAACAAGCTTTTAATGTCTTCGTAAATTAGACCAATGCTTGTCCAAGAAGCATACATTTGCCAAATACAATTACTGGGAACCTGGTTAAACAGTTTTAAAGTCCAAACACCAATAATTGAGGCCAAGTCAAAAACAAGACCAAACACAACCAGTGTTTTAAAAGAAAGACAAAAATTGTGCTAAAATTTAAGACCTTAGGTACTACAACGCTTAGACACATTTTAATGGCTTCTGCAACATTGCTTCAGTCACCTTTAAAAACGGACTAATATTTTGTCCTGTTTCTGTCGATACCTGGTTAAACAGAAGTTTGACTGGATCCTTCTAGAGCTGTGAAACATGGGCAAAGGTTTAATTACCAGGTTGCTTATCTCATAAAGACCATCTTCTTATTACCTCATTAACCCTTTTAATCACACGTAATTAAACATACACATGCTACTCTGTTAAGATGTGTAGTTCATTATATCTATATATATATTATATAAGAAGTCACTGGAAAAAAGTTTTAGATTTTTCTGAATGTGGCCTGTTCTGGATTAACTTCACATTTTCAGCAGATAGATTTTTTTATGATTCTTGACTTTATAATGAATAGTGAAATATAAACTATTGACCTACGATAAATATCAAGATGATCCATGCAAGTGTGTCGAGTGAGAAACCTTTCTGATCTTAGAAAAGATCCAATAAGGCCTTTGTATTCTTTTGCTTTTGGAGTGATATTATTCTGAGCGTCTCTGGGACTCTGGGGGTTTGTAACAACTACAGCTTGTGTTGGCGTCTTGACGATGGTGAAGAGTTCCACAGGAGTGCGCTCATACAGACTCAGACCAGTCCAGGCGATGGAAGCTGGGTAAACTTTGCCAGAACCTTTCCAGCTTGCCTTCTTGTGACTTGTAGGTGCAGCCAGTGTGTTTCTGTCAACCTCTAAATTGGAGAATCCCTCTGAATCCGTAGGCAGGCCGGACTGTAGCTCTCGAACTGTTGGAGAAATCACTAATGTAAACTTTTGCTTTTGGACTAAGGCAACTGAGTACAAAACAATTCCTCTGACAAAACAGTTACTGGACATTATTGACATTGTAATAGATAAAAAAAGGAAAATGGTGAAAAGATTGTATCTTTGCAACTGAGTACAAAACAATTCAAAATTCTTAATTAGTTGAGGGACAGGTTTTGTGGGAGTATATGGACCAGCAGCTGGTTCTGTTTGCTTTTTCTCCTCCACCTCTAAAGCAGAGACAGTTGAAGCAGTGCCTTTTTCTTTTCCCATGTCTTTGGAAACATCAGCCAAAAACGGAGCGGAGCAGTTGTTGTCATCCTCAGTTTTGGGGGATGCCTCTGAGTCCTGAGTCCTCCAACTGGAAGAGACCACACATTTAAAGTCCCAGTATATACTTATGTACTTATATAGTAGCCCAGTCCTCACTTAAGTTGGAGTTATTGACGTCAGGTCTTCCTCTGAGGTGTCTTGTCTGTGACAGTCTCAGCCTCTGATTCCAGGTCGTCTTGATCCTGGCGAAAGCTTGGGATGACGTTTGTGACCTTATTGTTAACATGCTGATGAGCAGCTGTCCCATCAGAGATGTAGGCATGAAACCCATCTGGCTCACACTGCACGCTCCAAGCAGGGCTCGAACCTGGGTCCTTCTGGATGGGAACAATCTAACAAGGAGGCTGGCCTCCATTACAGGAGCACCAAGGAGAAGTAGAGCCACTGTGCTCCTCCTCGTCATTGAAAAGCTAATCCAAAAAGACATTGGTCAGAGAGAGGTCGTCACAAACCTCAGGTTTGGACAATCCCACTGAGATCCAAGGCAGCTCAGGCAGCAGCTCGGTATCAGAGCTCTCCCACCGAGCTGTCAAAAAAACAGTGACAATTAACACTGCAGCTACACTTAAAAACGATCCACTCTGTATAATGGCAAAACAAACAATGAAATGTCTTTACACTTATTCCAATTGTGTTTCAAAGCAAACACTTACATATAGCGGTTTTTAGAATGGCCTTTTCATTTTACTACTTCACACTTTTACACCTTAAACTGTTATGTAAACACAACATGCACTCTTTTATCTATACACCTTTACTAACACAGACACAAACATTGAAACTTTTTTATCAAACTAAAGTGTGACAATGCTGGTGCATTCATTTACAAAAGTCTCTTCAGACTTGTCCTGATGGTGGTACTATTTTTCAGGTTGTATTGCTTTTCCATTACTGGCTAGGCAGTGTTTAGGTCAAGCTGGAGTGTTTTCAGGTCGTGTTCGAAGTTTGGAAGAGAGGTCAGAGGTCTGTCAAGTTCATTTTATACAACATAAAGATTCACAAATTAATAGTAAGACTTAATTTAACTTTGGATCATGGATAGTGTGTGTTGGATGATGTGAAGAAACAATGGATTCGACTCATGAACTGAGTGTGTAAAAAATGCCCAGCAGTCGATTCCAACACTGGATCATGATTTGTTTATTTGTTTATTTGGATCTTTGTTAGCATTGGCAGCAGTTACTCTCTTTGGGCTTCACACAAGATCTGAGAGACTTTTCTGTCAGGGCTCAGAGAAACCCAGCTTTAGTCATATAATATGTTCAGCAGCCCTGGTGACCCAAGTGACATCTGCGTGCCATCGACAGGAAAGACATCAGCAAACAGGGTCGAGACTGTGGTTGACAGCAGACTTTTGACGGCAGCGATGCACGGCATTAGGCCAATAAGTATAAGGCAAAACAGGTGACTGAGAATGTTACTGCGGGACGTGATCAGAGTCGTGAGAAGAGCTCGTTCAGAATAACACAGAGGGAAAGACAGTGGTAGTGAGTCACATACAAAGGGCTATAGAATAATTTGCATTGTTCCATGGTCATGTCAGGAATTAGGATTGTCGTCTAAAGGTGAGAAGAAATGATGTTAACTATAAATGCGGCATTGTTCTAGGTCCACTTGCACAGTTTCTGACAGAATTCAACAATGTAGGCTCCTCAAATCTTTGTCTCTTCATGTAATCCCAAACAGACTACTCAATTGTGTTGAGATCAGGGCTCTGTGAGGGCTGTACCATCACTTTTAGGACTTCTTGTTCTTGACGCTGGAGATGTTTGGGGACACTTATTTTTCATTTTGTCACCTAATGGAATTTGTCAGTTAAGGTGGTAGCTACTTGTTATGGCCACCTTTAAATCAGTTACTTACCACTCTTCTTTACACCTGCCTAAAACTACATAGTTATGTATATTTTTCTAAACATCATACAAACAAGACATTGAATTGGTTCGTAAGAGGACTAGGAAACTATGAATGTCCCAGGTGTGATAAATCTGTAGCTGTGTTTAATGGGAACTGGAAATATTTGTCAGACATTGATCAAGATGGCGACAGTTTTTAGCCCTAACACTGGCCATGCTTAAAACAGCTCAAAACAGTTTTTTTTTTTTTTTACAAACCACTCTCTTCAATTTAGTCTTTCTCAAGTCCGTTTTAAATGAACACCCTCTGACCAAAATAGTTTGACAAATATTCTTTTCAAAGTGAATGTATTTTTAGTAAGCGGTAAAAGTAGAAGACAGTTTCAAAAAGGTTTTGTGTAAGCAGCTGAAAGCCCTGACAACTGTGCTCTCTAACGCGGAGGGCGTTTTGTTGGCATGCAGAACTGCTAATCAATATAAAGGTATCCTGAGTGATCACCTTTGTTCTAAGGGTGAAAAAAATTCTCTCTTGACAGGAGTGGTCTTCGTTCGACACTTGTCCGATCCATAGGACACACGGGCTCAGCGAAACGATGGATGAAAGTAATGAGGATCATATAGTATGCTATGGTCAACACCCTCAGATCTAATGGAGGCCTAAGGGAAATTTTACACCAATATGTTTTTACAGTGAACATCATCAGAACATCAGACCAAAGAATATCACTTGGACGTCAGGTACAGATCAGGGACTTGGAGAATGAGGCCAGGGTCCAGTGACGCTGATCTAAATCTCCATAGTGGCATCACACCACACTATAGAAACGTTATTCTGTTTCATTCTCCCATTTGTGTCCAGACTCAAAGGATTGGTCTATATTTAAAGAGAGAGGAAAATGCAATCTAAGGGAATTCCTTTTCAAGTCTTCTCATTTTATAGAAGATCATAGGAAACTGCACAGATAGTAGACGGGATGAATGGTCATGAAGGCTTGGTTTATCTTCCCGGTGCGAGTGTCCTGGGACATGTGATAGATGTCAGAGTGAAGCGTGGCCGTGTGTTGTTGCCTACATGGAACAGGCGTAATGCAGTGGAATGGAAAGGATGGGTCCCACATCAGCAGAGGAACAGGACACTTATCTCGCAGAATTACAGCCCTGAGAGACGAGACGGCACCAGGGCACAGAACACCATGACTGACTCGAAAACCTGCTCTTTGTGGATGAAAAATAGTTGGGCCGATACAAAAAAACATGTTGGAAACAGCTTAAAAATGACAAAGAACAGTTAAAATACATGTTAAAGCCATACACACATTTGTGTTGTTGTGTAGTTCCTTTATTCTAACATGTAATGGCTATTGTTCACTTTTTAAAGTTACATTTTTGTTTGTGTTTTCATCTTTTATCATAAATTGACACATAGCGTATGTTCAATGCCTGAGTCATTTTCACATTTTCAACCCTTTATGAGGTGACCTTTTTTATTTTTAAACAAATGATAAAATAAAAGCTTCAATACAACCAAAAAAAAGAATTTGACCAAAAATAACCATTCATTTCATGTTGTGACCTTAGCATTTTAAAAGTGGTGACCTCCAATTTAAAGTGGAAATACTTCAGGGGCAATTAATGCCTTCATTGCTTTTTTTAACAACTTTTTCCAACAACAATTTTTCATTTTAGCAAAGCCATTTTTTCCTCATAACATGACTTTCCCAATTAAAATTCGTTGACCTTTAGGAACATACAAATAAAAGGATAAAAGGAAGACATTTTTGAACTATGTCCAGATGCTTTGTTGATCATTGTGAATTTCCACACACTACAAATAAAAACTTCAAACAATGTTGAAATGCGTCAGAACAATTACTAAAAGGCAACACTCTGGACACTAAACTAAAAAAGTGAAATTATTTGTGAAACTCTGTTCATGTGTCTGATGGTATTTAAGAATCATTTGTAGAAGAAACAAGACCTATGCCATCGAGGCTTCATTATCAAGGATGTCAATAGATGGACATGTTCAGAACATACTGGAAGCTTTGGCCAATTGCAAGCATGCTCTAAAATCAGGGACATTCTCAATGGTCTACACTGATGTGAATAAGTAATGGATACCAATAACACTTAGAAATTAGAGAAAATAAAGAAAAAAGAAAAAGTCAAACACAATATAATGCAATGTGAAGCAGGCAATATGGCCCTTAGAGAGAAAATAAAGCAGTTTTGTTTGGATACTTTATAGTTTTATCCCTCTCTGTCTCCATAGACCATTTCTAATATAATTTTGACTGCACACAAAACCTTGTAAAAAGTGCACCAACCTCGTGGCTAATTTGTATAAACCACCAAAAGTACATCGCAATACTACGCTGTTCCTGTGGATCAGATTTTTGGACACTTTGCCAAACCAAAGCATTTCAGAGGTAATATGACTGGTTTCTCTGGTGAGTGTTAGTTTTAAGTGTCTAAAGAGTCACCACAGATTATAAGTGAACTAGATTCTGTGTATAATATTCCTTACATGTGCTTTACTGCAAACACTATTAGAAGTTGCTATGGAAAATCTCACTTTATTGATTTTCAGCTGAAAAGCAGTTTGCAAAAAGTCAGTGAGGATCAACTGAGTAAAGACCTGTCTATTAAGCCATCTAGTATCACAATATTCAATCTCAGCTGAGGACAATGTGTCAGTGTCTTCACGCAGAAGCACATTCTCGATTCCTAAAGCCCTGTTCTCTTTTTTTTGAGAAACCATACGGCAGGACAATGCACAAGGAGAATTAATTCAGCTGAGAATAAAACCTATTCAGGCCCAAAGACACCTTTCATTGTCAGGAATGAAGTCCCGCTTGAAGAAGAGAGATGAATTATTAACAGTGAGTTGTGACACACTGGAATCCCGGCTGACTACAAGGTCAGCGTCACAAACAGAAGAATATGTATGTGACCTCTGAACTGACGATACAGAAAAATCAACACTATAGTTTCCAGTGTATATCATGTTAGGAACACTGCTACACTGTGGTAAAAGAAATACAGGGAGTGTGCATCGGTGACAAGGCACCAGCAGCTCAGTGACAAATTTGAGAAAATATATTGAAGAAGGTTTCTATATTGACAGAGCCGCAGTCTCTCAGTCGTTTCTGACGAACGGTATAACCACCTCGGTATCATGTCTTCTTACATGTCTTCTCACGGCCAAGTGGTAAACAAGACGGAACGCAGCGAGTAAGCATAGGAGGTAGTCGACCTGAAATACAGGCATCCCATATCCTCCCTCTATAAACGCTCTTGTCAGTGCCCGCTCGAGAAGCAATTAATCTCAGCCACGAGAGGAGGTTTAAAAAAAACTTAAAGAAAAAACACAAGTACAAAAGCTATCAAGATGACAATACGTATCCGTGCTATGCATGGTAATATATGATAAATGTATTATTTCGTGTGGGGTGCACATTGGTGATGTGGGGCCTGTGTTGATAGGCCTGTAATTAAGATTTCCTATTACAACCATTTTGTAGCTAATGAACAGCACATGAACACACAATGAAGCACACTGGTGAGATTACTAGGAATAATTTAAATATAAATCACAAAATGCACCCCACATGAGGCATGGAGATATGTTCAAAAGTATATCAGAAGTCCTATCTGTTTTTTCTAAGAGGTTTTCTATTTCACTTTCAAACACAATGTAGTTTAGTATAGCTTATTTTTAATTTGCATTCAAACATGGACCACTTATGTGAGGGACTTGAAACTATGATTCAAAGACAATATTTGTAGATCTCCATTTAAAGTGTTGCCGAAAAACTCACATACTCAGTCCTCTTACATCTTCTAAACGTGTTTTAGTAATTATGAATAGCCTTGTCATGATTTATTCAATGATAATTCATCAATGACATCATGCAGATAAAGGTAATGCAATAAAAGCCTTCAAGTGCTTGTCCTTTGCTGTAAGCGCATCATAATGCTGAAAGAAAAAGGCTGCGTAATTTTGCAGCATACAAAATGTGTAATTAAGGGTATTGGGCCACATAAACACTCAAGCTCATTCAGACAAACCCTCTTATCCTTTGCATTTCCAGCGCAATAGTAATGATGTGTCGGCCATTTATGACGCAGATCCGCCATTATGATGATAAATAAGAGACTACAGCTTTCATTAAAGATTTATTTGGTGATATATTGTGGTATCAGCTTTGCAGACTGACTCAACAAATTTAAATAAACTGTTTTATGCCACCTCCACACATCATCCCACTTTAATCTATGCTAATTAGGATGTGTTAATTCAAGTTGCCAGACGCGAGAGACATTTTCAGGTATCACAGGATATCAGGCCTCACACCTGTGTAAATACTGACAAAATGAGACTTGAATCCCGAGCTGTCCCCGGCACGACTTGTAAATGGACTTGTGGGATTTAAGGATCTAGACTAGGAAAGCCCTTCATCTCAGCAGTGTAAATGCAATGTATCACATCTATAGTCGGGTCCAGCCACTGGCATGGGTAATACTATACAAATATAAACACACAATCCTTAGGGAGTCGGGAGTTCAGTTTCCATAAAACAGAGAATTTGCTGAGACATTTTGAATTTTGCATAAACTTTATGTGGCATCAGACTTTTGTGTTTATTTGTAAAGTTACACAGCAACATACAACACTTGCTGGTTTTCATGCAAGCATCTAGGGTCCTACTAAAACAACGGAGGCCATTCATCTCTGTATAATACTGTATGGAATATTATAAACATGTGCATGAGCATTTCCTTGCTCCGTGTTGTTCAAAAGCCAATGCAGAGGATGTTCAGTATAGCAGCTGTCCTGCTGTGTGTCTGTTGCTCCAATACTTCAAACTAACCTATAGTTTGATACAAGTCATCAGAATATATATTGTATAAAGTGAACCAGTATGGAGCAAGAACAGTACCCTGAGGAGCCCCTGTGCCACTAATGACATGATGGGACATTAGCATGATCTTCTACTACTTGCTACTTGATGTGTAGCAGGCCTAAATGATTTATCTTCCGACTGCTTATCTCTTTATTTATGACTACTGACGACTGTGAATACACGGGAAAGAGTTACTGCTTGAATGTGGGGCTTGCAGGAAGCTGGATATGAATACGTAAATGATTTTTCAAGGCTCCAACTCCTAAAATAAATGAAAGAAAGAGTCATTTCTGACCTCACACTCTGCTGAAGGTTTATCATGACAACCTCCTGTCAGCATTCTTCAACAAAAGCCAGGTCTCACATCTTCCACGGAAACAAAAGGCAGTGTGACTATAAAGAAAAAGAAAAGGAGGAAGGAATTACAGAAACAAATGCCACATAAAAACATAAAAGATCAGTTATGTATTAATAAAAAAGAAACAAAGGCGATACAGTAGTTAGATAATATTAAGATGCTTCTGTGGTGAAGGTGCAATAAACAAAAATAAACTTCATAAATCATTACATGCTATTGCAATCCAATATTCTCCAGTTGTTTGGGATTCATATTTGTGATGAAAATGCAAAAATCTGGTCCAAAAAAGGTTGAGTAGTACTTTGTAAGTACAAACAATAGGTTTAACAGCATTTACCAGTTTGTGAAACGCAATAAGTATTTATTTATGATGAAAATGCAGGGTACTCTACAAAAAAACAAGCTAAAATGAAATCAAATGCAATGTTACACATGCAAAAGCTGGCAATAAACTTGAATTATAAACTTTAAAGTTTCACAGTATTCGCTCGTTTGTACCAAGACGCATTTATGTAGCTGTTATGTAGCATATTCTCGGCTGACTGCATGTTTATTTGATCGTCAGTGAATCATTAAAGGTCTGTCAAGGTTTATTTACTTTATCCAAAGAGTTACTGATTAAGACACAGTGTGATTTATCCACAGGCAGCGAGGTACAGAGCACAGCACCGGGTTTTATAGTGAGTGTGCGTGGAATGAGATCCATAGGTTATTCAGCGAGGTAAGAGTCAGTTGAGCCCACTTTAATTGGCATCGTTGAAGAAGGCGTTTACTTTTAATGCAGTCGAGACGCCGAGATGCCAGGGCTGTGTGAGAAACGGTGGAAAGGATGTAAAAGAACGCATCGTGGTAGCCTTTCCTCAGAGGTGCTCAGCCACTTTACATTACAAAAGAGAAAAACAGTGACAGGGGAAGCTAATTATTCACCTGATATTTACAATTCAGCCAGACAATCTAACACAGTGGGTTGTTTTTGTAATTTTTGTCTATGTATTTGATAAGATACGGAACACAGAGACAACTTTTAATAAGGCTCGAGCACCACACCGCCTCACAGTGCCTTGAGAATCAACATCCCACCAGAGAGATGGAGAAAAATGCATACCAAAAAGAAATCATTATTTTTGCATTCCACAACGCGGAAAATGAGGGGCACAAGGTTTTCCTTTGGCAGCACAGTAAATAGAAAACATTAATTTTTATCAAAATTAATTTGATTCTGTTTTTGCAACTTAAACTTACTCAACTTACTTTACGCTGACTAACACATATTCAATCAGAAATAAGCATTCTGTCTTTATGTTTGCTCCACTAATTTGAATTATTGGCCAATAAAAAGAAAATGATGATTGACGTGGTAGAACTATAATAACAGGGATTTCACAAGATGAGTGCTGTAAACCTCTGATTACACATTCACTAAATGCCTCGTATACATTTTATGTAAATGCTTAATGCTGGATGCTCTTATGTTTTGTGAGACAGAAACATTACAAATGTGTTTGATGCTGACCTGACAACATGGATTTTATATTCTGTTATGAACATAATGCAAGATTATATTTATGACAAGGCCTTAAGCATGTCGGCGTTGAAACATCTGTCTCCAACTGTCTGGTGGATGTGTGGCCACAGTCTTTCATTGTGAGTTTAAGATTCTGCTGAAGGACTAATGAAATGTTCTTCCTGGTTGACACGGACACCTCTATGACCAGAGGACACTTTTCTGTTGCACATTTATTAGGAGATGGCCTTGTGATTATTTCATCCTCTGTCTATACATGTATACACAAGTGGCCTACCTGATGCTAGAGCATACCATGTGTACTGAGAAGTCAAAATTGATTGTTGGCTAGGTGAAATTTTGTATTTTATTCTTTGATTACTGTCTTATTTGATTAAAGGCAAAATGCTAGAAACATTTATAAATGTTTAAACCATAAACCTTCATAATAGGACTCAAGTGTGCACAAACCTACCTGAGCTGTCTGTTAGTTACCTGTGTTTTCTTTTTTAGGAGACATTTTATTATTTTCAAAATTAATGTCAGCACCATGAGTAAGGGCAGTAGGCATATATCCATTGGCTCCTCTTCAATGGAATAGGCTATTACCTTAACAATTTCAGTAACAAAACATTAAAATGAAACCCTGTTGCGGGCCAGATTTGGCCCCGGGCCCCCCCTTGGGCACCCCTGCTCTAGAGACATCACATGACTTACTGTCAAAGAAAATCTCCAAAGTATTAGTCATGCCGTTGCTGATTTGTGTGGATATGTTACAATACAATCTGTGTTCACACAGACACCCAAACGGCTAAAACAAAGTAGTACATATACCAGACCAGTAGGGCGTGGCTTTCCTTTTGCTACACCCCCTCTTCTGTGGAGAGGTTGGTTGCACATGAATAATGTCCCTCTGATGTCATCTGTTTACACTTGAGAAAGAAGCGGCAGCTGGAATAAAACAAAAACACCTCCTCAGCAGGTTTGAAAAGTTTGTGGTTTTGAGGTGTGAAAACAATGTGTTGTGTAAACAAGAGGCCTATCCGCAACAAAGTCATTGCGGATTTGGCAAAACGCGCTATCGCGTAAACAGCCCCTAACTGTTGCTTGAATCAGCATCAGCTTAAAAACAAGAATTAAGAAGTGCAGTGATCATTTAGTTGTATAAAGTTTCTTTCCTGACAGATGTAGGCCTGTGTGTTGAATCTTAGCTCCACAGCTGTCACCGCTGAATGCACCCACACAACATTGGCTAGAGCTTTTATCCTAATGGTCTTGGAATTGAATAATGATGGTTTTCCATATGTTTTGGCTCTTGGCCTGTCTGTGGGGTCATTTGAACAAAGCTGTCTTGATACTTTAATCTTCTTTTGCGAGGCATTTCTTGATAGTCAGACACCGTTAAGTCCTCATTTTAACTAAGTTGGCGCTCTGCTGGAGTCCAGAAGACACGGCCAATCAGCAGCGGTAATGGAAGAGCTAATTAGCCTGATTGTGTTCGGGTGTGCAGCTCACGGTCTGTAATCAATATTCATGCAGCTGACTTCACTCTGGACTCTGCAGGAATTATTGTCCATGTTTGCAGTCTTCAATGAGGCTATATGTACAATGGAGTTAGTCAAATAAATAGACAAATAAATGACACAATACATTTTATCCAGTTTATAAACTATGAGAGTGATGCTGATTTTTGACTTACATGAGTCAAACAATTTGAACATTTTTACAAAAATTTTGTTAATTAATTTGTTTGTGCTATTGAGGCTAATGTAATAAATGTAAAACCTATGTCCATCTGAAATAACATGGACAAAACAACCAGGACCAGTGCATTGTATACTGCAGATTCTGTGCTACATTAAATCTAAACAAACTGGTGTATGTACTGCATCATTACTGCTGCATTAACAGAGCAGGCGTTTTTATTTTTAGAGCGCTGAAGGCAGTGGCTCTACTGCTGGAGGTCTCGTCCACTGGCTACTCTGTGGCTGACTAACAGATGGCTGCCCTGTCAGATCTGGACCGTGGGTTAACATTATTTGCATATGAAATCACTCTTTGAGCAGGAGTTGCTCAGCTTGCTTTCACCTGTTTCCCTCAGCATTAAAGACCAGTTGGTGTAAAAATGTGTTTGGCTAGTACAGAAAAAAGGTTTGTCATCAAAGTTAGACATTTGTGTTGGGTTATGTATTATTTATGTATTATTTAGTGGTCATGGTCTGGATATAGGTATCTTCAGGCTTTTCTTAGTCTCAGAGAACTCCAGGCCTTGGTCATGGCTTGGCCTCAGTATGAGTGTCAGAAGTTCTCTGGAGATCATTTATCAAAGCTTATTTTTCAGTCATCTAACAAAAGTGAAGTAAAACTTGTACATTTGCCAAAGCAAGTAGTTTAACAGCACAATCATTTGCTCTGACAAAGTTCAAAGCCATATATTTTCTAGCACTGGAAATGATGATGCCTCCGTCAGCGTTTCAGCAAATAATTTCCCTTCAACTAAAAAGGGCCTTGCGTTCTGCGAGCGGATAACAATGATAAAAGATGTGCTTTCCTGGAGACAGGCACAATATGCTGTTGAGCCTGGACTTACTTTACTTTTTGTCATGGTTACAGACAATGAGGTTGGTAATGAGCTCCTTTTCTCTTTGGGGCTTGCAGGTGATTGAGAAGAATGCAGTGCCCGACTGGACATCCCTTAACTTTTCCCTTCGCTGCTTCTTGCTGTTGGATAGAATTTGCTTATATATAGCACCCACTCGCCTCTATAAATTAAAAGCTTGGGAAATGTGATTTATCTTCCCCCCCGTACGGTTCCTTTCAGCTGACTCTCCGAAATAACAGCAAACATAAATAGGGGATATAAAAAGGGGCTCGGAACGCTTGAGAGAGTGGATTACGCTATGAATCAGTTTATTAACGGTGGGCCGCAGAGCAGTGTCGGCACAGGGGGAATTTATTCATTCATAAAGCAGTGTTTACAGCATTTATCTTCACCCTAGAGCAGGCCCCTAAAATGTAACAAAGCACCCAAAGACAAAGATATGGCATGATGGATCTGAGGCGCGCTGTGTCAAGGCCGCTAGCACACTCCAAGGTATTCCTCTGCTGCTGCGGGCCAGGCAACACTAATATAATCTGCACCACAATAGAGTGCAGGCACAATGTTACGTTTTGTTTCTGCGCACTGATCGGATCTGCTTAACACAACATAATCCTCACTCGAATTGATAAAGATGAGAATGAATACCATTGAAATTTATGCTGTGTTGGAAAAAGAGTTAAACGGAAAAATGAATGCGTTATTGTACACAAAGGAATGCACACAGACACCTCGTAAGCATGGTACATCAGAGCTGTCTTATGTAATATTCTATTAAATAATGCAAATAGTAGATTATAAACTAAGCAGAACCTCTATGTGATGATTTTTACAGATACATTTGTTGTTATTATTCTGGTTTGAGCTTGAAACACTAGTTAGAAAGCACCATGCTACTACAAAGACACTGTGGGTAGCAAAACCCTCTTGTAATGCACAATAGAAAGTTAAGTGGAAAATGTGCTGGTGTTAGCATCACTAGCTACCTTAGACTATGAGTTTTTTCAAAAATGGTAATTATTTATAGATGCATTGGTTCGTTGAAGGTTGGGAGACACAGTTGACGTCACACATTATTCTTCAACAGTCTGTGCAATTCATTGAAAAGCACTAACTTTTCAGGATTTGCACCCAGTGAAGAGTTCTGTCGCAAACTCACATTAAATATTTCACATTCACATCACATGCAGATTATAGGCTCTAGTTTCAACTTTAATTAAATTTAGGATAATGTTGAGTAAGTGCGACCCCTGGGCTTGTTTTCCTGCAACAAGACGGTTCCGTGTAGGAGTGATGGGAAGTGTGTTCTTTATATCCATGTCTCGTTTTAGTTGCTTCACAAAGAGACGTTGGAAATAGAAGCAGGGTTTTTAGTGCTTTTGTAGCGATCTCGGGATATGCTGCCTCGACTTCAATCCAGAATGTTGTGAGATTTAAAGTTGTACATTGCCTCTGTCCTTGATATTTGCAGAGTTTTCTTTCTTTTTTTTCTACTCCTAAGGCTTATCTTTAATGCTTTGTTTCTATGTTCATAAGAAAACAGTTTGGATGGCTTCATGTTCTTGTTAATTTAGCTATGACCCATGGTATTTCCTTTTAAATGCAGTGTTCTGTTTGCTGGCAGTCTTGTCTTCTTGTCATCATTGACCTGGCAGCGGAGAACCTGGTGAGTTGGTTGCGTTTTTTGAAAGATAGATTTATTCTTTTACATGAAAAGCCCAATCAACACTTCAGATACCGCAGTGAAAAAAATCTTCATTCAATTTTCAGAAACCATTTCCTTCTATAAATACCAGCGATTTGTGAAATAATCTTAAAGGGTTGTAATATATAAATTATTCTATTCTATTATTTAACCATTACTGTTTAATTTAGTCCCTTGAAAAGGAGGGTAATGGTAAACCCATAATTTGAAAACACAGCAAGCAATTATAGTGTATTCTGGTCACAGCAAGAATGAAAGAACAAAACATCCAAGCTTGACTCAAACCTCTTAGAAAGTCCTCCAAGTGTGCAACAAGCATCCAGATAGATGGTAAAGGCCCTCTGAGATGAAATGTGGAGCAGATGGCCCACTGTGGGAGGTACAGACCATCTCCGACATGGCCACTCATGCTGGGGGAGGCAGAGGCCACTGCTGATTCGTGTCAATCTAACCCACTGGTTGGTTGATTACTTGAATCACACACGGCAGGACACGGGCCTAGTGCTTGTGTGGGGAACGAGTCATTACTGCTCAGAATTGACTTCAGCCTTCATCAGGACACACTACAGTTGCTTAGCCTCAGTCGCATGACGCAAGAAGGTGGACTGAGTGCAAGTGTTAAAAATGACTAAAAGTGTTCTCAAACAACCTCAAGGTCCCTGTAACACTGAAAGTCTGATTCATGGACTATTTTTTAGTGTTTTTGCAGACCAGTAGGAAAGAACCACCATTTTATAGACAGAAATGTCTCCTCACAGTCTTGTAAAAAGCAAATGCTTTACGCCTAACAATATGTCAAGAGTACAGTAAGAGTGGCCAATTTACTGCAGCTAACCTGAAGCTGGCTCCTATACTTTCTATAAATTACCGTCTGAAAAATGGTTGCTCTACTCGGAATTGCCTTTTCATTTGAGCTTGTGTCAGCTGCTAGTCCGGCGGTCAGCAACACCGGCTTTCTGTGCGTGGAATAATACGATGGCAGATATCTCAATTAGAGAAGAGTAAACGCCAGATTTGAACCTTGTTTGACAAATATCTTGACCTTAATGTTGCGTAGATAAGGGTTGTCAGCCATTTTTAACCCAACTAAAGTAAAAAAAACATACATTTCATCAACCTACAGCTGATAAATCAATATTATTTGATACAATAACAGTCCAAAGCATTCTCTTAAATGAATGCTCAGGGATCATGTGGCAGGTTCCTCAAGTATGCATTCAATAATGACTCAACACACCAGTATTCAACCAAATGAGGCTTTCAGTAAGTGAAGCAAGAATATTTTAGGAATACTTGCTTGTCTTGGAGAAATAACAGAAGTGACAGATTTTTTTAAATAATACTTGGAAATATTTATTTGGCCTGCTCTTTATGAAACCACTGTTGTTTGCAAATACAAATTGTTATGCTGAATTTGGAATCTTTTTTCTTTTGTTCTGTTAGTCAAACAACAGGCAAAAAGAATAACAGAGACTTTTTCAATTTCATCCATTATTTATGTAAAGCTCCAAAGCTTTATGTGCAGCACTACTTGCAGTAAAACAGCCACAGCAAGCCTTTTTGCTGAGAATAATGAAACACTGCACACACGGAGACTTAAGAGCCTGTATTAATCTTATCTACTGTATTTGTACTCAGAGTTAGCTTTGTATTAAACAAATGATCTGCACATAAAAAGTCTTCAACTGCAGAGGTAAGTTGTTTTTGTGCCTGCCGTTTCTCTTGTTGTTTCTGTACCGCCAAACAGCAAGCCCCCCTTTGGCTCCCAGTAGCTCATTTTTCCTCCTTTGTTACTGAAGCGGGGAATATTGATGACTGTCAGAACTTACCACGGATTGTCAATAAGAAAACAGTCAATTAAAAGCATCAAATAAAATACCCAGTGATGGAGTGGTCAGACGTGTCAGTTATTATCTGGAGGAATAGAGCAACTTATTTCGAGTGGCTGGAACATGGCAGAATTTTTTTCCAGAAATATTAATTTTAAAATGACCTAATATTTACAGATGGCGTCACAAGCACGAGCAACTAACACTTGGTCTTTGATCAGATGGTGTGGAGTCGACTTTGTTTAAAGCATATCACTGAATCAAGAATGGCTTTAAAATCGGTTATGTCATATCTAAAATATCAGGTTTACCTCAACGTACCATCAGCCACAGTTGCTGACACACTGAGGCTGCCACAACTTTCTACCATAACATATGAAGCATCAAAATCTTTCGATTATCCAGGTATATAATACATTTGATGGTTCTCTGACATTCAGCACTCATGCATTCTTGAGCTCGCCAGTACTACACAATCACCACACATTTAATATATATGTAATGCATTTGGAGCAAAGACAGCCCCACATATGTTTTCAGCAGTATATTTCTGGAGTCCTCTAGTGGGCACAGCTGTCTGAGAAAAAACGTTAATTTGAAGCCACCTTTTGCCAATTATCTATTTTGGCACCTCTTGAATCATATTTGTTCCACTTAAACTAACTGATTTTCTTTTTGCCGTCCCTCTCTCAGACTCTTTTTCCAATAGCAGCCAAGGGCCCTCTCCTGCTTTTTTAAATAAAAAATAAATAAAACCATTACACCAAGTTTAGAGTTAGCTTAGCATTAGCTTAGCTGCGACTTCAGCATCAGGACAGCAATTATTAAATATTACATGATTGAATTTACAGTATTTATCCGCATTTTATGTTGCCTCCCTTTTCTGTGTTGATGTTTTTGTGAGCTCTTTCTATTTGTTAAAAGAAATTCACCGCTGAAAATACACTTTATCAGCAGCTATTAAACTTCAGGGTACAGTCTGTTGAAGTCAATTTTACCACTTATCATTTACTTTATCTGTTTATTACACATTTATATCATAGTGGGATAGTCTGTTGTTTGAACTCGCATTGGTGCACACCTGAAGCCAGAGCTTTGCTTTTTTTACTCTGATACCACAGCTATTTCTATAATGGCTAATAACTCCTAACCTTTTCGCTGGCACTGAGGAGAATGTATCAAAAAAGCCTGGCAGACACGCTCATAGAGGCCATTAGCAGGCTGAGGCAAACAGTGTGTGGGCGTAAATACGGAATGGCGCTAGTAAAGGTGGTACATGGGGATCCAGGCTAGTTTATGTACATAAGCATGTGCGAGGAGTATTTATAAAGCAGCTGGAGCTCAGGCTGTTGGTTGCTAGGAGTTGTGTGAGAGAGCTGCATATGGCAGAGAAAGGCACAAACCAGCAGGAGGACAATGATCACGCAGTGCAGCGGTGACATTGTGCCATACAGAAAAGGAGTTTGTGTAAGCCGAGTCAATGCTTAGTGGACTACAAGGCAAAACAGACAATAAAGGAGAATTGTGTATGAGACAGTAGCTGAATGTAAAATGTGCACAGAAGAAATAAGGATAAAAATGTGTTTTTATAGTGTAAAGCAACAACATTTGATCTTGGGGTCATTTGTACAACTGACCCAGATGGAGCTTTGAGCATCCAATTTTGAAGCCTGGTTTTGGCATACCTTGCATTTCAATCTGGACAGAGTGAACAGATCCCACCTGAACGCATGAAATCTTTCCAGGATCCACCCTAAATCCGTGGAGAGTTCGATCTGTGGACACATTTGGAGGTGGCCTGGCTCGCATGTATTCGGATCTCTGTGGGCGTGTAAACAAGTATGTGCATTGAAGGTGGAAAAGTGCTATTTAAAATCCACTCCATTGCCATATGTGGCTTGCGTGGAGAAACATCAGTGAGGTTGTGACCTTTAGCCAAAGCACCACACATAGTAGCTGCATCCCATTATATTTCTCAGATTATATCAGTATTTAGTGAAAGTGGCAGCGAGAAAGCATTTAAAAGAAACAAAATTAAGCACTTAAAAAACGTAAAACTGAACAGCTTACACCCAGGTCAGTAAACCTGTTCACGTGACCATTAGTAAGAAACAGATCTGACGCGTTTACTTAAGGCACTTAAGGCACTTAAGAAATGCAATAAAGAAAAACCCTGGTTTACATATTTTAATCCATTATCGGATTCCTTTCAGAGTACATAGAGACGCAAGAAGCAAAACATCCGGTCTTGTTGAACCTTGCACACTATGTCACTTCCATTTACTATGTTTTAATTTTTTTATACACAAAGATGTAGATGCAATGCAGATGTAAAAGGATGAAATACACTTGATTAATGGTTATAAGTGCCCAAAGACATCAGAGTATTGGGGAGAGGTCTAGGTGTGTTAATTCAATTTTGCTGTTTACATGGTCACTAGAATAATCTGATAATGATTGGCTTTTTAGTGTGCATATAAACTGTCTCTATATAATAAAACATAGCTAGAAGTGGGATTGAAATGCCAAGTATGAATAAGGCCAGATTCAAAAAGATTTTTCTTGGCTCGAGGCAAGTTAGGAGAGTGGATGGGACTAAAAAACACACAATTGTGTCACCAGGGACTGGGGTTAAAGATGGTTATCAAAAGCTGACATCAAGACTGCTTGCTTTGGTTTCTCAAGGATGCCACAATTTAAAACTGAATGCTAAGTAAGCTTTACATATATGACTAGTGTGTCCTCTTACAGTGGAACATAGACTAAAGACTGAGTTGTCAGTGGTACGCCATGGAAATGTGAACTGACTCAACTGCATTTAAACCGCAAGTGTAAAATGAGAAGCTGTTCGAAATCTTGAACTTATAGTCTGTAAAGTTCCATCTCCACAGGTAGAATACCTTAGTGATACAATGCTGCCTCATATTGGTATTCTGAAGATCAGGCAGAGGCCAAAAAGGACTAAGACACCAGCTAAGTAAGTGCTCCCTCCTGCCAAGATGCTCTTGATTTGTCCATGGCCTTTGCACCGGTGCTGCATAAAACACCGCCTGAGCTTGTGAATTCTGTCATCACTTTGTGGACACACTTGACAACCATTAATAACCCCTTAAGCCCTCTGTGTAAAGAAAAGTCTTGCCATAATGAAAGTTTTGCTACATAGTATAGCTGCTTCAGATTACGCTTTATGAATAGAGCTACATGTTCTTCTGCAGCAAACAAAGTAAATGCAGTGTAGGTGGCTTTTGAATTCAGTGCTTCGCTGAAAATGTTGTATTAATAGGGTCGTGTTGCTGTATAGGTGGATCATTTGCATTAGCCTAAAGCGGTTTCACATGAGCTCAATGCCTTAGTCATTTCTTTTACACCGATTACATTTATGCAAATACCAGAATACAGAAAATGCAGCAATTTCTGTGCAGCAAAGCAAACAGGGCATAGAGATTCCTACTGCTTTTGCCCACCTATACCCTGAATTCCTGTTGTTACTGTGTTTATAGTTTCATATAATTGCACATAATGCCAAGGAGATACTGTACGGACAATGACACAGAAAAAAAATACATGTGTCCTGGTTTCTCTATTTGCTCTAGCGAATGAAAGAAAGGCAGCACATGGTGACTGAGTGAATAGCTCTTGTTGTGGACAGCGGGAAACCATCTCCTCTTTTGTCCAGGCCCATGCTGCAGCCTTGAATATACAGTCCTAATGTGACGTGGCTTGCAAGCTAAGGCTGTGCTCAGTGTGGATTTCTGCAGCAGTGGTCAAAGCGCTTAGCATTCATACGCAAATCCCTAACCCATTGTGAAAGAAGAAGCGTTCAGCGCCGGTCTCCCCGCAGTTATATTGTTGACATGCTATAGTTCTACAACCTGATCGCAACAGAGGACCTTATTAACTACTTGAGAAGGGGTCTTATGCCGGGGGTCTTTTCTCTAGAGACCTGATTAGGCTAATAAAGCATATCCACGGGCATGTACTGCAAGTTGATTTGGCCAATTAGGTAGGTGACAAACCCTGGACATATTCTTTATGCAGACGCTCAGAATCTCATGTTATGATAATGACACAAGGGAGGCATTCGGAAACCAAGCTTAAAAAAGGAAGACAGTTTTAGCTGAAGCCCAAGCATGTGGACAGAAGTGGTGAGTTTTTTTGCACTTGAGAGGCAATATTGCACTGACTGAATTTTTAACGCTCTTATTGCTAACCAAGCAAAGCGTGAGTCTAGATGGTGGAAAAAACAAAACAAATTTTCAGCATGTAGAGCAACAAAAGCACTTATGTAGACAGTTGCTGTAAACACATTGTCAGGATGTGTGTTCTCACGATGGTATAGTTACACATGTCAGGAACAAGATTTGTGGGTTTCATTTTATTGATGGTCAGGCTTCATATTTTTAAGGTAAGAATTTAGTCGGTTTGTTTGGAAAACTGACAAAAATTCCCAACCCACACGGCACAGCTACAAGTGCTTAAAAATTGTATTTTAGACTTTGTTTAAAGATAAAGACAAAGTTATGATTCTAAATTAATCAGGCTTTTTATGTGGACATGTGTCACAAAGTGGGTTGTGTTCACTTTATTCAATTTGTCACTTTATTATTTCATTTGTGTATTTATTTGTTCATTTTCATGGGATTTACAATGTACACTAAACAACTAAACAGCTAGAATTTCCAATTTATAAATATAGACCTAGACTTACCACACATATATGTTTTTAAAATGCTTTATTTGTTTAAAATTGTCCATGTCCATGTGCACCTAAACTCAGTCTTCACACTTACCTGTACCACCACATGGCTTGAACAAAGAGGAGGCGTGTCCTGCAGCCGTTGCCCTGGAGATGTCACAGGGAGAGATGGAAACTGGTTTTGAGTTATTTGATGTTTTTTATGTATTGTTGTATTTTGGTTATGTTTTTGTGTTTCTATTTTAGTTAAAACACATATTGAATGGGACAACAAACCTGTAAAAGTAAAATTAGTGATTAGTGATCTACCTGTTGAAGTGGTTAGTACTTACCTGGATGTGTTCCTTACCTGTTGGGTGAGAATAAAAGGGAGGTGAAAAAATGTGTTCTGGAGAGACACTAGTATAGCCAAGCACATGTTGGGGTTGTCCCTAAGTTATCATTTATTCTGTTACGTAGCAGTTTATTTTGTAAGGCTGTATTATTTTTGTCTTGTTGTCGATTACCAGACATTTTGTTGATGAATAAAAGGTCTGGTTATGGACTTTACTGAGTCTGCCTCCTGCTTAGACCACTTTGGCCCACCTCCTCCCCACAACAGGTTACAGGTGATATGGTGATACAGGTGACACTGTTGCTTGTTGTAATATTATAATAAAATCCAGTGCCACTGCCACCACTACTGCTTATGATGTTTCAATAAATATGCTCATTCTAATAAAGCAAAGGTTAACATGCAACATGGAGCCGTGACATCAGCCTGTCCACACTCCGCTTCCATATTCGTATTGGAAGGCAAACTCTACCTTTGTGTCTGGAAAACACTCTGCACACAGAGCAGAATGTGCATTTATTAAGTGAGTAATTGTGGCCAGGGCATAAGAACAACAAAATATGACATCCTCCCTTTAGGCTCACAATGAGCTGAGCGTTTATGGAGCCACAAGCGCTAACAGGATTTGCAAAAATAGGGCAGAGTTAAAAAAAAATACAAATTTGATGACATTATTCATAATTTGACCTTGAGGTGTTAATTCCATCTCAATGAAAAACATCTTTCACAAAAATCCACAAATGTGAGTAGACAATGCAGGTGCTTGTGGATAATATGATTTACTAAAAAACTATTTGTGATGAGGTCTTTGATGAGAAATCATTTCCGTTGTGGAGTGCAGTGTGCTTGTGTGCGTACCCCCTTTTTTAACCTCGGCTGAAGGTGACATAAATCACTTTCTTAGCGAGAACTCACATTCCACCTTGAGAGCACCTAGTCCCATTTTTATCAGTATTAATGGTTGTTCCCTTACTTAGCCAAAGCTATTTCACACTTGGTTAGGTAAGGTATGAGAACGTCTCCTTGGCTGTATACTTAGTCCAGCCTTTCCTAAATATTTTGAGATCTCTAATCACTAAGCAAAAGCTGTCATGGGCACTAACACAATAAAAGTAATTCATTTTGGTCAGAGATTTTTTTCAGCTGAAACACAGGGAGAAACCTAATTGGGAAATGTTCAGTGAAGTCGAGCAGCTTTTCCTCACTTAAATCTCGCCAAAACCTTGTCCCACAAACCTTAGAACCACATCTTGTGTCAAAAACCTTTGCACAATACAGTATATGGAAAATAATATAACCAAAACCAAATTTCACACTGTTAGAAATAATGTGTGTGTTCTGTACATTTTGTTAGACACTTACCTTAGATCAGTGGTATTTTGTTTATCATTTAAGTCCAACCCAATTTGAATTTACGTTTGTAAACCTCCGGGTATGCTACATTAAATTAAAAAAAGGTGGGATGGACAATATATCAGCGCTAATACTATTATCTGGCCAATTTATTAATCGGCCCGATGAGGAAAAAATGCCCGATGTGTAGAGTCAATATTATATTCTGTCGACAAGTTTGTTTTTACTTGTAACACTGTAATGCAAAGTCCTGTAAGTTCAGTGCTGGAGCAGTCACCTCGTCTGCCGTCCAGGCGTATTTTATGGACTCGAAAGAAGACAGTTGAATTGAAAATCCAACGTCAAGTCAATTAATGCCACCAATTTAATAATTTGATTGAAAACAATAAGCGGCAATCACTAACACAAGAAACAAGCACTGCTAAAGGGAACCCCACAACAAGCACCGAAAAAAAACAAAGAAATTCAGCAGAGATTCTGCGAAAACCAAATCTATAACCAAGAAAAATATAATAAATTATTATTTTTATTCAGTAAAGCAAACTCTATCAATATTTTTTTATTTAATATCAATATATTTTAGACATTGGCCAAAATAAGTTATTGGCCATAACAGCCAGGTAAATATTGGCATCAGCTGAAAAAAACCCATATCGGCCCGACACTACTAAATAGCAAGCTTTTGAACACAAGATCCACTAAGGCCCTGACCTAAAAAGGAAAACCACTCAATGAGCTTTACAGCTGTATTGTGTTTCTTGTCACAAAGGTATATTGCAAAATAAATCTTTTTGATACCAATGTGGGTCGCAAATTTTTTTATGTTGAAAAGGCCTAAAATGAAAAAACTAGTGGAACAAAAGGCCACATGACTGGACTGTTAAAACACTTCTGAAAGAGTCAGCTCACAGAGAGACTTGAACTAGCTTTTACGGCAAAGCCCTAAAATTATACTTTCCAGGGCAGAAGCTTTGCAGGCTAGCTTTTGTTAAACTTCCACAAAGCTGGTCTTCATCCCTCGCCCCATGTGGCCTTAACTGAAGCACTATCTGTGCCGGTTTCCATCTGTACATGCACATGCTTGAGGGATGTGGGTCAATATCACCATTGCTTCCCGTCTCCTCCTCAGCAGTGCACAGTCTTATCCTTTCGGCCCACCTGGCTAAAGCACAGACAGACACATCCATGCACGCAGAGACAGGCACTGTGCCAGATAGATAGCATTTGCTATTCAATTCCTTTTTCTAAATGGAACATTTAGTTTGCCAGCTGGGTCATATCCTTGGTTAAGTAAAACTAGCTGGGGCAGTATGTGCATATAACACACTGATTATCTAAAGTAAGGCCAGGAACTTGGCCTGCTTCTCAAAGCAATATGAATTCCAGAGGTGAAAAGTGAAAAAGGGCTTAGATATTTAATATAAGCCTGTAGGAAACTTTGGAAGACAGAAAGCCAAAATAAATTATAAATAACAGCATTCTCTGCTTGAAGTCATATTTGAAATGATAATATAGAGAATATTTTTCCAAAGGTCATCAGGAGTTCTTCATTTAACTTTAAGCTTTTCTATTATAATACATTATAAACTGCAGTGAGTTTAGCCCAAAGGCATATCCAATCTATTATTTTAAAAACAAAAGGTTTGCTGATCACTTAAACAGGGTTGGGGAATGTAGAATAATATTAATGTGGACTAGAGATTTTACACTTTTTTTGTGTGTCATTACTAGGTTCATATATCCTCACATCATAAATCCAGACTTATCAGGTTTTACAGAAATGTTCATGAAGCCAGCCCTCGTTGGTATTAACAGTACCCAAGACTAAAACAACCAAATGTAAACAGTCTAACTGAATGTTTTATATCACTCCTATTGAAAAGCACCTAAAAAGTTTGGTGGTCTAGTCACTTATGTAAGAGCTGCCAAACGTCTGTGTGACTTTGACAAATTCCTGCTGCAGCATAGTGCTACGGGCCGCTCTATCTGGAGACAGAGAAAGACGGGCTGCAGATAATTACAAAAGCAAACACACTTGGTGGCCATTTAGTCCCAAAGTATTTCTAATTTCACAGATGTGATCAACCTTGCCGGGAGTCTTTCTCTGCCGCTGCATGTGGTGGGCCGCTCAGCTCCTCGTGGATGTCAATGACAGTGATGATGAAGTGTTAAACAGGTTTCTGCTCTTGCACTTTGTCACTCTACTGTCGGGATGATATGAGGACTCTTCTGGGCAGGAGTATGGCACTTACAGCCTACCACTGGAGCATGAAACTGCTGAATTTACCCTTAAAGCTGCTGCTGTACCCTTGAGAAAACATTCTTGCCTAAGTAATTTAAGGATATAAAACCTGGCTTTAATAAAATAAACGTGGATTTAATACAATGATGGGGAAAATGGCTTGGACATAAATAATAGCCGTGGAATAGGAACACTGAACATTGTGGCCTTTGCAAGCGTTAAGTGCCGTGTTGACTTTGTCGAACCCAACTGTTCTGTTGCCATGAAGGTCAGTAGAAAACACTTAATAGAACTGTTAGGTTCGCATTGTCATTAGCTGACGGCCTGCTAACATTACCTTTAAGTGGCACTGCAGGTGTAATCTGTCAAATGGGCCTCTCACAGTGAATCATTGGCTGAACACTCAGATTTAGCTCAGACTCCTGAAAAAGTCTGTGATTAAATGGGAAGTGCGACATAACTCTTGTTTAATGGTAAGAAAACAGGAGCCAGTGTTGGCATCAAGCCTGGTCTGTGGGACATAAATTCTGTGTCTCTACAAATGCTGCTTGTAAAGGTTGACATGACTTTGACTTGAAAAAATTAGGAGACAAAAGAGACTAATCTATTGTTTTCTTTCTTTCTAATTTCCCACATGTATAACACAACACTATCGCCCAAATTGAATGCATCTAGACGTGCACCTTTAGTGTCCTTGTATCAGAGCTTATTGTTTTATAAAGGGAAAGAAAATAGGGAATTATTTGATCTTTTTCATGTATAACCTTATAATAAAATCCCATCCTGATTTGTGTAGCTGCGAGGTGGTTTTAGCATGACTCCGTTTCATATGGACTCAAACAGTACCAGAATGCTTTTATTCATGTTGGGGGCTATATGTCCATAAGAATACACAGACTGATGTGTCACTATTGGGGCTTTTTACAAAGGAATAATGCACAGTGTCCCTCTTAAACAACTCCAGCGTAAACAGCCATTACTGCTAAACATCTATAGGGTATTTTTTTCTTGCATCGGTAAATGAAGCGCTAGACTTTACATCTGTAACTTTGCAGCGTGACAAGAATTCAGTCAAAGATATTAACTTTGGTGGTGAATAACATGATATTTAAGATTGGTCCACGGAATTCACATCAAGCGGAAACTTAGACTTAGAGACTTGCACTTAACTGTATTGATTCAGAGAAAGTGCTTGACACAGTAGCTCAGACAAAGCAATTTGCCTTTAAATGAGTAGATGTTCTTAAAAGTGAATGGGCATTGCTGGCCAGGCAACACAATAAAATCACCAGATCTGGAAAACAGAAAAATGCGTAACAATGCAGATGTGAAATAGTAACAAAAATTCTCAGCGAGCAGATTGATTGTAGCATTTGTCAAAACAAGCATGAAGATGTCATCAAAGCCAGCTAAAATAACAAAATCAATAGAGTTGATCTTCAGAGAAGTGTCATTCTCTTTCTTTGTGCAGCCTTGCACATCTCTGCACAGCAGCCCTTCACATGTGCAAATCATCTGGACGACATGATCAATGGAATACATTGGGCCGCTGGACTCATCTAAACTTGACCCAGGGGCAAAAGAAATGCCTCTTACAGAAACATGATTGCTAAAATATTACAACCAAGGTCGACAAAGTGAGGGTGATCTTTCAGAAGTTGCCAGGAGGTAGTTTGGGTATTAATGATTCCAGTGTTTCTGACTGCTAGGACAAGGCAGCATTTCTGAGAAGAGCTGATTCTGTCTTTACTTTACCTTAATAAATATAACCGACTGTCAGTTGTGTTCGTAAAGCCAAAGACACGTCACTCTGGGCCTGACACGCATGCCTTTGCAGAAAAAAAAAAGCTAAGCAAAGCATATGACACAAAATCAACATTGCCCAGGGTCCTACTCAGCACAAGCAAGAAGGGACAACAACTTGGTGACTTATTGGGAATGATCGACTCTTCCCTCAGAGGATGCAATGAATAATTCTGTTTTACCAAGTGAAGGAAAAAAAAAACTGCCCCAAGGGTATTGAACCAAATCGTCTGTTCTCTCTTCATTAGAAAAAAAAAAAGGTCTACAAAGTCTTATCAGCATTCTGCATTCTGTGCCATTGGAGCTCAGATAATTGATTATGTTTAGGAGGAGCACCATTGGATGTGCTGCGCCGTTCAGAGCGGGGAGAGATATAGCGGTAAATTAGGTTTACCTTCCCAGGGTGCATTCAGACAGTCTTGCTGACCTCAAAGGACAGTGAAATTAAAATTACCCCCAAAAAAAAAAAAAAAAACTTGCTCCGACATATTAGTACAATTGGTTCCGCTTCATAAACATATTTCCTTCAGAATGATGAAGCGTGTTGCCATGCTATCTATGATTACAAGCTACATGCATCGGCTCTTTAGTGAGGCCAGTGTTCTTGTGTCATTTCTCTGCAAATAACTTGTTGCTTGTTAGCCAGCGAGGGTGAAAAAGATTTCTTTTTTCCCCCACCAATCTACAATAAAAAAAGTTCATCTATCCTCTGCACACTTACCATAAAACCCAATTAAACTTCCAAAATGGGCAGCAGAAAAATTGGTCTCTGAATTGCAGCCATGTCAGATTATGCAACCATATGAATTAGCAGGTGGCTTTTATTTGAAGCCAATTGCTCTGCCAAATGTGCTGCTAGGTTTATCTTCATTTGTCTATATTTTACAGATTGGTGGATTATATATATATATATATATATATATATATATATATATATATATATATATATATAAAACTATACTATAAGTGGAGGCAATTTAACTGCCTCTCCCCTGTCCCCTGCCACAAAACTTTAAAAGCTGTTTTTTTTTTTAACCTTCCCTCTTTTCTCTGGAGTACCTTGTTGCTCTGAGAAGTGTCAAACTTGGCTTCTTTGTATGAACTGGTGACAGACAATATACATTTTGTGACTCGAGCAACACCAGCACACACTAAAATATTTTTTTGCAAAGACAAACACCAAGCTGGCTGAATATAATCATTTGACTTTGTCCCCAAAAAAAAAACAGATGTGACAACCAGAGTGCCATAAAATCAGCTCAGATTTGGTTAATTCCTTAAATACCAGCCAGAAATTAAATGTAAATAATCGTAGAACTACTAATATTTTGATTGGCATTCTTAAATACTTTTTTTTTTACTTTTTTTTAGAGAGACTGCCAAAAGACTAGCCAAAAAAGACTTCCTAAATGTGTTTCTCTTTTTAATCATTATTTAATATTTGAACATCAAACCATCAGCAGTACTCAATCCTAATAAAAGCATAACTTATAAATATTACCCCCTTAGCAACATGATCTAAAGATATTTCTACAACAACATAAAACCACAAAATGCACTTTTCCTGTGCACACCATTTATAACATAATTTTTCTTCAAAGAAGTGTGTTTACCATCTAGAAAAGGAAATACGCCTGGTCAAGAGAATTACTGTAAATGCTTTCTATGAACCTTGTCTAAAATTCATCATGACAAATTATGATCATGCTCAAATGTAGCATTAAAGACTAAATAAATGCATTAAACTCTAATAATAATATTATAATGTAGATTTATTGATTTAAATGATGGCTAGTTTTACCGCATTACCTTGTACAACCTCACTTCAAAATGAATAAGCTACAGTTGTAATGGCTCATAAACTTCCAAAGTATAAACTTGGGTAATATTTGTTGCCTTTCTGCTCCACGTTTCAATCCCATAAACCTATAAAAACAAGAAACAAGCCCGCAACAACAACTAAATTGCCCACTCTCTTTGATTACTACAGAAAATGGCTGGGGCGAGTTGGAGTACCAAAAGTTTTATATCAGCTCAAATGAACGTGGCTGTGCTTAATGGCCTCTCTGGTAAGCCAAGGCTTCTGTACATCTACACGAAAACATTTTATTGCAATTTGTTTTTATTTTTTACAGTTTGATTGATTCTTTTATCACAGCCCACACAGGGACCTTGGAGATGAAGGGCTTATTAAGGAAAAAATAAAATAAATAGACACTGCAGAGACACTTAGCTTGATCAAGACCAAACATTAAATAATTACAGTAATTCACTTTGGTTTCTTTTTAAGCTGTGTAACGATTTCTTTTCCCTGTTTCTCCTCTTGCAAAAATTGATCTGATGAGCCAGACTAAACAAACGACCTCTAAATTAATTGAGATTCTCTCCACCCCTATCTATGTAGGAATGGTAGAAAAGCTTTTAAAGAAGAAAAGATAGCACAGAAGCAAATGAGAGAAAGACAGATTTGGAACAAGACTTAGACGAGCTTTGCGTCCATCGAAGAAGAAATGTAATCGAATGGTAGATGACTGGTGTATTGCAAGAACCAAAGCCAAACCAAAGCACTAAATTGGAATATCACCACGTCCTTTTCTTCAAAGACAGAAAAAGGAAAGAGCATGTTTGAGCGACTCCCACAACTGTGTGTGTGTGTGTGTGTGTGTGTGTGTGACTGAATCAGTTTTGAGATCAGTGAGCTGTAAAATAGACCACATGAGGGAAAGGGGATGAAAGAAATAAAAGAAACACCAATGAAAAAAAAAAAAAAAAAAAAACTTAAAGGTGGACATCACAAGACATGAACCGGAGTTAATCTCGACAGCCGGGGCCAAGCAAGTTGAAGGGACAAATCCTCGTCCAATCGGATCACATTATCTTTGCCGCGTTGCTGACGACGGCTATCCATCTTCAGGAAGCCGGTGTCCAGAGGCAGAGGGAAGAAGCCATGAAGTGCGCAGTAATCACACGGGCGCTGGCTCCCTTTATAGTGCTGTGCCCGTCTCCTAGGCCTGGTCGCGGATCAAAGAACCTGCGCTCCCTTTGAAGTGCAAGGGCCGCCCGCTCGGGGAAGGAAGGAAGGTACGCTTCTTTCCATAGGCTAATGAATCAAATTCTACTTCTAATTATCTCTCTGCACGAAGTGAAAATTCAAAACATCATTGGTCCTTTGGCTTTTTTTTTTTTTTTTTTCCCGGCGACAGGATGAGATACTGTAGGTGTGAGTCCATAAAAGCTGTGCCACTTATTACTGTGGTGGAGGAAGAAAACCCACAGACAACATTAACCTTAGACAGAGAGTGGAAGTACGTGACTAACACTCGGCAACGCTGACATTCATTCTTCATCAAGCCCCAACTCAAATGAAATTTCACGCAGTCTTTCAATTACAAGATGACTTCACATAATGACAGAAGTGGCCTTTGTGGGCGCCAAAGCTACACATGCTAATGGTGCAATTAGCGAGATAATTTACAGACGATTCAGTCTAATACAGTAAATAAAGCGTTATTAAAAGGTAATTAGAGTGTGAAAGGACCGGTGCTATGTCTTTTTTCACAGCATTAGATAAATATTGCTTTAAAATGACTTGTCGTTTGTAGAGTCTAAAAATAAAAAGCGTTTCCACTGATTTCTAACAAGATGAAAATGTCAGCTATCCAAGACAGTCATGATTTAGGTTTATGATACTCTAGAAAAATGGCAATGGATTAAAACAGAGTACACTATTGTGGCAGGTTTAGGCAAATCATAAGGAAATAATTATAATCACAAACACAATAGGTTAAGCATAATGCTTTTTTTCCTGCACCTCAGTGGGTACACGAACAGAGGTAAGATGATAGGGTCTGGCCCTGGCTGGTTTTGGGTTTGGGTTACAGAGGTACTGGGCCACATACCCCATGGAACACAGACATTAGGAGCTAGTGTTAGTAGTATTAACATTTTTTTTTACTTAGTTAGTGGTTGGGTGAAGCCATTTATTGGCAAAAAATTGTGTTTACTCTTTATAAAATCACGCTGGTGATTTTGGCCTGATAACATGCACACAAGTTGACACAAATGGCTTCTAAAGGTAACCATCCTCATTCGAAATCTGTTTGCTTGTAACCAGTGTGTGTATAAAAGGTCAGTGAGTTTCTGGGCTTCTGACAGACCCTTGCATCTCTCATCCAGTGCTGGACTGATGTTTATGTTTCTGAGTCGTGGAAAAGGAAAATAATTGTCATAGGATCTGTGGGAAAAGGTAATGGAACTGTATAAAACAGGAAAGGGATATAAAAAGATATCAAAGGAATTGAGAATACAAATCAGCAGTGTTCAAACTCTATTTAAGAAGTGGAAAATGAGAGATTCTGTTGAAACCAAACCATGGTCAGGTAGACCAACAAAAGTTTCAGCTACAACTGCCAGGAGAATTGTTCGGAATGCAAAGAAAAACCCACAAATAACTTCAGCTGAAATACAGGACTCTCAGAAAAAGTGGTGTGGCTGTATTAAGATACATAATAATAAGGCACTTGAAGAAAAATGGGCTGCATGGTCGAGAAAACATTTTACAACAAATTACTACGCAAATTGTAATACAATACGCCAAACAGAACAGAACTTCTGGAACCAAGTTGTTTGCAGTGATGAGACCAAAATCTAACTTTTTGGCCACAACCATAAACATTAGATTTGGAGAGGAGTCAACAAGGCCTATGATGAAAGGTGCACCAGTCCTTCTGTGAAACATGGAGGTGGATCTGATGTTTTGGGGATGTGTGAGCTACACAGGAAATACACAGGAAAAGATAAATGTAGCATGTTATCAGAAAATACTGGAGGGAAATTTTTTACTCATCAGCCCAGAGGCTTTGCATGGGACATACTTGGACGTTCCAACATGACAACAATCCAAAGCACAAGGCCAAGTCGACCTGTCAATGGCTGCAGCAACATAAAGTGAAGGTTCGGGCCATCTCAGTCTACTTACCTCAATATCATTGAGCCACTCTGGGGAGATCTCAAACGTGCAGTTCATGTAAGACAGACAAGAATTTACAGGAACTGGAGGCTTTTTACCAAGAAGAATTGGCAGCTTTACCATCTGAGCCTCATTCACAACTACCACAAAAGACTTCAAACTGTCATTGATGTTAAAGGTCTTAATACATGGGATTAAGAACTGTAAACTTTTGATCAGGGTCATCTGGGTAGTTTCTGTTATTATGATTCAAAAAGAGTAAACACAATTGTTTGACAATAAATGACTTGACCCAAACACTAACTATGAGTGAAAAAATGTTTTTTGTGGTATCATTCATATTCTCTGAAAAATGGCCAAAAGAAAATCACAAATTCTGCCAGAGTATGTAAACAACTGTACGTCTTTCACAACTGTATATGTTTGCAAAATAAAACAAATAAAAATAAAGGAGTATGCCCTTGGACTGTGGATCATTTCATAGAAACTCCAGTATTCTTATGTTTGACTTGATTTAGCTCTCAATGACACAAAATCCTAAAAGTGTAAAAAGTGTAAATGTCATTTAAATTTTGAAGAATTTTTCTTTCCACTCAGCAGAAGCCAGGATTTCTGATTGGACACAACATTTTGCTATGAGAAATTAGAATTTGCATTTTCAGAGAATTTAATACTTTTTTTTATCCCAAAGAAAAACCTTTTACTTTAACAAATAGGTAGATTTTGTTTATGTATTTTCAAAAGTTGCCAAATATAACAACAATATATTTTAAGGTGGAGAATGTAGTTTTCTTATATACATAAATATTCATGCAAGATATATTCAAAAAGAAACAGAAGACTATTCTTTACCAGAAAGTACATAAACTATAAATTCTTTAAATATGTAGCCTAAAATACATTTGGATGGATATGTCATATTCATAATGATCATATTTATAATAATCATATTTATAATCATCATATTTATAATGTTAATTCTGGAAGTTTCACACATCTGTACCTTTTTGAAACTGTTGTAGGTATTGCCAAAGCTCAATGCCTTCATTAGCGCTGCACATTAATGTACATTGTAAATTTGTTGTGACAGTAACTGCAATATCCATATGGCAAAAAACTGCCTTGACTGATAATATAAAACGTTATGGCAGTGTATGTGACAGATGTTTGACTCATTGTTTGCCAAAACAATTAATCATTTTAGATGCTTTAAATCACATCCCTAAGTTAGATAAGCCACTCAGAATTATGTACTTTATGAGTCTGTAACAAAAACCAGAGCAATGATGTACTATTGTAGCAGCACAGTATGCTCTTTTCAGCCACACTTTCAGTAATAAATACCAATCTTGTCAGTCCTCTACAGACTTAAGGCCACTTGCCAAAAAATACTAATTTGACATCATAAATTTCCTCTCGCTATTCTTTTTCGATTTTATTAGCTTGTCACTGACAGCCCAATGTGTTTCTCTTGCATTGTTCCTCATCCATCAACCCGCGGCACACACATCCTCCACACTTACCAAGGCCTGTCTAACGGTCTGTGATCCTGCCGTGTCATTGTCAGTGAAAATCGGATTTCTGCTTGCGTAGATAAAGTTTGACCCCTTGTCTGGTTTGGCTGACTTACTCGATGTCTGACCTTAGACCGCAGGTGTGAGCCGATGATGCCAAATGAACAGTCAAGTTAAGAATTCCACTTTTTTTTTCTTGTCCACACTTTTCTGCTCTCTGCAGCTTTCAAAGTTTTGGATGTATGTTTTATGAGTTGACCCGCTCGGTCGGGGTCCTGAGACAGCGACTGTGGTCCTGAATGTGATAATCAACAATAAGAGGCAAGCATACAGACAGAAGCTGGCTTTTTTACGACCAAGTTCTTAGACTGTGAATACAGCTTGTCTTTGGAGACTGCGGCGTGACTTGGCAGCTTTACAGAGGCCACAGGCTACACTGGCTTCCTCTGTGATGTGTTTGGACAATATCGCAGTATTTGTGGCCTTAGATATGGCCTTATGAGGGGATATGGCAGATGGATTTTAAAAACTTTCCGCTGTATACTGGGCAAAAGCAACTGTAATTCAGAGCAACAGAGGTCGGTCAGTCTTGAGACAAATGGGCTCGGTACAGCTCGCTTAAGACCTGGTTGACTCCTACTCACTCATGGTGCTTCAATTTTTATTTAAAAGGTAAAAAGATAATGCAGTTGGAATACCTTATTTATGCCACACTGCCACAGTATCTATTTTTTATATATTTTCTAGACTGTAACATTGTCAATGTAAGTCAATGTTTTAACCCAGAAGAATAAAGAAAAAATTACTTGAGCTTAGTTGTATTTAGGGGACAAAAGCAAAAAATGGTGACCCATGGGGTAAATATCTTTCAGGCACTATATACACCATTTGTACAAGACATTTAGAGTTTTTCTTAATCCACCCACTTCTTTATAGAATGACATGTTACAGTTAGTTTGCCTTATTTAACATTATAAATCCTGGGATGTCTGTGCTGCTCTTAAGCTCATCACTACAAAGCATCCTACGTGAAGGTAGAGTGTGCTGTGTGCAGCAGATACATTTTTCCGTGTGGTTTAAATGAGCTTTGTTAGACCGACGTGACGGGGATCTGCATCGGCTGCTTTGGCTGGGGTTGTGTTAGACCAGGATTGTGTTGTGCTTATTCCCATTTGATAGGATTAGCTTCGGCACCACAAGTTGCAGGGTAAATTGTGTTAACATCACATATGTCCCACAAATGCATTCCATCAGGCTGAGTCTCCACTGGCAATATGTAATTAGGTGCTGTAATTGTAAGCAGAGCTAAGATAAGAGGTCAAGGATCGAGTGTAAGAGGATTAGAAAGGTGCGGGAAAAATGGCTTCCGTTTTTAGCAATCACACCATCAAACACATAATACAACCCAGGCCCAGATTTTTCAGTGGTGTTTAACCTTATTCCCCAGGACATTCAAAGGTAATACTGGCAGTCACATTTGCCACATTTGCCACATTTCCAGCGTCCTTTACTTTGAATGGTTGCATGTTTAAAGTTTGGTGTCTGTAGTTTTAGAGCATGAATGGAAGCTAGCATTGGTATTACACTGTCTAAAGCATTTGGGATAATTGCCCCTCATTATTCTTCCTTTGGCATCCTGGGAAAAGGCCAATCGGATTCAGATGAAATATACCCACCACACAAGGCCTTCACTAAAATAGGACAGGAAAAGGAACAAGAGTAGAGGCTCGGTGAGATAAACTTTAGGATAACTCAGGTGAAGTGAGAGAACCAAGATGGCTGAGTTGGTGCATTGGTGCTGTTGTCTTATTTTGTGCATAAAAATTGGTCTGGCTATCCCATCCCCCGAGGAGACCTTGTGAGCTCCAACTTCTGATGTGTATGTCCAGCAGAGAATTTGCTCTAATGTGGATACTTCATAAAAGCATATTTATCTGTCTCAGGAGGTAGAGCGGTCGTCCAATAACGGGTAGGTTGGGTGTGGTCAGAGAAGTCGTAGGTGCCATTTACCTGCCATGGCTCCGTCAGTTGGCCCCAGAGCATTCGTGGCTACAGAAGTAGTGTACCACCACCAGTGTGTGACTGTGGAGTGAATGGATAATGGACTCAATTGTGAAGCGCTTTGAGTGCCTAGCAAAACGTTAGATATAAATCTATTCCATATTAATTATTATTATAATTTCTGCAGGTTAAGGACTATTATCTTAGCAGATAATGCATGGAGTACTATTGTTTGACTTCACAGGGCAATAAACCTGATTGTCATTTTTGCTCATTTCAACCTTTTGTAATATATAGTTAAATATATTTTTGTTGGGTGGTTTTCTTTGATTAATCACATTTTAACTTGAAAATAGATTTATTTCAGTTTGGAAAAAAATAATGCTAGTCAAGTATTGTATTTTGCTGTATTTTTTTCTATATTGTGCAAAGGTGAACGAGTACAAGAAATAAAAATACTATGCAGCAATACTTGCAACAGATATAACCACCAAATATTTATAAAGCTTGCACAGATTTCAAAGCCATTTTTTAAGGAAAAAGGGGGAACAAAACACACACACACTAATGAGTGAAGCACTCTTATGACAGTTTCTACAGAGGTCAAATCCAAAACCAATGAGGACTGGGTAGTGCTACTAATATCTGGACAACAATTACGGTCCTCCTCAAACAGCACTAAAGCAGTATCTGTAATGTCACAAGGCATGTAATTTCTGTCAATGTTGCGTAGAGCCATTCAGTTTCGGAAATAGGCTTGCATCATCCCCTTAATGTGACGTGCAGAAGAAAGAGAACTCTCTGCAGTTGTGCTTCCTAAATAAACAGAGACAGACTGCACGGATGGATAGACGGTGTCATTCTAAATTAGCCTCTAGACTGCCAACTGACAGCCGAGTCTGGCGCACCTGCATCGACTCAATACCCGACAGAAAAGTGGTTAAGAAGACAGGTCCAATCTCGTCCACTGCAATGAATTCACAACTTTCCATGGAGATTGATCTTTTTATTTGCCATCAATTCCAATCTTGTTTTGTCATCAAACAGTAACACAACAATCATGCGCCGTAAATTATATACCTACTGAATGAATCTGCCATGAACGCGTTTCCTCTGAAAGCAAACAGTCCAAAGATGGAAGGGAAAAGAAGGGTTTTTATTGTTGCTGTGGCTGCGTCAGAAGGATTCACGCCTCATACCACACGGCAGATGAAAATGCCAACTTGTGATTCTCGTCCATTTGTACCTGAATCCAGGGACATGTTTTACTGACACCCAGATTGTTTAACATCTGTGTTCTTGGCTCGGTGTTGTCTCAGAAATGTTGCTTTTATCCAGTGGGATGGAGGGGGTGATGAGGCGAAAAGAGGCACAGTCTGCACGTCTCCCTTTGGGCTACAATTTCCCGAACGGTGCTTCTTCTCAAACTGTCCTAGTGTCTTCCCATAAACTACTATATGACACTGCATTACTTTGTAGCGCTATTTCCCTTGACTCGAGCGCGGATACCGTGACAAGCAGAGTCACTTTAAGGTGCAGTAGAAAACTTCAAAGTTGAACACATCTGCCAAAACTGTTTTCACTTTAGTATAATCACTGGAAAATAACACTTTTTGCATTTGCCAATCTGTAAAATGACAGTTTAAGCGCCATTGAACCCAGAGGATGTATTACTTCCTGAGAAGCACATTCATTCAGCACGTTTCTTTGTCAAACAGGGTTACATTATGTGGGCCATTTCTACTTCGTTTATTTATAGGCAACAGAATGTCCCTGCAGGGCTACCATAGATATTTACAGTCTCAAAAGAAAGCCTGTGAAGTGTGAAATTGCAATCTTCAATTTCACCACCAGATACTGCCAAAAACTACATATGCACCCACTGGTCTCAAAACTCCCAGTTTTGATTAGACCTGATCAGGTTTGCTGTGTCCCCATTTGAACAGGCTTCTCATCTTGTCTTTTTGAAATGAACATGCCAAAAACAATTGATATGGCCCACCGGGACACACAGCCTTAGAATCATTAAACAAAAACCCCACTGTCATTTACTTTACCTGAAGCACACACAAGGTAACCGTCTTCAGACAAGACAAGGCTACAACACGGATGTCTGGGTCGCAGTAACACGTGTCCCAGGTTCGTGCTGCAAATAGAAAGCAGTGGAGTAGGTAAATCTTTTGCTGGCAGTAAACTCCTCTGATGTTTTAGAATAGAAAGGTTTTACATGACTGGAGCAACTATAAAGAGCTGGTTGTCTTCCATTGCCTTTGTTTTTCTTGGAGTATTTGCTTCCCCACAAGATTCAGTGTGGCAAAACTAATGTTTATTCCTCTATGGCTGCCTGCTTATGACATTCATTACATGACACACTTCCTTGATGAGATGGGATAAGATAAAACTTAATGGGCAAACCAGACTGTCAAATTGTTTCCTTTATTGCTGAAACAAAATGTAGGGATAGCATTTACAAAGAATGAAAATTTTGCGATACTAACTTTTGTTTGTGTGTGGGCATATTTAATAGTGTAATAAATATGCAGTGTTGTGCCAGGTTGTTTTCTGTTCTCTTGGAACTTCACACTTTCAATTTTATTTAACTATGTGGAAATGTCTGTGGAAAGGCCATCGACAAGCTGTCAGTTTAATCCTTGCATGTCTGATACATGAGAAGGAAAAACAGCACTGTACATTGTAGGCTTAGATTTCCCTGGTGGATCTGTAGTCCACTCACATTTATGCTATGTCTTGTGTGCTACAAACGTAATACAGTACAATTGAATACACAAGCCTATAGCTGATAAAGCACAGGTGATTACATTAACAAAGTAATCTCAAAGTCTCCAAACAGGCCTGGGAATCACAGGGTAGCTCTCAAAATGCCTGGCTTGTTATAACAATATTACACTACAGAAGTATAGCAATTATCAATGTTGGTTTTCAACCTCGAAAATTGACAGACAGCTCATGTGACTTGCTAAAGATCATCTTAATGATGTCAGAGATGGCCTAGCTTCACAGTTAGCATGTAATAGTTCACATTGAGGCTTGGATCCAATAGTTTTCTGACCAGACTATTAGCCTGCAAGGTGCACCAACAAACTAATAAGACCCTTGCTATGACATTTGGTTGGCAATTAGAATCCAAACCTGCTTCTGACTTACCTAAAAAAAACATTTTGAAATATGTTTTTTTGCTCTCTCTGAATTCCATGGTGCTTGATATATATGTAATTAAAACTAAAAAGTAAGCCATCCCTCAGTCTGCTAAAATGCCCCAGTGTGGCGTTGGCATTTCACACAAGATAAAACATGTCTTAGTGCAGCAGAAAAAGTGTAGGCTGTTTTTAATGGAAGACCAGACACGGAATGGTCTAGTTTCCCTGTGGGACACGAGATCTCTTTTGGCATTTCACTGCTGAGTAATAAAGCTTTACGCCAACAGGCTTTATTAAGACAGAAGTTAGTCCGAGATTTCAGCTTTGGGCACATATAGCATTGCGGCAGATTGCAATGAATCACCCCCTCAAATCTCTAACTCTCCCCCTCCAGTCTTGTTTTCGCAACAACGCGACTGCCAAGACATCAACCCACCCAGGCATCTACACCTTTTTCTGCTTCAAACCAAAATTGGCTTAGAAAAACAAACTACTTCATGCATGTTGCTTCGGCGCCTTCACATACAGGTCCAAATTTCTAATCTTGTCATTTTGGGGGCATTGCGAGGGAAGCGGTATAAGCTTCTGTTGTCTTAAGGGCAGCATGTGGAGAGTAGGACACATTAATCACAAGGGCACAAGGAAAGCTCGAGATGGAAAGGGATTGGAGTGTGAGGTGGGTGGCTGAAAGGTTGTTCTGCCAGAAATTACCATCAGTTTGTCACTGCTGTAGTCTAACACGCTCGAGGCACCTGCAAACACACTTGGCACTGCATTGCCATTTGTCCACCATGTTCCAGGTTGAGGGGAACTAATCATATCACCGGAGCGCCGTTAAATAAAGACATGCAGATAATAATGGGTATCCAAATGCTCCCCCGAGATACTGTATATTTACGTCAAAGCAAAAGTGGAATGATGTTTGCAAATAAGACTTCTGTGCTCTATTTGCAACACTGAGAGGATCCTAAGAGACTATAAGGCAATATTATAGTACACCAAGAATGTTAGCTGTAGTCCCAACTGATTTGACCAGCAGGGAACAGAGGACTGTAAGCAGCATGATGTTAGCTGTTTATGAGAGAGAAGACACTGTTTGGACTGCAAACACAGGAATATATAGAAACTGAGCATCATCCACAGGGGACCCTGTCACTAATAGTAGGACATGAACGGAGGGAAAATAGTAAATGCAAACCTAGTTGACCACCAATTCACCGAATGACACGGACATCCACGATTAGTAGAGAAATATGTAGTGCTTGTGCTTTTAACATACAGAACTTCAGATGCAAATGTAAAGCCTCTGACACACTCGAATTTATTAGTAATTAATTGCAATCAGCAGTCTAATGAACACTGTGCAATCAGAGATGTCAAGTGCATCACAGGCTGCGATTCAGCTAATGGTTAATGGGATTTAAAAAAAAGTACCCGGAGAGAACCCACAGTAACACGTGGAGGACATGCAGACTCCTCACAGGAAAAACAGAGACGGCCAGGAATGTTTGAGTCGGCTGGGTTTTGAACTAACAACCTTCTTGCTGGGAGAAAGGTGTGCTAACCACTCTGCCACATGCACCATATGGAAACAATATTTGGTTAATAACTGTGAATTTGGTCACCTGTGATCCTGTGAAATATAACCAACGATTTAAAGCCACACAGTGTGACAGAATTAACTCAATACATTATTTAAAATAACTGCTATGGCATCATTTCTGTTTTGGACAGGGACTTGATAATAAAATGTCCTTTTGGCCCTTTTTGCCAGTAGCTCAATGGGTAGGGCAGTCGTCCTTAAACCTGAAGGTAGGCGGTTCGATTCTCACTCTCCCCATACTGTCGTTGTGTCCATGGGCAAGACACTTAACCCACCTTGCCTCTGGTGACAGTAACACTGGTAATTACTGTAGAACAATGTAAGTCGCTTTGGATGAAAGTGTCAGCTAAATATAATACCATCATTTTACACCTCTGAATTATTTTAACAGACCAATTGTGAATGTCTAAATTTAATTATTAAATTCAGTTAGAAGCTATCCTTGAAACTTGGATGTTGCACATTTTGATTTACCTTACACAGCCGCTGGATTGTTGTAAGATCTTTGAGCTCACAAACTCACAAAAATCCATCCTGTTCTGCTCCAGACAAATTGTCTGGCTTGAGGTCAGGCTGAATCACCAACCAATACCTGCTCTTTGCAAACACTTTCCATGGAAGCCTTCCCAGATGGATCTGTGACATAGACACAGTACCATCTGGTAGAGTCAGGTTATATGTTGATATTGTGAGAAATGATTAGTAATATAGTCTGCAAGATGTTTATAATTTAGGTACTTATTTATAAGTAACTGCAGATAATTGGACATGAATACATTAAAAGCACTCAGGCAACTCTAACCACCTACACAAATGTCTGAATTAAAGTTTTATCTTAATGATTTCATAATTCAACAGTAATCTGATGACTAGTATATCCAATTGACTACAACTAAAAAAATCCTCCCCGAGGCACAGAAATATAATCCTTTAAATCCATTGATCCCAGCGGGGGAGTGTCTCGAAGTAAACTGACCCTTCGCCTTTCGCCCTGCACAACTAAAATAAGGCAAGGAGAAATAGACCCTTTGAGGGTTGACTCCTCTTGGCATAACCTGGAGGCTTTCTATTTATGGATTTTTTGCCTTCTCAGAACTGGCAGAAATGTTAAAAGAGGCCAAACTTTGTGATGTTTTGCTAGAGCTGAGCGTGGCGCAGGGGGTTTGGCAACGCATAAATATCAGCCGAAATGCCAAGAGGGTAAATGTTCCAGTGAGGTTAGGCCTGATCTGATCACTCTCCTTGGAGACATTTAAAACCATTAAACCTTCCACACCTCATTAAATCAGATTGTTAATCTGCTTAGCATAAACATTTTTAGAAAGCATGCCATGCCCTGGATTTTGTCTCCAACATTAAAGTACTGTGTTTTCTGGCAGTAAATTTAAAACTGTTAAGGCTGACGTAACTTGCATGTTGTTCTTTTAATTGAAATCTAAATGAACATCTAAAATAAATAGAAAAACATGTACATCTGTTATACACTGCTTTAATAAGTGAGTAAACAATTGAAAATTCTCAATGCGAAACACAGTAAATATACCAAAAGGTCAATCCATGTTCACCTCGAATGATACCACTTTTCATCAAGTACCATGTGTATAAAGAGAATAGACTGTATTGACAGTATTTAAATATATTATTGTTATTGGATCAATCTCAAAATGGTTTGTGACAGTTGGCGAGACAACAAAAGGTTGCGTGCGTCGCAGAACAGAATCTAAGCAATCCATTGATGTCAGATGAAGACAGACATGAGAGATGGTTGAAAGCTGTTGGGATGTGAATTTCATTTTGTTGTCATTTCCCACTTTTCAATTCCAGCACTTTGTCTCTCCTTCACATCAAACCATTTCCACTAAACCCATCTATTCCCTCTGTCTGTGGCAGCCTCAGCCAGTCCCTCCTGCCTCGCAGCGGCCATGCAAAACTGAGACCATCTGTAGCTACAGTAATGATGATGGCGAAGGCACCTAGCGGGTTTTCAAAGTCATCACTTTGACTTTCGGCCCAGCGCTACGTCAATGAAACCCCAGCTGCTGCTCTCAGAGAAAGGGAAGCGGCATTTAGAATATCAAATGGAAAACACGTCATTAAACTGGAATGTGGTGCAATGACTTAATTTTCTACATTAGAAACCATTTCTTCACCTCAATTCGGGTGTTTTTTTTTTTGTTTTTCTTTTGGTAGCATCTGGTGGTGACATTGCAGACTGCAATCCTACTGCTCACCTTCTTCTGTAATATGTGAACACCTGCTGTCGTTTGTAAAGAAACCCAGTAAATGATGAATTCACTTTTAAAATGGAAACAAAATCAAATATTATTTAAATGTCCTTAACGTTCATAAGTATTCTGTGTTAAAAATGCTGAAAAAGAAAGAAAATTAATGCAAAAATGAAAGTGCACAAAGCCATGAAGGGCACAAGGGCCCAAAGCTGGGTAAATGTCACTCTTTTCTGTAACTTTCTTTCTGAACAGACCAAGGTCAATTTAATAAAAAAGCAAAATCAATGATGTCTGTTCTAATGATGTTTGCTAAACTGTTGCTAGATTTATCAGAAAGTCTTTAGCAGATTTGGAGAAATAACATAAAGACAAGGCATGCACACAACCTTTAGATAGTGTTGTTAGCTGGGCAATAGGTTTCAATTTAATTTTCTATGCAGACTTAATTTTTGCCAGTTACTGATTTCTGCAGGTTGCTAATTGAAACACACTACACACTTCCGCCCCTCGGCAGGAACACCTTTTGAAGGTCACAAGTGCGACAGGGCCTGTTTGTTTTACTTTTACCTCAACAGACTAATGGGAAAACATTTTCCTTGAGGGTTATACACTCCTTAAATGAGTTACTATATTGAACACCTGTATCCTGTGTTGTAAGAGGCAGTTATTCTCGGGGCATGAAAGTGGGTCGTGGGCATGTTTTTTGTGGGTTGCAGTGTGTGTGGTCAAAAAAATAAAAATCTAGAAAAATATTTTTGAATTATAGTTTACAAGCTGTTGCCATGGAAACCTCTGTAAATTGAAAGTGGACAGGTTGATTTGTCAAAAATAAATAAATAATAAAGCATTAATGTGTTAAGTACAGATTTACATAAATATTATTGATATCGGTTGGTTTAACAGAAGACGAATTCAGATTTTAAAAAATGAACCTCAGTTTTGTTAAAAGTGAGTTGCAGGTAAACGTTTAGTGAATAATCACAAAATGAGACCAGCTGAGAACCACTGGTATGAAGTATGAGGTTATACTAAATGCATTTCAAACAAAGCCCTGGGGAAAAATATAACCCGTACAATGGTATGCTACATAAAGCTTTATATAGTGGATCACAGCAGCCATTTTGTGGTTCTTAGACTATATGCTTTCGGCAGTTCACAATTTCACAGTTGATCACTGGAGGGATACATTACAAGGCCACTGTAAAAACATAATAATATCATTTTGATATTTACAAACCTATTGAGAAAATAAAAAATGAACTGTAGTCATGTGACCACTATGTTATATACTGCAAGTGTCTTCTTAATGCACGGCCATGTCTGTGCCTTTGGACTTTTTCATTTTAAAGACCCATAAATGAGCTGTATTAAAACATTTGCCTGTCCTGTACATTTTAGAGGTTATTTTTCTTCAGTCACAGAGATCTATTGTAGATTATTGTCTTTCATAGGAACTAACTGATACCATCTGAGGTCATTTATCAGTTTAGTGCACAGGAGAATAACTGTGAAATGCAGTGAAGATGCTGAGAAAAGCCTTTGTTGTTATTTGCCCAGAATGCTGAGTCAGACCTTCATCTGGCCAAAGTGACAGCTATAGCAGAGTGCTGCAAACTACTAAGTTGTAATGAAATGGCTGAATGATAACGCTTCAGAATATGGCTGTGTCTTTTGATAGGGATACTGACAATATCTCTGTAGGGAGATGAATGATAGAAATGGCGTTACAGCAAAGATACTCTTTAGAAAAATGTGTCTTTCTAACTTATTATACTAATACAACTGTGGTGCTTTTAAATCCCCAAAACAAAGAAACTCAAGAACTCATAGTAGATTAGGACAGTCATTCTTTTCTGTTGTGAAGAATATGAAAGTTATTGAGGCTTTCCGTGGATCTAATCACATCAGGAAAACTTAATAACAGTTATGAAGTAGGATTCATTTTTGTGTAGAGCTTCATTATGGCACGTGACTGTAGTACTGAGTGCATTATTAAACACATCAAAAATGTGCATTGCTGGGCAGAGAGCACTAACAGCAGATAACTGCAGGAAAGGTTTTGTGTCGCCGGCAGGAAACCGACAAAAAGAGGCTTGTCCATGAGCTGACTGCTTCAAGGAATATAATCTCAACCAGGTAAAATGAATAAAACACAGATAAAGTGACCATTCTGCTTAATGTGGTAATGGTACACACTCTACCAGGAGAGTCACCGCAGCAACTACAAACAAAATCATGTGAAAACTAGACTTCTGTACTCTTTTTTGGAGAAACTTAGATCCTTTAAGAGTGAGGTCCATAGAGGAGCTGTGTGTCCTTAGCTCCTCCTTATTAATATAGTGTCAGATGTCTGTTATTATTTCTGGTTTCAATCTTTGCCTTTGAGCTATGCTTTGGCAAAAAAAAACTAAATGAGCCCACATAATTGTTGTTGCGGAGTACAGCAGCTCTTTTTTTCCTCCAGTGACAGATGTTCAGTAACATTTCTTCACGCATTGGTAAAAAGCTTCTTAAATCCCTCCTGCATATCATCCACTCTGTTGCTGTCCATCCACTGTAGCCTTTATGTACAGTAAGTTCCAAAATATATCACACATTCTGCTCAGTTCTTTACGACTCCTAAAACCGACGAGCCAAAAGTGACCATTTCTTTCCTCCCAATGTTCAGGAAAAAGTTTATTTCCTGCAAAACCCACAATAGCCTTCAAAACACACATCGACTTGATGTTGTTGTCTTTCGATCTCGTTAAAAAAAAAAAGGAACATTTCCATTATCTTTTATGATGTTTTCCAAATAGGGGACATGGGAGTGAGAAAACTAATAGAAAACAGTGTTTAAGACCGCACTGAAGTACAGGCCCTAAAGTACTAAATCAATGTGGAACTATTTCCCAACGTCATTTTCAGATCTCATTTTAACAAGGTCATGTGCTCCTCTTTTTCCAACAGCTCTGTTATTACAGGTACTCTGAGAAATCCCATCCACATACAGTATTTACTTCAACCACTGTGATGCATTTAAACACACTGAGTAATACACAAAGTTACACACTGTTACGGGAATGAGTGCTAAATATGTTGCAGCACACATAATGGATTAGAAAGAGTTGATCATATAGATGGTGAAAAGAGTGAAAAAGGCAATATTTACACATTTGGTGCCTGTTCGAGACCCGGAGGCTTTTAGCATTCAAACAGGTTTTTCACAATGTTGCAGCGCATTATAACACCATCAGCCTCTTTCATAAATGGCAACGTTTCCCTGCACATATGTTTCGACAAGCTTGTGTGTGAACTGCTCCACAACTTTGGGAAATCTGTTCACATTGTGTGTCTGTGCAGAACATAAGAAAGGAGGCAGAAATTCAAAACGAGGCAGAAAGACAGATAAGGCTTCTGCCCAAGTTTTGATTAATCCACATTGTATTGGAGACACAGGTGCGCTGAGTCACAGAATGAAGATAAAACTATGAGATTTTGGCTAATAATGGCCTGGATGATTACTGATGATCTAATCCATCATATCTTCCATCCTTAATAATATCTTTACTAAAACTGTCAGAATTACCATTTGGTGCAGCAGTATGGTGCAAAACAATTAAAAACGTGAACACATGTCTATAGTTGGAAAATAGGAGAGCCAAAAAGGGAATATCTCAGTGGATTAAGCCATTACAACGCTTAATTAGCACATCTTGTCAGGGCTCAGGTGGATGAGAAACTCCCTTTAAAGTGATAAATTAGCGCAATCACTCAAAACGCCTGTGCAAAACACCTCTCTTCACACACGCCTCACACGTCCAAGTCGCAGCCTGGCGGGCACGGACGAGCACTGAGCCCTTGATGCATCGGAGTTATCGATGTTCTGTGCCGAATGATTTGGCCTCCGCTTTCATTCCTAAGTGAAGAACATCAAAGTATAATGGGAAAGTGACTTGTTAATTGACTGTTCTCACCGCGGCCCGACCCATCCGCAGAAGCCATAGCAACAGAGACGGCGTTGTTGGACTGAAATCAAATCAAATGAAACTTTATTTTGCAATGTTAAAATGTTAGATTGCGGGGTGAAAAACCTCCGACATAATGATTAGAGCAGGAGAAATGAGGCTTAATTGCAAGTTTGGAAAAGATCAAGATGTATTTCAATCACACTGTAATTGTGGTGGACTCCTTGATTTGCTGAGATCAAAAGAGCCCACACATATCGACCAGCCTGCAGTTTGGAATGATTGTGCAACACATTTGAAGCAGCCAATACTAACATCCATCTATGAAGCCTGTGTATCTTCATATTCACTGTGTTGTATATTTCTGATGTAGACAATCTTATGAATTAAAGGACCTCAGGCTTTCATACAATATGTTTTCAACACCTGGTGAGGATTAACTCTCTTTAGTCTGGCCTTTTCTGTTTCTATATTATCAGCGGTAGATCAATCAGAAGCAAAGGCAAAAGCTTTCTTCTTTATGAAAATTGTTAAGTATATTTAATTTAGTGCACTTCAGCCACAGCAATAAGGCCACATCTCCATTACTTTACCAGTCTAATATTGGGTATATTTTATTCTTTCAGCACTCGTAGGCCTTTATTTAGAGTAATCTAGATTTTATTTTCTAAAACATTGGAACTTGGATACATTTTCCATATTATTGGATCTTTATCCAAAATAATACACTATTTTTGCACAAAGTACACACTGAACGTAATCCACTGTATGCATATCTTTGAAGTGTTTACAAATTTTGCCTTAAATATATAAAATCTCCTGTTTATATGCGTTATTTCTTTTTTTGTGCTAAACTTGCACACAGCGTTGACTGTAAATATTTATCAGTGATTCATATCCATAGGTAGTGATGCTGTGAATGCTATATATACACTCTCCACTTTATGTTCTTTGTACATGTGTATTCAGTGTATTCAATTAGGCAGCACGGAGGCAGAGTGGTTAGCACCTCCCCATTATGGAGGTAGTCTGGTTTCCCAAATGTTCCTCTGGAAATGAGATTTGTAATTTCAGTGGGTTTAATGAAGGTGAAATAAGACAAAGTACGATAAAATATTGAGCACATCACTCACACTTGAGAGCAAAACTCAGCTCAGCTTTTTTGAACTCATATGATATAAACTACTCTCAGATCTCACCACAGGACTGGGTGACATCACTCTCACATATGAGGCCACTTGACAATTTACCCAGCTTATTGTCCTAAAAAGTCCTTATTAGGTGTACAACTTCCAAACCTAAATGCAACAACTGAAAAATTAGTGGGATTGTTTAAACGTTCTCTTTGAAAAACCTTGTTATTAATTAAGCTGGTATTCATCCTGTGTTGTGAGCAACTGGGGACATCTGTTTTTTAGTTTACTGAACTACTGCTAGATTGGCACACTCAAGAGAAATTGAGGCAAAATAAATTATAGCATACAATGCATTTTAGCCAGCATTCAAATGTACTGTATTTATTAAAATGTTTTCTATTTGACTTTCTATTTGTTTTTCATTGTGTCTCTGGAGCCTCAAAGTGCACAGAGCGTGACATTTTCTGTGTCCACACTGCTGTTTGCCAGTCCTGCCACTGATGGATGTTTTCTCAGCATTAGTGCTTTTCAAATTGTTATGCAGAAGCAGCAATTAGGCACAAACAAATCCCAAGGTTAAATGTAATGGCTTCCTTTATAAACAAGACATCAACAGACTGAGCTCTGGAATACAATAATTTTTAAAGCAATAAAAGCAAAGTGATTGAGTAGACGTTGGCTTACTGTCACATAGATTTTGACAGCACCAAGCCGATCGCAAAAAGAACAGATTTTCACTCATTTACAAAATCAACAATGGCACAAATTGAAATATTTTTGATTTCTGTTGAAACATGCTGTGACAGCTTGATCTAATCAAGGTAAACAGCTCTTGGAATGATTCACTATGACCATTGTTTTCCGCTGCCTTCATTTACTTTCTGCACAAATGGCATGTCACCTTGCTCTCCGTCCTAACCTAATTCCCATTGATAAACATGGAAATAGGTACGGTCCAAATCCAATGGAAAAAGGGAACAGGGGCGTCTTGAGTTTTCTTGGCCCCACTTGAAAAATTTATCAGCAAAGGCAGACATAATGGGTTCTGTCAGAATATCCATCATCATTGTCAGAAAATTCACATCTGTATTCATCAAAAGACATGGGACAAAATGTGAACCTGCTTACCATCCCTCATGGGCTCCTTATAAGGGTCACTCAAGAAAAGTCAAAGGCAGACGCTGAATGCAATGAGTTAAGAGTGCTCTGGTGCTAACTTTGAAGAGACCCTTTTATGTTCAGAATTTAAGTCCGGATAGCCCTGTGTTTCTTTACGACACCTCATTCTTAAAGGTGCCATCCTGTCATGAGGAGAGACAAGTGGTGACGTCTTTATGAACAATGGGAGGAGGTGACAGAGGCATCGAAGAGGTAAGAGGGGTTAGCATTGGCTGCTCTGCGTTATGGGAAATCTATAATGTATTACCAAGCCTCTCTCATAGAACCCCTTAAAAAGGGCCTCAAGTAAGGGCACCACCATAAAGTGATATACCTCCGTCCACCAGAGGGCAGGCTCCAAAAGCAGAAATATAAGGAGAACGCCAATGGCTGGTACAAAAGATGGCTCTGGTCTCTAGAGCTAAGTTATTACTACATGACAACTCTGGAAGATGAGGGGGTACATTTTTTATTAATATAAAAAACAGCCTAACGTCCGTTTATGATATCTGAAAATTATTGTTTTACTATGCAGTAGCCCAGATGTAACTGTCTTTTTATTGCCCTGTGGTAAGGCCAATATCAGTGAATGGGAGAGCAATGGGCACATGACATCCATGTTTATTTACAATCTATGGGTAAAACATGTGTTTATTGCAGTAACGCAGAAAAACAAGAATAGAAGAAGATTACATTTGCATTTATTTATGTAAAGTGGTTTTGTAGTTTGGGGTTTTGGGTTCTTGAGACACTTTTTTGTTTATTTAAAGGGAATAGCAAAACTTTTGGAGACCCCTCTACAGACTGTGTTGTTATGACAGCAGCGCAATATTCATGGTCTGTAGAGATGATATGAAAATTTTCAATCAATAACTGATAATCAAGTGCTGCTCTTGGGCGATAGCAAGCTGATAACCTATAACTGTACATTTGAATAAAAACAAGTCTTAATAACCTTTCTTATAGTCTAGGGTATAAATTTTGAGCACCAAGAGTAAAAGGCAATAATACATTGAATAGTTCAAATGTTCATTTATTTGTTTGTGTATAGAACACCTGTACTCTCTTGTTTGCTCTACACCACTGATTAAGCATGGTTTCAAAAGCCTAACATATTACCATAGCTGTATGTGAGCTGCAACACTCTGTGCATGCAACATTGTCCTATAAATGTTAAAATTTTCATCCAGACACTGAGCGGTTAAATTAAGCATACTCACATGTCAGTGGTTTATGTCGGCTTTGTCAATCAAATTGTGAATGTGTGTGGCAACATTATCAAACGAGACAGACAAGACTACGTCTGAGAAGTAGCAGCGGCTTGGTAAAGTAAAGCGTGTCACTCACATAATCTCTTGCAGTAATTCTTCGTCCTGGCACAAGCTGTTACATTGGAGGTTTCTGTCCTGTTGAGGGTACTGTGTCAGTGAGACCGGCATGATTCTGCCAATCTCATGTCTAAAAACCTTCAACATAATTTTAAGAATATGTATTTTTGGGCTAGATGTTATACAGTGACACTTTAATTTTAACGGCTTTTTTACACAACACTAGGATGCATAAAAGAGAACATGTTGTGCATGAAGCATAAATGACACACAAGGCCAAATGAGATGGGACACTGATGGGAAAAATTACCACTGATTTCAAGGAAAGGAGCAAAAATATATTTAATGTATAAACATGTCTGCTTCATTAAGAAAAAAACTATGAGAAATAACTAGCCATCACTCTGGGTCGGGTTTATCTTATAGAAAGGTTTTGGTTTTAAAATTCACGCAGCTTTGTTTCCGACAAATATCTGCCATTTACTTGCGGGTCATTTTAAAATCTTCAGACGCCAACTGTTATCTTTGTTCTTCACAACCATCTGCGTCCAAAAAGCAGGGCACAGCCCAAGATCGCATATCTGATTAAAGCCTAAGCACGCTGCTATTTCAGGAACAAATTCAGTCATTTGAAAAAGAACGAGGCAAGAGGAAGATGAAGAAACGTTGATATTTCTGAGTCACTTCCTCTGCTTCTTTGTGGCACAAGCAGGGAACAAATAAATTAGAAGTAACCTCACTGGAGGGGTCAGGCGTCTGCCACAATCTTGCTATCACTTTGAGAAAAGAGGCTACTTTGCATTCAGTGTTGTTTCTCTCCCCTGAGAAAAACATAAAGTCAAATGGCCACGAAATGATTTCCCCAGCCTGACCTCTGCGGAGATGATATGCACTTACGGCGCACAATTACTGCGTTATTGACTTGCAAAACAATGTTCAGGCAACGTATTTCAGGGAATGAGAACAGGGATCACATATGGGATTGGATGTCAGGGGCAGAGATTTATTTTTCTGTTGTTTTGCTTGGAGTTTTTTTATTTTTTATTTAGCTTAATGTAAAATATGTTGAGATAAATACAAAGCAGAAAACAAAGCAAAAAAATACTCTTTACTTGAGGAACAGCGGGTCAAATTATCCAACATAATAATGCAGTTCAATAGGAATGTCTGCAGTGATTTATTCTCAAGCCATCCATCCCTCAACGTGTCCATGTCTTCCCAAGGACCTCCCCAAGGAGGCGTCCAGGAGGCATTCGGAACAGATGCCTGAGTCCCTTTAGCTGTCTCCTCTTAATGTGGAGGAGCAGCGGCTCTACTCTGAGCTCCTCCCAAGCGACCGAGCTCCTCACCCTATCTCTAAGGGAATGCCCAGCCACCCTGTGGAGGAAACTAATTCTGTGTCAAGTATTGTCCTTGTCCGGAATATCCTTGTCTTTTTGGTCATGATCCACAGCTCATGACCATAGGTGAGAGTAGGAACGTAGATCGACCGGTAAATCAAGGTTTTTGCCTTACAGCTCAGCTCCTTCTTCACCAAACCAAATTAGTCTGTCATGGTGAAGAATGATTTAGTCTCTTTGTTAGTGAAAAATGAGTCTGACCAAAAAGCAAGTATAAAACATGCCATATACAAAAGAATCACAACACTAAAGAGATGTATCTTGTCCACATATAAGTGCATTTCCCTGGGCAGGATCATTTAAGCACATCTTCCTTTGTGCGCTGCTACATTCATGTAGATGCTAAGTGTAGATTAGAGTGGGCAGTTTGATTAGGTAAGGATTTTTCTGTCAGGGGAAAAGGAAAGGTAAGGGTCTTTGCTGATACTATCACCCTCCTCCCCCATCCCTTTCCTCCTCCCCCTACTGATTAATGGCAAGAGTTCCACAGTCCTCTGACAGATCGCTGAGGCCCAAGGAAACCTCCAGAGATGAGGCTCCCTGCCAGTTACCTTCCTCAATAATGTCCGCTCAATGCCTGAATGACAGGGACCTGCCCCCGGGGTCCGGTGCAGGCTGCTATTAAAGCTGAAAGGCAGGGGCTCCGTGAGCTACAGCTCTACATGAGCAGAGCGGAGGTTGCATATGGAAACATCTGTGGGAGGGAAAATAATTCAGCATCATGGCTGCAACACTGCTTTACTTACAGAAAGCTACAGTGAAGACGGGGCAGTGAGTTTACCCTGAGAGATAATAGTAATGGAGAAAATGTACTGCTGACAAAACACAGTCAAACACAAAGACATATCGTCTGTGTAAAAAAGTACAATCTTATTTAAATTAAACATACACATACATGTCTTCTGTGACTTTCTTCTTGTCGACAAGACACAAAATCATGTACAATGAAGGAAACATAATAAATGTCTGAAAATAAATATGAGACCTTGAGGCCCAGTTGGTAGGGGTGTGTATTGGCAAGCATCTACAAATGCCATGATACAATATACCCCGATATATCCTAATACTGTTTTCTAAGACAATATATTGTGATTATCAAAATATTGAGCACTCAAACTGTATCTTAAAACCTTTTTTTTTACTAAATAACCAACAAGCTTATTGCTTGCAGAAGTTGTTTTCTGAAATACTCAACACAATGTTTGATTTTGATAAAAAAAAATCTAATTTTATAATTTAAAAAAATGCCAGTAATTTGAATCTATACAAGAATCTTGCCATGAAATATCGCAAAATATAACAGAATATTTTTTTCTATAACCCTACCATAACAATAATAACCTTAAAGTACACAATGATTCTGTGGTTTGACAGGTTGTTTACTCAAGGTAGTGAGTCTGTCCGGGAAGGTGTTTTTGTCATTGTCGTGTAAACTGTCAAGACATCGTCCTCAGTGAAAATGATAACGTAACAGCCACATCCCAGAAAGCCATTGGCTGCCAGCTACACATACTGTTAATATATTGTTAGTTTTATCTACTCCGGAAAACACCTCAGTTAAAAGGACCATCTGCAAAGGCTTACACAGAAAGCACAAAGGGCAGCTACGTCACATGAAGGTTTACACAGGTGATGAGCCACCAGTTTTATCTGAGCTACACCATACTGTTTACATTAGTAACCGTCAAACCTAAAACATTAACAGAACTGAACATCCACAGTGTAGTAGTAGACATGAAATATGACTGTATGCAGATCTGTGATGTTGTTAAAGTAGAGAAAGAAGTTAAACATAATACATATACTGTCTTTTAAAACCGGACACAGCAGAATACATGAGGTAGAAATGTACAGGTATATATAAGATGTAGACGAATGACAGAGACTAACATGTTTGACTACACTTCTGGGGTAAAGGTACAAGTTTCTTCATCTTCAAGGGCAAGACACAAAGACTTCAAAATGTGCCACCTCTGAAAAACCTCCCTCCTACAGTGCAGATAAGTGGGTCTGAAAGGACAGATTACAGGAGCTGGCAGGAGGATTTGACCTCTCCCCCATGATTTGGACATCCATTTTAATGGGACACTTAACACTTATTCAGAAGCCAGACCTGGAGATTCACAGGGTTACTCCACACAGCCCCACTACTCCCTGTGCTAGGAAATCGTAGCCATAGCAGCATCAAAAATGCATTACCTATGCTCCTCTGTATGCTCTTCATTCTCTGTATTGTCAGCACAGTACTTTACAAACAGCTGAGCAGTTTTTAGGAGAGAAACACTGGGTGAATGAAGACATTTATAACAAACAGAGTGATTGTAATTAAACAATTAATTTTGAACAAAGAACCCAAGAAAGCACTGTAGTGGGTAAACTTTGGCTTTGAGAGTTTTGTGCAGGTATTTTTTCACAAAAACAATTTAAAGACCACAAAAACAAACCAAATAATCAGACTAAAAGTAAGCACTTTAATGCTATGCAGGAGACAAAATAAAAAAGACTCGATAGACAGCATACAGTATAAGATGTTTAGTTAGATTAATCAAATTTGTCTAAAAATCCATCATTTTAAGCATTCATAATCTCAGATTTGTGTATACTAATACTTCAGTCTAGAAAAGTAACACTAGATTTCTACAAATCATTGTCTGAGCAGAAAGTTTGTTTTTTGACTTCCAAGAACTTAACATCCCTTTCTTCAAGCTAAGCCAATCGATGGCAAAGCAAAATCTCATTAATTGCTTTTCTTCAGAGCTACTTGCGTGCTGTTTCTCTGAGAGTGGGATGATCCAATCCTACAGGTCCACTCTAAAAATCAATCTGAAAGACACTGAAGGCATAATGTCAGCTCACTCAGATAAGAACCATCAACAAAAAGATGTGATTGAAAACAAGTAGCATTTTTCTTCCTATTGTTTTGGACTCTGAACTGTACTGCATTTCTGTTGCTTTTATTGATTTTTAGCTGTCTTTTTTATTTAAAAAAAAAAATAAGCATACATTAAAAACTTGAAGTGTGAAAAATAAGTATTAAAATGGTGACTACATTGCAAACTCATTTCAAACCACTGAAACATAACCCATTTGCCCATTTCCCATAATCCTCTTTACTGAAAATATACTACAGACGTTATGTACTTGCGTTGTAATTGTTCAGGTCTAGTATTCTATCCTACAACACAAGCCATTGTGAAGGAGAGTGGCTGAGTCCAGAGTATTCTGGCATGATAATACAACTGCCATGTCAAATAATTATTATTATTTTTTTAGATATTTCTCTACATCAGTGACCTCTGCCCTGTGAACAAATACCCAAAGAATATATAGTTGTTCTCCCATATCATGGGGTGGTATGGTGCAGGAATCCAGGTCTGTTCTTGTATCCCAACAGCAAAAATACACTCAACCTAAAGCATTTTATTCTAAAATGGTAAAAAAACAATCAAGCAGTCTACTTTGTTTTCATTAGCATATAGTGCTAGGCGACACTGTGGGTAGAATATTAATGGCTTCTTCAGAGTAATGTGACAGGCATGTATCCTGGCCTATGGGCTCAACTGAGCAGAAAGAGAAAAATGGGGAGAGTGGAAGTTTTTAATAGCATTTGGGTCTAAGAAGCTACGAGTAGAAAAAGAAAATTAGAATTATCTATTATGTGGTAACAAGAAAAGTAAAAAGCTTAAAAGAAGGAATGGGGAATAAATACCAGTTTAGATGGGTCAATATATTTGCCAACATCAATTCATTATACAGTATGTGCTATAACACCATGCTGGTAATAACATACTTGGAATTTCAAATGACTTGTAATGTTGAATATTGATTTAACAAGTGTCGGTGTAGAACTCACAAGAGGAATCGAGAAGTGCCACTTAGTTAGAGAATGTTCCAGCATTAAATCATGGCTGCTGTACCGCAGCAGCCATTGCAGAATCTAGCCTATATTTAACATCTCATCACTAATCCACAGTGCCACAAGCAAGATACACACTATAGAAAGACTCACTTTCTATCTTTCTTTTCATCTCTGTAATCACTCCTACCTTCCCCCTTCTCTTTGGCGGTACATCATGCTACCATTTTTGCAATTCCCCTCAGGCCATAACTGAAATAAAATAAAAAAAGAAAGGGGCATTATTGGATTCTTTGGTTTACTTGCCAGCCAAGTGAATAGACTGCTTCATCTCAACACAATCCATTGAGCTGATGTCTTGTGGAGAATGGCAGTGCTGCATTTAAACTCACTAACCCTACAGCCAACCGATCAAGCACAGGAAGTTTACTCTATACTCCACCAACACTCTAATTCATAATGACTGACGTCTCTGGGTTCCACAATACATCTAAAGACCCCGTCAAATAATGTGTCAATGGAATAAGAAATCAATAAAATGTTGGGATTAAAGAAGCCAAGGTAAGATCTAACTTAGATCAACACTTGCTTGACCAGAGTGGCCTTCAGAATTGCAAAAAGGGCATTAGCATAAATCTGCCTTCATAGTCATCTAGTTAACTCATTTTCTTTTCTTTACCCTTTTCTTCTGCTTAGTCCCGTTGGGGGTTGCGGGTGACTGGAGCCTATCCCAGCGGCTTTGGGCCTTAGGCGGGGTACACCCTGGACAGTGGCCAGTTAGTCGCAGGGCTGACATTTAGAGACAGACAGTGAAAGACAAGCATTCACTCTCACATTCATTCACTAGGGACACTTTAGAATTGACCTGTACATGCATGTCTTTGAACGGTGGGAGGAAGCCGGAGTACCCACGGTAACACTTGGAGGACATGCAGACTCCTCACAGAAAGACTGGAGTCAGCCGAGAATGTTTGAGTCAGGTTTTGAACTTGTTGCTGTGAGGCAGGAGTGCTACGTGTACAATCTAGCTAACTGCTATACCATAATCTTGCATACATTTATTCTACATTTACAGTATACAGTATATTAAATGTCTAGGTGAATTGGTTAAGTCTAAAAATTGTTACTAGTGTCTAAGTATTGTCCCTATTGCCCCAAGTGTCAGCCTTGGGTCAAACTGGCCATTGTCCAATGTATACCCCACCACAGGCCCAAAGCTACTGGGATAGGCTCTAATCACCTACTACTCTGACATGATTCAGCTTTAGAAGATGAATGAATGTTTATTCTATTTAGTATCTTAAAGAGAATAACAATCCCAGCAGATGCCAGTCTCTTAATGTGGACTAACATTTCTGTGTAAAAGGTGTACCGCAAGGCACTGTTGTGAGCCTACTCTTGGGTCAACAAAGAAATGCAACAAATAACAAACCAAATAATCGTTAAGGTTTGAAATTGGCATTTTTAGCACTAACCAGGAAGAAACCAATTGGAAAAGACATAACAGGAGGTGATTTTCAGGACAATTAATGTTAAATTAGACATTGACCTGTAGAAGCAATAAGGGATTAACCGTCTGAAGGTTTGTTATGTGCAAGCTAACACCTCTGTGTGATAGGTCAACTGATAGGCTGTGATAGTCTTAATAGAAAATGGTACTAATCGCATTAAAGTGACAAACATCATTGACTGGTCTGCGTAATAGAGGCCAGCTGATGTTAAATAGTTCAGGGAGGCTAATAGGCTCTGAGTTTTTATATTGATCCGCATTCTGGTGGAACTGGTAAACAAAACATTTCCCAACAGGGTTTTATTCCAATCGCTATGATTTCTAAAGTAGTATAAGTGTGCACAGTGGCAAAAAGAGGCATCCACACTCCAATATACTCTATGATGCATGATCAGCATATAGAGATTAATAAAACATAAGCTAGTTCAACTAATACACAGTCATTGCCTACATCTTAAAACATATTTATCTGCCCGTGCTGATGGCTTTTACTTTATTATAGTTTACAACTCCAAAAGCTAGCCAGACAAACGGTAATGAAATGCCCTATTTCACTTTGATATTGATGCAATCCATGCCGGCCCACCTTGGCAGCCTTTCCAGAGGTTAAAATTACCTCCAATGTTTGTGTTCAGTCCCTCTTCAGAACAAGATAAATATTGCCAATCTGGCTTACACTGGCTTCTGCTTGGCTCTTACTTCGTGGCTAAAAAGAAAAATACTTTGCTTTCCCAAAGGGGCAGATGCAATGGAGCAATGTGTGCAAGGCTATCAGAGGCTGTGCAACTTACGGATGCTGTTGATATTACATTGTACTTCCTCTTCCTAAAGAATGCCATTTATCTCTTGGACCCAAGCCACCTGATTGGCAGAGATGGCTTTCTTTGTACAGATGTCGAGAGTGACATTTTGAGACATTCAGCTAAAATGTAATGTTTGGAGTGAGTCAGTGCAATAGCTCAAATGTTGACAGTGGGGGATATGCTGAGCCCTAAGAGAGCACATCCCTCAAGAGAAACATTTTTCTGAGATTGGATCCACATATGCCACATGCCAGATGGAACACGATTATGATGCACTGTCTACTTTGACAGCAGCTGGCCTTGTGCTGCTTATCACAGAATGCTAAATTTGAACACATTGTTTCTTACCTGTATTCCTATGCACATAAGGACTTCGTTATCTCCAATGCGGCTGGTAAAAAACATATCACTGTGCTCGAATAAAATTGTTTTGATGTGATATGGCATGAATAAAACAGTCTATATTCAATAGCTGTGTTAAATAGGACTACTATGATATATTATCCCACTTACATAACATTTGAGAGTGGACTTCTTCCTTTAGAGAGCCACGGCTTGAGTATGGAGTGGTGAGATCCTGGTTGCAATTGACAGCTTCACACTTTTACTATTGTAATTAGCCCCTTGGAGAGATAAACAACACACTGTAGAAAAAGATATCATTACTTTCTTATGATAATGTCAGCAGTCTCGCATTTAGTCCCGAAAGAAATCGCTAAAACCTAACACCTACGTACACTTTTAAATGTAAAACACGTCATTATTAAGTCTTAATCTTGTTTAGTCTCTTCCAGATCTAAACTGAACAAAGACATTGTGGCAGATAAAGGAGAACATAATTCAAAAAAATCTATAAATAGGCTGCTTTATGTTTCTGTTTCTGATGGCTCATGGCATGTAATTCCCCAGATTAAGTGTTTGGACTTGAATTCATTCGAAAGCTTCAAGAAGGCAATAAATTAACAGAACAGTGAATAGAACAATGACAGATTCTAAATACCTACTGCGGGTTTTGTAAACTGTAAGGCTGTTGTCTTTATGGAACCATAAAATGATAACATCTGGAGGGGATATAGCGTGTGGTATGGAAGAATATCTGCAAGGTGGGGAGCTGCTAAAGCAAGTTAAAGCTTATCATTTTAACGGCATTTGTCCGTCTCACGGCACATCAAGCTGTTGGTGAAATTATTTCTGCTGAACACTGAGCTTGAGGACAAAGTACTCCCCAGAACACTTTTTAAAAATTATAATTACAGGTGCTACAAGGAGATAAAAGGGTTGAAGAAAAAGATACAAAATGCTTAAAATTCTGAAAGTCTAAGTAAACACACTAAGGTGGCTCGTGGCATAATAAGGTGACTTGGTCAAATCATAAGGCAGGCCAATCAAATCTGTCCTCAGAAATGCTAATACACATTTCAAAGACACATTGTGTAAAATCTCTAGTAAACAGTCTTGTGTACAGCATTTGTTTTGTAAATGTACATCTTGGGAGGGTAAACGAAGCAAAAGGCATTCACATTTCTTTATAGAGCGCTGTATATCTATTTTTGTTCATCGATAAAAGCATGTCCCTGCAGGGCTACCGTAGGGGAGGTGCGCGTTCTAAAAAGGAGGAGTGTGAAGTGTGATATTGCAATTTGCAGTTACACCACCAGATGCTGCCCAAAACTACACTCTCAAACTTTAAATCAATTACACCACATTGAAGAGAATAATATGGATACTAGGAGGATGATGTTGAATTATGTCACAAACAATATTTTTAGCCCAACTTTAGAAACAGTTTAGCAATCTAAAAGCTACATCTGAGTCTGTCAGATCTCCAAACATTCAGTCTTCTCAATCCTATACTGACACAAGTTATTAGGTTTATGGAATTGATTTCCTATTGTGTACCTCTCCAGATGCTTGGCTGCTGTCTGCTGCGTCAGCTGTTACTGTAAACCCTGACTTGTGCATTTGTAGCTTGGCTGGCCAAACACAAAAATAGATCTGAAATACAGCAAACTTTAGGAGTGTAAACAAATCGATACAGCAAGTGCAAGTCCCAGTTTGTCCCCCGGTTGAAATACTGAGTGTGTGAAGCATGAATCAACAGTTTCTTTCCATCACTCACTTGTGGTTTAGGATTACATATTTATATACTTTATATTATATACTTTTCTCAGTGTTCAAATCGAACAACTGTACCAGAACAGGGAAACACAATAAAGTGACATTTTGCTTTTGCTTTTCTCATTTTCAGTTATACCTCAGATTAATGACTTTTCTTGTGTGAATGATACACAACACCTGCCAAGTTAATAGATACTAATAGTAGCTTTAACTTTGAAAATCATAAAATGAATGAAAATAATTGCTTTTATCTGTGCCAGATGATAAAAACAAATGATGCCCTGTGTGGAACAAACAAACAATATATTAATACACTCCCTGAGGATTCTGCATTTTGTTGCTTCTAACTAAATTGCAAATAGCAATTATCACAGCTGAAGGAACCAATAAATTCCGGACCCAGTGGAACAATGGCGAAGACAATGAATTCAAGTGATTCCTTGCGGGTGGTTAAGGATTTATGAGAAAGGAGAATGTGACTGCTCATAACAACGTGTTAAAGCTACACCGGAAAGCTCACTTATGGGCTCCATTAGAAGTCGACTAAATCAAATTTGGTCTGCAGTGCTCAAAATTCATGCGATTCTGTGCGAGTAAGTGTTATGCAGCATGCTCAATTTTTTTACCCAAAGAAGAGGAAAAATGGGATTCATTTGTACTGAGAGAGGATGAGGGAGAAATAAAAGTATTAAACTAAGTAGTTAGCTCAGCTTTTAAAGCATAAAGGGCTCTCAGGCAGCTGCTGTAGATGCAGGTGTTGTTTGGAGAAAAAAGGTACCTGGATGAAAGCTAGACCCAGAGGTTATGTGAGGAGAAACAGCAACATAAACAGCCCGTGCTAAAAGCAGGGACACTAGTGTTAAACAAAACCATGTAAGATCATCTAGACAACATGAGCGAGAATTAGAAATGATTATTTTAATAAGAATTATACTGCTACTTGCTGCAAAGATTTAGGAAACTGGGGTTTTAGTTCAGCAGAATGGAAAATGAACGTGTGGTGTTGCAGCATTCTGTCGTCCATACTGGCAGACAAAAGCTATTTGACAATGAATAAACACTGAAATAGGCTTGTGATAATTCTAGTTATTGAACTATATAAAAACTTCAGTGCAGAAGGCATATTTCACTGAAAGAGCCAAAACCAATGGCATTGCAATCCCACAGTTGTGTCAAGCACTTTACTTTTGACTAAACTGGAGTCATTAAAGAAGGTCTAACTTTAATGTCTGGCTCACATTGGTTGTTTTTTTGCTGTGTATTTCCTTCTGTTTAAATGGGACACATGACACTAAACCTAACCACTGTGGAAATGAGCTCTGAGCTTTTATATACATTTTTAAATAGTATAGATTGTACAGATCATATCATTTTTTAGTCTAAATTATAAAGAGAGGGACAGCACCAGATCTTCAAACAAACAGGGCGGAGGTAAAAACAAACCAAATCATTTTTTTGGATACATGATAGAAAGTATTTATGATGTTTTGAGGTCTATGTGCCTAATGGACATTTGACTGTATTGATATACGCTCCGATAATATACTGACACGTACAGTGTTTATTGATATTTAAGGAGCACTAATTGACTTCTAGCCCTGGCGGCTCACTCAGCAGGCCAACGGCTCTTCTTAAAGGACCCTGGAAGTGCAGGGAAGATGCACAAAGCAGCCTAGTGCTGCAACCATGGGAAATAGACCTTTCCATTGTAAGAGGAATAATAATAATAATTATTATTATTTTAATTAGGGATGCAACAATACAGACACTCTTTGGTTCAATACGTACCTCATTTTTTTGCTCACGGTTTTCGTTTTTTGAATTATCTCTTCAACTTTCTGCGAGTGTGGGGCAGCATCAGAGGCAGCTCTTGCTAAGTCCGCTCTGAACATACCAGCCTCCACGTAAAGGCTAACCACGCTGCCACTGTGTCGCCCATGCATTTTTCATTAAGGTCATTGGTACATGAAAATTTGGAAAAATGTAAAAAAAAAAAAAAAGAAGTATACTCCATTCTTATGTATCAGAAACGAAATACCTCCCAAACCATAGTTGATCTACTCATCTCACAGCAGCTACATTTTTTACCTAAAAACTCAGACGAACTATCGAACCACTGTAAGAGCTATAACCTGTGCTCTGCTTGAGGCTTCTGTATCAATTTTCCAACAGAACACTCATAACATCGCCAAGCGTCGGAGGCTCATCACTACAAAATGCTCTGCGCTCGTTTATCATAATGCATGTCACTAAATATAACCTCTTTGCCACAGATCCTTGAATCCTGACAACTACACAGGCGTCTGCGTGAAACAGAGTCTCCTTCTTTTTTTAAATGCAGTACACTTATCTCCGATATCCTGGGGCAATGTTGTCTGTGTGGACAATAAATCATGCTGGAAAATCATGTGCTACCCGAGAAACAAATGTAAGCCTATAAATGTTTCCATCAGAAGCTGGCTATAGCCTGAAGCTTGTATTTTTCTCTGGGTTGCAAGAAATTTACAGCAAAGATGTAAAGCCTGTGTGATAAAGATTATCTTCCAATTATGGCAGTTATAATTATTTTTTTTTATCAACATTTGATCTCTTTATTGTGAATGTCATGTCTATGGGAAACATTAAACGTCAATTTGTATGGTGTATTAATTTAACTTTTTCATTATTTGTAACAGCCTTGGTTTGTTTTAAAAAATATTAAAGTTTTTTGCAAATAACAGCCAGTAGGTTTAAATATTCTTATTACCATTCAATTTTTTATAATAACTCCGCCCCCAATTTGCATAATTGGATAAAAAAAATTTCAAAAAATGTTTTATCCCCAATAAAACACTCTTCAATCAGGAAAGTTGGAAAAAGGAATAAAACATTTATAATTTTTGACACTCCCAGGCTCTGAAAATACCCCCACCAAAAATTCCAATTTGCAAATATGGGATGAATTCTTGAGGATTTTTTTTCATCCCACAAGAGTTAAACCTGACAACAACTACACTTTGTCAAGCTAGTACCAAACGTAGGTAACCAAGACAAGCTCAGTGGAAAGAAAGTTGTTTTGGAGCCTCATCTAAACAAAAGCCACAGCACTGTCAGCCTGCAGCAGTGATCAGTGGTTTTATTCTGGATAATCTCTGCTATTTTTTATCATTTGTCATTTCCCTGCTGCCTCTAGGGGTACCCATCCATCATGTACGTTGCATGAGAAGGTAAAAACATATTTGAGCGACCTGTTGTCTGCTCAGATATCAACCAAAGAGAAAAAAAAAAGAAATCCTGTTGCCAATGCTTCTGAAAAAAAATAAAAAAAAATGGAAGGGAATGTGTTCATTTTTCTCTGTAACTGACAAGTGTAATTTGAGGCACTTGGCTGTGATCGCCTGAAGACTGTCCACAATCTCCTCCTGCTACAGTGAGCCCTCCCCCCATTCCCCCTCCCCCCTCCCACTCTTTATGACAAAACGAAGTGCTGCTCCTAGTTCACACTTCATTACCCGCTGTAATGCCTCACCACAATGATGTATTGAAGTCTCCGCACTCACAGACTCGCTTCTGGCAGAAACGGCTCGGCAAACTCGAAAAAGCAGCTTCAATGAAACACCAAACTGAAACTTTTACTTCTTTCAAGAAGTTTACCGAGACAAAAAATATTAATTTGGCAATTTATCCACCTGTGGAGATTTATGGAAACCGAACATGTTGAATAAAACTGTACAGCATTTCTAGAAAAGCTAGTTCAGTGAAGTTAGATGAGCAGTCAGAAACCAACAGACACATCTACATGCATGCTGTCAGTGAGTGGGTAGAGCGCTAGTGAGTGGCTCAATGGTTAAAATACATTCAACAAATATGCATAACCAGCCATACTCCTTATTTGCCCAAATTTGACTTTGGTGGGTGTTTTTTGGTGGATATTTGTCATTTTAGAAACTCTTTAAATATGTAAAGAAATACAACACAAAACTTTCTATTGTGTGATTACTGTGTGAATATTTTAAATGACATGTTATGCTATTCACCAAAAAGGATAAATCAAATCAAAAGTACAATTTGAAATCAAAAGCAGAGTGGACTACTGGCAAGGGCAAGATGTGCTTATGCGAGCTCAAACTTCAGCCAGACCAAATACTTACGATTATCCTTCCATTAACCTACAAAAGCCTCCAAACAACGGTCACATGACTGCATCAAAGTAAGTCTGATAATAGCTCTTTGTTTGGTAAAGGCTGGAGCAAGCGGAGAATAACAATTATTCTTAACAGTGGATGGAGCCAGTTGACAACATAATTAGAGGGTCACAATGTAAGTGGGCACTTAATTGCAAAATGACACTAATCTAGTTTGAGTTATTAGAAATATGGTTAAAATATATTTTTTCTGCTTGTGAAATATAATGAGTTATAATCATGGCTGTCAGAGGGGATTTGTCCATCCCAAACATCGGGGAGAAAGCCTGACTGAAGTGAAGGCCCCAAAAGAAAATGGTCAGGGATTAACCAATAATCATCCTGTATAGTGGGCTACCAACAGCATACAAATACTAGAAATAAAGATTTGTGTGTGTTGTATATAGAATTTTATAAATTACAACATAATAATTTGTTTCTTTAACTCAGTCAAGTTTCTTTCTGACCTGTTGACAGACATAAAACTTAACTTAAATAGAAGTTATACAGCCTCAGTATTTTGACAATCTAGCAAAGCAAATGTTGTGGTAAAATTAGCTAGTCACTGAGTGTACATTGCACACACAGTGTGTTCTGAAACCAAGACTTTTAAGGCTCACTTTCACATTCACAAACCTTGATTGCTCACACTTGCCACAGTTCATCATTAACTACAGCTGAACCACAAATATGTGCTTTAATATATATTTTTAAAGAAATTAAGCACAACTCTCTTGTTTTGGATTATTAAGTTCTGTTCATAAATAAATCTAATTATTTTGAAATACAATACAATGTTTATGACGATGATATCATACATTACATTGAAGTCTGATTATCTTTAATGATCTCAGAGAATCTAATGCTCGCTTTTCTGCATCCACCAAAATAAAGTGGTTTCAGATGCTGTTGAATGACACAGCTATTCTTTTGACAAGATCACAGCAAGTGTAGAGTTGCTGTAAACAGTACTTTTACATTGATTCAGAGGAACTGATGTGTTTAGTTTGGGGGGCGTTGGAGGGGCAGGAGTCTAATAAAATGGTAGAAGAAACACTGATAGCTACAGTATGTGTTAAAGTTATTCATGGGCATTAACTTCAGGACAGTTTTTTTAAATGGACATGATGCTGTTTTTGGTCACACTTCCCACTGGATTGGGCGCTTCAATAAAAACCCTCTCAGTCCAATTAACCTTGTATCCTAGCAGCATTTCATGTCATTGTATTTGCAGTATTGTTGGTTAATAAAAGCTACACGAGTATCTCGCTGCATTTTATTTTGTTATATAAAAAGTCTGGTCTATTCAAATGGAATAATCAGGCCCTCTTAACACTTTTTCACTGCAGTGTCAAATGAATTGTTGCCTTGTGCTCAGTGTGGCTAAAAGATTACAGAGGACACAAACAGCAACTTTTGACATTTACATGTGTCCAAAATTTGGTTTGGTTTATTAGCTGTGTCCCTCTTGTGTAGCAGACTCTGTCCTCTGTGTGGGCACTAAATTATTGCTCACACATATGAATAAAAATATATTTTATTACTCAGAGGTCACATCCTTCAAGTGGGCCTCAGCACTTCAGTGACTGCTTTACCTTCTTTTTTTTCAAATGGATTCTGCAGAACTTCTAGATTTTAGCATTCAGCACCTATCCAGAGCAGTTAGTCCCTATTGTTAGCACTTGCCACATTAGCATCAACTTATTATCATACCCAAAGGTGGTAGCACGGATCAAAGGCAAGGATGTACTGTTTAATATTTCTGCCTCATTACACTGTAAGGTCTTTTGATTACTGGCCTTTGTATGCCACTGTCAATTTGAGGCTTGATGTCCTCCTCTGTTAAGCAGGAAGTGCAATATTAATAGCAACGGCGCTCCTCTGCTGAATTAGAGAAGCGCTCGGCAGTGCTACGCTCCAAGTCCTGGGCCGGATACAGGGCTGTAATTGGCCTTCACATGTCACCTGCTTGACTTATGTCACATGTGCTCTCTTTGGATATAACTACGGAACCTATTAAACTTATATCACTGTCCACATTCATTTTGCTTTTCCCATGTAATGATCTGGAGTTGAAATTCTGAGGCAATGTAATGGTCACATTTTCCTTGGCTGCTGTTATTTGGGCTAAGACTCATTCATACCTAAAGAAAAGTCTATTTTTTGCAAGATAATGATATATAAAGTGGAAAAAAACATTGTTTAACATATGCAACATTCCCCTTAAAAGGGAGTAAGAAGGGCTGAATATATTCATCTGTATCCAGGCTTCTGCTTAATGGATCACAACACAGCGTCAGTAAGCAGAAGAGTTCAATCTAAGCCCTTTGTCAGTATTATGCATATGAGCCCATTATCTTCTCCTTTGCCGCTTTGTGAGGAGACGTTTACAGTTGCGGCGCAGGAGCCTCCCTGTGCTCTTCAGTGGGAGCCGGTGTAAAAGGATCCCCTCATGGTGCATATATCTTGGACCGATGTGCCGGAGTAATTAGACCAAGGGGCTAGGTCTAGCATGAAGGTTGTTATTGTTTACTATGGCTGAATAAACAGTGTGATGAGATGGGCTGGTTGACTGATGGTGCAAGAACTACCCCTGGCATCAATGCATCGATTCACTAACGTGCACAGCCAATAAAGCAAACAGCTCTGAGATCATCCACTCTTCCAATGTCTAATCCTAATAAGGCACAAGTAAGCTCCAATGGTTATGTTTATGTATATTCTGATTCTTCATACATTTCCATTATGGTACAAAAGCAACATCAAGCATTGTGACAACTCTTGCTGCTTTTACTGTATAGACAGTGTGAGCCCTAGGTCTTCTACTAAAGCCTCAGGTTGCTTAAGGGAATGCAGTGTAGGAACTTTGGGTTCAAAGGACAAAAAGGTCAAAGATATATGTAATACAGCTGCCCTGTAAGAAACCAAGTTGCACCTCCAATAAAAACAGGCCTCAAGTGTTACAACTGTAAAGAAATCAATTTCCCTGTTTTTACAGAAGTGAATGGAGGTGCTCATTAGTCTGTCCACAATAAAAAAAAAGCTTTGCTGGTAAAAAAAAAAAAAAAATAAGATGTTGAAACAGTCTGAGAAGTGGCCACTGTGGATAGTTTAATGTGAACAGAAAGGTGTTGTCACAAAAAGTTTTAACTAAAACAAAAGCAGGGCCAAATATTGTGTGCTGAACCTATTGCAATGTATTAATTTTTGTTTAGCATGTTTCTGACAAGTAAAAATTACATATTTAGGGAATTTAAGAAAAAAATGGTAATTTAATATTCTAATGCTTTTGTCAAGCTTTTAAAGCGGTTAAATAAGCATCAACTTTCAACCTTAATAAAAAATAAAACAGATCTGACCATCCAGTGAAGCTGACTTCCTGATCAATGCTAATATTACACTGTGCAATCAAAACATGTTTAGATAAGAACCATTCATATAAATGATTTAGACTTTGTTTCATGGAAGCAAAGCAATGCTCACCTCTTGTTTATCCAAGAGAGAAGCCCTACTCTAAATGAGGCGGGTTTGCAGTGCCGCTCTGATCACCTCATCCCGCGCCTCTCCAGGGCCCCCTACTAGCTGAGGCCTTACAGAGCCACTGCAGTCTGGAGAGGGATGGGCAGCTGGCCCAGATATGACACAGAAACACACCACACTGAGGTCCTGTGCTCAGAAGGGACGACAGTAATTACTGACAATACTATCTCCAGCTGCGGGCTGCTCTGGCTGCAGTACTTTCCACAGTTTGCACTAGAGCTTTAAAGTCCGCTGGGAATTCCCTTAATTATTCCCTCTCCAGTGCCTTTGCAAGCTTTCTAACAAATCCCATGCAAACTGTGGGATATATACTTTGTTTCTTACCCCCCTTTGTGATGAAATGCATACAAGTTGGCATGTTAAAATGTATTTTCAGGTTTGTAAAATATAATAATTAAAGTGGCATGTTGTTATTTTGCAATGTTTCTTCTTTTCATAGTTTGCAGTTTGCAGCCATTTACATCAAAAATATTTAGCCTGGTCAGCCATCCTAAATTTTTTTTGTGTCACTGTGTAAATTGCTTCTGAACGCAATTGGATTGACAGAAAACCATTCAGAAAAACACCACATCCCTTAAAACCTGCCATGTTTGCTAAACGGTTACAAATTTACAGAGTTAAAATTGCAGTGTTGGGAAGGGATTGCAGACCCAGGCTAATTATTATAGCAGTTCAAACTGTTAAATAGATATTGCAATGACACATTTTTTATACATTGTTCAGCCCTAACATGATACCTTGACATTAAAAAACCAGACACCTATATTGAGATATGGAAGGAAAATGAATGAAAAGCAAGTGTAGCCGTCCTTATTTTAAGTCAAGTTGGGGTTTGAGAAAGCTAATGGTCTGGAGAGAGATGATGAATGTATTTTTATCCCAGCTTCCACAGCTGTTGATCATTATGACTTCATTGCAGTGCTGATGTTACTAACAACAAAATGCCTAAGTGTGATCAGCTCATTATAGTAAATGTATAAGGGTAGCACAGTGAGGCGTGATCATCCTCCATATGTTTGAGCTATAGTAACTTTTTGGCACATGTCCACATGCCTGGAAGAGATATAAATATACAGCCAAAAGTTCTTGAGTGAGTGGGATTTCGAGGCCAGAGCACATGAGCCATGTCTGGATAAGCTGTAGCAATGGGAAAAAATGAAGTAAATGGTTTATTGATTTTTCTCCCTCCTGTGCACAGAACATTATAGTATGTGACGAGATCTTAATAAAGACTGAAGCTTTAATGAGATGACACCTACACTGTCTAGCACTGGCCGGGTAATACAATCTATAACAGCTTTGTGAGAATTCTTTCACATTCCCATTAGTTCACTCACGGCTGCCTCTAAATCATGGAGTAACTTCAAGTGAATGATCATTTAACTGAGGTTTCCATTCCTGCCAACTTCAGGGGATGTTATTACATTACTTAGGTACATTAAGTTACTTTTTAAACCTCGGCTAAAATTTAAACACAGTCTAAGTGGGCCTGGACAAGTATTATTAATCAGTTGCATCAGTCTAAATTGATCAGAGCCTCAGAGAAGATTATCAAAAGCATTTGAGAAAGAACGGGAGAGAATCTATTGATTACTGGGGTTGGTTGCTTAGCTTTTCCACTGAAATCTCATTAAGGATGAAGAGGCTTGCCACATTTGGCTTTGAGCAGTGTTTACCATCTTCCACATAGAATTTTTTTTTTTTAATTACGAGAGCTGCCGAGCTGCCAGAATCAATACTTACGAATCTCACAGTAATGTGCGGGAAGAGAAAACTCTCTTCCAGAGTTTAGAACTAGAAAAATGAAACAGATTGTCTTAAGCTCATTGCACAGGGGCTAGGTTCAGGTAAATGTCCTTCAAAGATATGCTGCTGTCTTGGCCTTGGAAGAAGAAATGACAGGCAGACTAGCAAAATAGACAGAAATGACTACAATGTGAAAGGCCGGTCAGTTACGCTTGCTATTTCTCCCCCTCAATCTTGAAAGCGTCATTAGCTCAAGGTCAGTTCACTCCCTGCGTTTATTTTCCTTACTTGGATTCTGCTTTTGACAAGAGGTGCTTTTGTGTGTGAAAGGAGAAACGTTTTCCTCTGGCAAACATAATTACTTTTCCCATTCAGTAAAATTCTTTAGTAGCAGTCAAGGCAGAATTTTATGAAGATGCTCATCAAGACAAACTTTAGCCGGTGTCACTGTGTAAATTGTTAGATAATTGGATTTTACTCAGAAATGTAAGTGGTAAATTGAATTACTGAAAATTTGTCTTGAAAGATGGTGGATGTGGATTATTCAGTGTCTGAAACTTATTAGACATACAGCTTAAAATTTTGAATATAGTAGGCATAGAAACTGTGACCTCTCTCAAATAATCTTGCCCCAGACCGGTGACATCATATCAGTCCCATCCATAAAGTTTAATGGTATCTATATCAAGAGCTATTCTACAAGTCACACAATGTTACATTTGCACACTTTCTCTTGACAAAAACCACAGACAGCGTAGTTTGCAGGGAACATGTAGCTGGTGGTCAGTGTAGGGCCACTTTCACTGCAGATTGTGAGCCACACCATTTCAGGTTTTAGCTTCCAGATTCCTACTTAAGATGTGAATCCAACAATAATGCATACAAAAAGACAAGGGTGATTAAAGTCTGTCCCATCACAAAGCTGAGTACTTGATGAGAGCCGATGTTACCATTTGCATCATGAGGTTACAGTTTTCGAGGGAGTTGTCAAAGAAAGAAAAAGACCACATGAAAAGGCTACTTGCACGGAAGCAGTACCTGTAGCATCTAGCACACAAGGTAAGAGATGCTCTATGAAGCACCTGACGAAATTCTGAAAGAGTGCTGGTAATCTGGTGCCTCAAGCAGTTCAAACACTTCGTCCAAGTGCATGCATATTTGACGGGGTAAAAAAATCCTGCCTGAGATGAGCCATAGCAGCATTAAAGGAGTCAGCAGAGTCCAGTTTCATCAACTACTATGCACACTGTAAGCAAGGCATAACAGTGTGAGCATAGACTTGGACCAAGGACTGGAGATTCATTTACCAGTGACCCGAGCCACACTTACTGAACTGACACGAGACAGTGACACATGCTATTAGTATCAATGTTAGCCAGATCTGTGTTGTTCGATGAGCCATAACCTCAACTGGTGGTCTGCCTTTTATTTTTAAAAAGAAGAAACCAGATGTAAAAGGAATTAATCCATAACAATGTATCTTTTGGATTCAGAGACATGCATCAAAGGGAAAGTTATTGTTTATGGAGTTCTAAAAGATGCTTCATGAGAATATGTACATTTTATATTAAACAGATTAAAGAACTACTGCATCTGAGAACTATTAAAACATCTTACAGGACTTGGAACAAATTGCAAAGATGCACTTTAGTAGTACACAGGTATGTTCACAATGAAGCTGTCACTACAAACTAATCAGAGAACAAGAAACAGTCAGCAGTAATTAGAAGAACGCCGCCAGCACATTAATGGCTCATTACATATCTATTGATAAGCTAAATGAAAACACCAAGTTCCTTAAAATAATGAAGCTCACTCGAGTGATCTCATCCATCATTCTACTTGTTGCCAATACTTGAGACATGTGGTGATAACACTAGAATGCTTATGTAGGCCAGTCCTTATGTTAAATTTAGAGTGGATAAAATCTTAATTAAGTTAAAGATTAGGAAACTGACTGTGAGGGATAGGTAGCACAATGTAGTGGACATTACAGACTTTAAGGAGAAAGCCTGGGAAACTTTCAGATTAATCGAGTTCATGGAACAGGAAGTGAGCACAGAAGCCACAACTGCCCCCTGAAGCTGGTTGACATTTTTAGTAAACTGCTGTACAGTTAGGTCAAATCAGAATAGCGATAGGAATAAGAATTTTTGTGCCTACTTCACGTATGCATAAAAGTCTGACCAGCCAACCTTTATTGATTAGCTTGTGTGATTATTATAGTGCCAGTCAGTGGTACCATTACACTACGCACTTATGTGATGTATGGAACAGTATGGATTCATGAGGTGCATTATAGATTATGGACTAATATTCAACAAATCATTAGTCTACAGAATAATAAAGAAAAACAAAGCAAAAATTGTAATTAGTCTTGTTTTTGAATAGTCAACAAGAACCAGCTCTAATAAGTAGTAGATTCCATTTCTGCCTTTAGTGACACCCATTAATTTTGACCGTCTACGCTCATAAACCCGGGTTATTTATGTCATAAGCTTTGTTTCAAATTGCTTTTACTCTAATCATTTGGCACACAAAGCAAACCCTAACCGCCACAGTGACGTCCATTCATTGTCTGCTTATTCGCTTTTACACTTAATGAAGCCCGTCCAATATTGCTGAGCGCATAGTGAGGATGCAAGCGGGAGCAACATAAACAGTATCGACACGAGGTGTACATGCTTTCTTGATGTTCTCGTCAAACTGTCGGCCTTAAAAGCCAGCCGCTCTAATTAGCTATGGATTCTCCGTACAGTGGCCCTTGCCCATTATTTGACATGATGTCGTTTGTCCGACCACCGACAGGAAGTGCAAGCGGCTGACACATCCCTTAGTGAAAAGATGGTTCACCAAAGCATCGGTAAACACTATTATACTTTATGGAGCCGTTCTGGCCTGACATCAGCGTTCACTCTGGATTAATATCACTGTTGACAGATTATTGGCTGAAGTGTGACCAATTTGTGACACGGCAATGATGTTAGCTGGCTAGCAAATTAGAAAATTGGAGTGTCTGGCTGTCTGTGGGAAGAAGATCATTTTAAGATGCTTTATTTTCTTTACGCAGTCAGCACTTTCAACAGTTAGGGGTCACTGCAATCAGGTTATAACTGTTTTTATGAAGGATGAGTCCACAATCTATGTTTATGCCTCAAATTAAAAGTATCTATGTAGGTGCCTCGTTGCATAGTTTTTATAAATCTACAGTAAGTAGCCAACAGTACAGGCTCCGAGGAGGACAGAATCTCTGATGGTCGTGTTAGCGCTGATGATGCTAAAGCTAACTCTGCTAAATAGCCCCAGCACTTAGCTACAATACTGAAAAGGCAGTGGCTTGCTCACCAGCATGAATAATGTCCATATGCCAGGTAAGAATCTATTCTAGTCGATTTTAGTGCTAGTAGTAGTTAGGTTTATCCACTTCTTTATATTGTAAATTGTACTTTTTGGGGGGTTTGCACTGGAGTCATGCTAACGCTACCAAGTGGCTAGCAATGCCAAGAAAATGGAATAATTTTAAAGACATTATTCTGAAAAAAAAAAAAAAAACACAATGACAAACTGTTGTGCTTGAATGTTGATTGAAAAATAATAAATTTTCCCGGTTTAAGTTTGCCTTAATCTTACAGCTAGGGCCTTTTACTCAAACAAATTGTCCAAGCCATTGAAGTGGGTTCTTATTGGATTATCTACAAATAAAGCTTGGGTGTTTACAAGTACATAATTACATTGACTTTGTGCACCAGTGGAACTGCTATTGTTCAGTGTATATGTATCTCTGAAGTGTCCCAGATTCAGTCCCTTTGTCTCCATTGGAGTGCTGTTTTCTCTCCATTTGTTCTCCGATGGAAGTGCAATGTAAACAATCCTATGTGCCTCAGAAACGATTAATTGCTCTTCTCCCGTACACCAATAAAAAATAATAGGTCAGCAGTGTTTATATAGTGTTGTATAGAGTGTAGTCTTTGGTGTCAGAGTGTCCCGGGGCTGACTGCAGCGTCCAATAGATTTAGCAGCACCTGCACAGACACCTGCATAGATCCCCTGAGCATTACTGTGAAACGCTTCCCTCAAATCAGCACACTTTGTACTCTTTTTCTGTAAACACTGTGCATTTTCAGCCGGAGCCGATATGGCCTGTGTCACCCGGTGTTTCACACTCAAAACTAGCCTTGCAAGCAGTCAGCGCTTTCCTCTCTGAAGAATACGAATCAATCAGGAAGCCCTCCGGCCACCGAGAAAAGAGCCCTCTCATGCCTGGCCAGGACAAAGAAAAGGCTGAGGCCTGTTGGGAATATCAGACACAGCAAACACTCAGGGCTGTGGATAAAATGAGAGCTTTGAGTCTAATTCTGAGACATGAAAGCCTGGGAACACTGGAGCAAAATGAAACTCCTTTTCCCTCCAAAAACTGCTCATTGTGAATTAGACATTAGTACCAATTTTCAGCATTTAGCCCAGTTGATTCACCAGGGGGGGAAACAGACTCTGCAATGACAATTTATCCTAAAACACCTTGTGACAGTGCATGAAATTAGTATTGTACTGTTATTGATCATCGTACATAATTAGAAAGAAAATTGGTAGTGAACAGTATTCATCCGGCATTTCAAAGTGAAGTTTGGGAAAATATTTGCACTAGTCCTGGGCTTGTCTATGTAAAGTTGGTTTAATATCTATTTTTGCTTAGTTAAAGTAAAAATAAAATGGTTATTTGACATCATTAAAATAACACTTTCCTGAATGCAAGAAAGTTTTGGGACTGAACTCGACAAGCCAAAAGCAGACAAATTAAAAATGTTTCACGGGTTCACACTTCATACTCGACGCTCGTTCTGCTCCATTACAAATTTAACAACCCCTGGTGCCATTAGCAGACTTCTTCCAAGATGGAGACGTGAAGAGACACAGGAGACGTGGCTCAGGTGGAACTCACCTCGGGCTAATCACTAATGAACTCCATCTCCAGTGTGAGGAATATTTAAGCTTCATAACCCTAATGTGACGGCCTTTAAACTGACTTTAAATGACGATTGGAGCCATACGAGTGAAATATAGAGTCAAGGTTTCACTCCAATGCTAACATCATCTGGGCACTTTTGCACACACATGTTTTACAATATGAAATGATGATATCTTCATTGATGGAGCCTCGGCACTACACACTCTGGAAGTGTTAAGATGAAGCAATGTGTCAGAAGAGGTTTGACACATCTTGCACAAGCCCTGGAACACACATATCTTAAGTCTTTGTTTATTGCCTGGAGCAGCCGCCTAATTTCCTCTATTAATTTTATAGCACAAGACAAGGGATAACAAATGTAAATACAGCAAACGTGGGATATCTCTGCAAGCAGATGTGCTGCGCCTGTTGTTCAATTACATAGACACAGCACGTTGGATTACCACTACCTTTTAACTTGACGGATTTAAATGCAGATTTCATTTTCTGCATGTGAAGTAAATGGTCCATGACGCTGCTTATCACAGCCCTAAGAGCATTCAGGGTTCAGCTGAGCGTGGTAACTGTGTTCTTAGTCAAGCCAAACCGCTCAGTCTTTGACATGTGATGACAGCACGCACTTGTGCATGCAACACACTTCAGTTCACAAAATCAATTATCATCATTTAGCCTCAATGAGGCCAGGTTTATCCATAGTTAATTTTGTTGCAAAAATATTTAATAAATCTGGAAAATGTTGCTGCCACATCACAGGGAGTTCAGGAAAATGTCATGTTAAAAAACTTTCAAAGAGAAGTCACTAGTGCTTGAAAAGGTAGAGTGGAATGAACGGGCTCTGATTCAAGTGGATAATAATGAGAAGGAAGAAGAGGAGAGCGGTTTAGGGCCTCTGCAGCCAGTTGTGGTGTAATTAAGTCGGTTTGGCAGGACTGCCTCAGCATTAGGGGAAGAGGCAGCGAGTGCCAGGGTTCCACTGAGCCACCTGAGCAGATGCTGATAGAGACGCCAGTGCGCCTGCACTGTAGCTGCTCAACACCGCATGTCTTCACACATGTTAGATCTAAGCACAGAACATGGAGCAATACTAAAATAACGTCATGTTTTCAAAGAGAAATCACTTTTTACTTGCTGTTATTAAATGGTAGCTTTAATTTTGTAGTTTAAGATGCAAGTGAATGGTGCAGTGTAGTTACGTATCTATAACTGAAAAACACAAACAAAATGGCCAGTGACTCTAGAGAAGAATATTTGTGTCATTAACAGGGGTTTTAGACACTGAAAAAGACGAGGGCAGAAATGGTTAAAGGTGTGTATGATAGAGCTAAAATTCATATCCGAATATTTTTTCGACTGTCCAATAGAGAATATATTACTTTGCAAATGTATTTGAACTTTATATGAAAACAAAAGGCATGGGATTTGAAAATAGATTTGAAAAAGTATTTTTATTGTGCATTGTTTTTTTCAAAAAGTGTATTTACTCATGAACGTGCGTTAATGATGCTCAGTATGGTTTTGTTTCAGTAAAAAAAAAAGAAGTAGGTCAGGGCCACGGTGAATGGGATAAGCTTGTGTGACTCTACTAAAGCCTCTGTGAATGTTTATTTATACTAAACAAAATGCCTATGCAGTATAGTACTCTCATTAATAGCTTATTAATTGCTGGTTGCTGATCATATTGTGAGAGACTTTGTCACATTGCACAACATTGCACTGTGCGTCCACTGTATTTGTCAATGTTTATTTCTATAGCACATTTAACACTCAATACTGCCATAAGTGCTGTACAGGCTTCAGGTTTTGAGCTCATTTTTTAGTATTAATGTAACGGTGTTGTAAATGGTGTTGCAATGAAACCTGGGATTTACACTCCTCGGTGGGATACAGGATTGCCAGGTTATGCACAGCCTAGATATCCACCATATCCTCCGTCTAATACAAATGCAGATTGTCTCTGTCTTTGTATTTTAAAGCTTACAGCCTTTATATTAGATTATGATAATGTAATCAAACATACATCTTTGCATTGTATGTTTGCAACTTTGCACTAATGTTAACAGAATACAAATAAAATAAGGTTTAGGAGATAGTAACCATTCTGCTTTGATTACAATACATGGATCAAATAGAATTGTTCTGTACAAAGTAAAGCTGTGTCTTCCATCATTGATATTCATCTTAAAGCTTGTGCTTTGAAAAGTGTTTAACCCGGACCAGCCCTGTGAAAGATTGATGTATCTTAAACTAGAAATATTAATCTTTCACAGCAATATATCCCCAGAAACAGGCTCTATGGGAAATCTTAATTTACAATTCATCAGCATTCAGTTGATGTCTGCAGAATAATACTGCAGCAAAGATGATTAAAAAATGCGCCGGGTGACGTAATAGACAAGAAGAGAATGGATTAAGTTAATCTTTGTAAGAAAACAATAAAATATTGAGCAGAATAACAGAGCTCTGCGTGCTGAGGTGCAAGCACTAGTCAGTTATTTTCAAGGATGGATCAGTGCATGGAAACATCAATATCAAAATGCTCATGTTAAAATTAGCAGCAGGTATTTCAGCACCTAGAACAATACTTCACAATCACCAACACTGAGAAACAATTAGTGTAGTACGGTGCATGCATCCCAGATTCATGATGAGCCTATTTGTCGAAAGCACAGTTTAATGGTGCATAAAGTAATTTTCATCATCACAAAGCCACAATCAGAAACCTGTGTCTAAAAATGAGACAGTACAGCAATCAACTGAGCTTTATCCAGGCCCTAGACAAATTTTCAGGGCGAGACCAAGTGATGATCTTAAAAAAAGCCAAACTTTGCTGTACCACTTATATGCTATTTTTGTTCTGTTTTTCTTTTGTTGATTCTTTGCATTAGTCTGTCAATGTCTGCAGAAACCGGAGTGACACTCAGCAGCCATTGTGTGTATGAAGACTGATGGGAATTCATTGTCATTTTCCTGTACGTCCTACTGCCCACTATTCCAGCTGCAGGCCTGCATGTCATCTCTGCTCTTGTCTTCCTCTTTTGATCACACTGTCAATATCTATACTGAGCCAATTTCCCCTGGTGCTGTGCTGCCATTTACACAACCAAATTCATTCAGAAACTTATTAATGGACCATCATCGGGGACCCACGCCTCTGATTTCTATGTACATTACGTAAATATCCCTTCCAGTCTCCAAATTCTAATTTCATTGGCTTATTGTGAATAAGCGGGAGTACTCGGGCAGGACACAGGGCTAATTCAAATTCGGATCATGTGCTGAGGCTAAGAAACAGAACAGACATGAGAATATTGCACATAACTGATTGGAATGACAGACCCTCGGAGGTAGCCACCCACCATGTAATTACTTGCACATCATTATTCCCCGTTTAATCCCCTAGAATATATGGTAAATACATATAAAACACTGAAAAAATATGCAGAACATTACATGCAGCTGGATCAGGCTCAATGGCACATTACATCCGGATAAAACGTGCAAAGAACATGCACATGCAGCCAAAGCTTCTTCCAATACTCGCACATAATGTCACACGTCTTATTTAATGTGGAGCCTATATGTGCCGAATTGGTACAGCATCTGGTCAGGTTACGTACTGCATTCATTAATGATCACTCAGTGGAGGCTTGAGGAACAGGCTGTACATGAGAAAGAACACACTGTGACACCTCTTACATAAGACCAAATAAATAAGGACTTAATCCATTATAGAAATGTTTTATCACAGACTCTCACCAAGATGAACAGCTAATTGAGAATTAAGTCACCTTTTACATAACACGTTGTGTGCAATACAATGAAGACATACCTTTTACATAACACGGTTTAATATACATTAATGCTGTGGACTTACTTTAAAAACCAAGCTCACTTTAAGTTTAGTTAAACATTAATTTTTGTTGTTTTAAATGAGGCATACCTTCTTTTTATATGAATGCTCTATAAAATAAAGAAACCTGAGGATGTCATACATAAGTTATTTTTTATCAATATCTAATTTTTTATTTATTTCTTTATATCAGCTTCAATAGATAACAATATTTAGCCTTTGATGCCAAGCTCTGGCCAGTCACGTGTATCAAATAAGGTTATGGAGGTTTTAGTGAACCTTTAAATGTTTTGGTTTCATTCAGCTTGAATGTTATTATTGGCAATAAAAATAGCATAATGGCAGCTAATGGTGCTTTAAGGAAAAATGTCATAGAATAATCCATCTGAGTAAGAGTACCAATGAACAAAAAACCCATCACTAATGAATTTAGCAACACAATTTATGTTTTAAAATGATCATAAACACTGTTTTTTGTTTGTTTTTTCACAAATGATTGCTTTTACAATATACTATTTGTTTTTTTAACCATTTTCCTAGAAGAACTCTCACTATCAGGTACAGTCTGTTTAAGCTTCTGATTGGCCAGTGTCATCGTGGATGTTGTAAAAACAGAATTGTGGTATGTCGTGTGACCAGCCCTTCCCAAACTGTATATACAAAAAAGATACTCTTGAGCATTGAAGTTTTAATGTTTCCAGACGTTTGTTGATGTGAGCATTTGTGACAACATAAACAACAGGATTTTTCACACTTGTTAAAGCTATGTCTAGTCACATTGATAGGATGTCAATTTGCACTTCTAATTATTCATGTCGACAGTGTAGTGTAGGAGTACTGGCCTTCAGCTAATCTTCCCTTCATTAGTTTTTTTGCTTTAAAACCATGTTCAGTCCTTTTTTTCTGCCAGTAATGACCATCTGACCACTTTTTGCTAATCTATCACTGAGCTGGAGAATGGGAATGTGAAGGACTGGGTATGTGGGAAATGGCCTATATTTCTCCTGACAGTCTCCTTTTAAAGTCATTTCACTGAATCTCTTAATCAAAATCTTGGTGAGGGAAGAGAGTATATAGGACTGATGTTTTGCACTTAAACTAAATGAATGCCATCTTTTGTCATTAGAAAACCTCTCTTTGTTGCCTTTCCTCCATTGGCAGTGTTGATAGAGAGGCCTGCAGAAATGTGAGAGGGATGTCCTCTGTCATGTAAAGCCATTGAGCTGGGAAGGACGCGCCGCAGCCCCTTAGTAAATGACATATTCTAGTGTCTCGCACACAATGTCAGCTAATGATGAACAATCCTGTAACTGTCGAACCCCGCTTGTATCCTGTGCTCTTCTCCCGTTTCATTCAGCTTGAATGTTATTGTTGGCAATAAAAATAGCCTGTCATAATGGCAGCTAATGGGGCTTTAATGGAGAGTGTCATAGAATAATCAATCTGAGTAGGAGTACTGATGAACAGGAAAACCATCACTAATGAATTTTGCAACACTAAGGCCCAATATTGTTGTTAAAGCAACTTGTCAGAATTGGTATTTTATGCTAATATTATAAAAGAATGTAGCTGTACTCAGCTCAGGTGATAGCAAACACTGGCAACGCCTTTCATTGATAGCCTTTTAAGACTTTTAACTTTAACTTTTTTCAACTTTTAAGATGACCAAGCTCCAGATCAAGCCCTGTTAAATAGAAATATTGTTAATGGGAGGAGGTGGGCAGTTTCAACATGACATATTGCTAAACGCCTGTTGAAAGCCAATATGTGTGTCAATGCTTAAGCTTGAGTTTAGTGTCCAACACAAGGATAATAGATTCAAAGTACATATCACTGCTCTGTTGCATTCACTGTCACAGTACATTCAGGCCTAATGTTAGAATTTGTAGAGGGAGCACAGAAATGGAAATAGTGTCTGTGTGGCTTGTGTTTGTGCATGCATTCGGCAAGTATTTTTCACCTCCTACTCTCGACTGTCTGTGTTCCTGCAACCGCTTTGAGTCACTAGCTCTGACCTAGATGTCACCTTTCTGGGTGCTCTGGCCAGACGTTCAGTGAGACCAGTGGACCAAAAAGAACAAGTGGAGGTGGGGCTGAGGGCGGTGGGTTTAGGGCCAAGGCAGAAACTTGATGTGAAAAGACAGGTCTATTTATTTCCAAAAACATTTTCAACCTCAATGACAAATCTAAAGTGACATCCTGTCACACCACGGCTGTCTCCAAAGACCGCTGTTGCTACCACTGCCCAAATATGGTCATTCACAAAGGAAGAGCCAGGCTCATAGAGACCATATTTTTTTAACCATATTATGTGTTATGGCATTATGGTAACCCATCTCTGCCAGATAGAACTGCTCCACATTTTGTAGTCTGCTCCACAGTACCATCTGGGGGACCTCCTGTTGCAAAAGGGCAGGTACTGTATTCTAAATGAATAACAGGTTGGGGATTGGATTTATTAACTGCAGTTTAATCAAATAAGAGACTTCAAAACCTTTGCTTGGAGCAATTCAAAATGGATTTTTGTGAGTTTGTAAACTCACAAATCTCGAGAATCTAGCTGAAGCGCAAGGTTTGCATTACAGTACATTAATATATTTCCAAATGTCTATAATATTAGTTCCTTCGGTGATTGCAAAAACTATTTGACAATAAATAAAATGCTGCTACGAGGGGTTAAAGTGACATTAACAGCTTTAAAAGTGAAATATGTAGTTTTGGTGGTGACATCCCTCGTTTTACAGTCAGTGAGCACCTATGGTAGCCCTGTAGGGATACAATGTTGCCAATCACTATTAAAATAGCTTAGATATTAAGTTTGCTTTAGATAATGTGTTTTTTCTTTGGCAGGGCTCAGATCGTCCACTCTGAAAACAAAAACAATGTCAAATGCAAATGTGTTCCATTCAATTGTTAAAAAGTTAAGAGTTAAAGAGTTTCAGATTAAAGTTGGCATTTATTACTTTTCCCAATTCCCAGTCTTTTCTATGAAACTTGTGGTGTATGATCAAATCCAAGAAAGCATGCTGGCTTTAAAAATGACTACTTAACACATGGACATCTAACAAACAATGAAGTATTAGAGCTATTGGCTAGACAAACACAAACAGACTGAGGAGAAATGGGACTCTGAAAGGACTGGATCTCTCATGTGCACGTGTCTCAAGCATCAACAGATCACACCATTTACAGGTCTCTTCTCGAGTTCAGTCAATCAAAGGGTTGTCTATTCTTTTATATCCGTGTCCTTCTAACACTCATTCAATGGTCCTTCCTGCTTGGTTTGTCATTTGAAAAATAACTGCACTAACTGTGAACAGGTGCACAAGCAATGAATGCATTTGATATTTAATCAAAACCAGCTACAGAGCATTCAGATTTAGAAGGACAACCGCAATTAGCAGCAAGTAGTTGGTACACATCCGAATTATTACATTTAGTGTTTAGTTTTTAATGTGAAGGATAAACTTTGCTTTCTTTTCTATTTAGATATTGCATTGTGGCCTTGTGTTTGGCTTCACAAATAACTCCAAGACCCACTATTGGCAGATAATAAGCAGACCTCCAAAGAGTCTGATTGATCCCCGAAGAACCATGCTGTATTTCATCCATGATGAAGACAGGAAAATTATTTTGAGTTGCTCAGATGTGGCACTAGACCATTTTGTATTTGTTGCAGGTCGGACTCCCTAGAGAACGGCGATCAATAGCGGCTTGTTGCAGACGCTGTGATAAAAAGGACTGTCTTGCCAGATTTGGACCTAAAGGCTGTGGTCCGCGGGGCGCATCTTAGCTTTCTGCTTCCTTGAACGATGGCGATAAATAATGTTTTTGTAAATGTTGTGGGAGGATTCGTTTGCCGGCCTTCATCTCTGGGAAAGATAATGCTTCAAATACGCAAAGATATTACATTGCAGCAGAGAGACAGTAAAGATCTGCTAATTTAAAGAAAGCCCTTTAGGATTTGGATTCACCAGTGGTTTTGTTGATCAAGACGTATTACTCTGGGGAGTAGAGTGAGTGGATACGACTCATGGTAACAAGAATGACCAAAAAGGTTTAATAGAAGCAGCCGTAAATATATTAGTGGTCATATTCAGTTTCATATATTGGTCTATTTTTGTCTTCCTTTTCATCTAGATTTACCCTGTTTTCATGTGAGATCAGTGGAGGAGGGTTGCAATAGAAAAGAGACTGTGGCAGAGGTGACCCATATCGGATTTCACGGTCCATGCACAACAGCAAATACAACAGCAATGCAACCAGCTTGAGGTATTGGTAAGTAATAGTTCAGTACTTTATAAACAGAGTTCTATCAAAGACAACTGATTGCAGCACACACCTAATTTGGACAAGCAGACAAGAGTCAAGATAGAGGTAATACTACCTGTGAGGCCAGTAAAGTGGATTATAACTTAACTTGAGTAGGTGGATAAAAAAAAACATCTCCAAAAATCTTTCCATTTAATTGTACTATTAATGGTCTATACACTCTGAGAAATAAAAAAACATAATATGGAAATTTGGGAACAACCTTTTAAACCTCAATTTGTTGAACAGGTATAATATAACCGTAAAACTAAAAACCTAAAAAAACCTGTTTAAAGCCACCCTTCATCATTTTTAGCTCCAAAATACATATTTTCAAAATCATTTTGATGGTTCAAAGTCATCGGTATAATCATGCCTATCTAACTGACACAGAACCCTCTGCTGGACAGAAACCTCCAAAAAACTCACCTGTTGTTGAGGCAGTGACATATGGTGAGAGATTACAGAGCGCTCTACCACATTACACATTTAATAAAGAGAAAAGGCCAATGCACTGGACACTAGCAGAGTCCTGTTTGTACAATATACACTACCACTTCACACATTAGCTCTTCAGAGAACATGCTCTCTCTTCCAAACTTGCCATCTTAAACGTCTTAAAAACTTCTATGAAACTATAGCGATTTCGCTCTTTGTTTTTTAAAGGTGTGTAATCTTTATAGTAAAGTCAAAAGCCACCCCCCACCCTTATAAAGTTTCTGGATAATTTACAATCATTACAATAAATGCACAGGTTTTGATATTTTCATTTGTCACTGCAAAGGATTTCAATACAGTTATGAGAGTATATACTTAGAGTAGTCATGAGCAGGTGCCAAACTCTGAAAATCCACCTCCCTAATTAGAATTTGCTGAATATATGTCATTGAGTGTATTTTTGAATCAATACACACTTGCCTAACCCTCTACTGCACTGGCCTCTCGGTTTTCAAACTATGGATTTGTCTCGCTGCTATACAGTATGTATTACATTCTGCATCGAATTCTTCCACAACCACACCCTCCATCACCACAGAGCACTTCTGCAGAGCACAGATCAATTACGAGCTGGCCTGCCAAGCGATCAAGTCTATAATAACACAGTCTCTCCATCTTGTTCTGCTGCAGTAAATTACCTGGGCTGCAGGACAAGCCTCATCTTTCCCTCCTTCAACCCTTGAGGGATCTTTATTAATGTCCAGGCTTTACATCAAGTACAGTCAGGTGCCCTGGTAATGAGATCACAGCCAAGACCAGCCTGATTTAAATGCTAAGTACAGGTCAAAGCCAAGCAATGACCTAAACACACACTTGCAGCAAGGTTTAATGATAATCTAAAAGCAGGTGTTGCTGAGAGGTAAGTTGAATGAAAGACAATGTGGCCGTGGGAGTTGGTGTGTTTGTGATGGTTAGGGTTAGAAAGCCAAGAATGAGCATACAATGCCTTTCAAGCATCACTATGAAAGTTTTACTCGTATAGATATATAAGATATATTGCCTTCAGATCTTTTAAAATGATCAGCTCAAAAGGTTACTCTTGAAACAGAGCAGGAAGGCTCATGAGAACTCATTACATCAATACCAGACCACATACAAAAGACTAGTCTCAATGCTTCCCAGCCTATCCAAAACAAACTAGCAAATACGTATACCAAATGTAGACAGCTTAAAATAAAACCCAGACATTTAGAATGTTCACTGTTTTACCGCAAAGGAGTCGGCTCATTTGTCATCAGCACACCGAAAAAACAGAAAGTGCCAATTCTGCACACAACACTACATCTGCTTACACGGTGAATCAGTTCAAAAAAGAAAATGATAAAACTATAAATAGATTTAGGTAATGCAGCTTTCACTTGGACAAATGTCAAAAAGCCCAACACAAGATTAACATTATGTGACATATCTTTCTGACAGCTGAAAGAGCGATGTGGCAAAATGTGTAGCAATGAGAAGGTTAGTGCCTTACTTGTGTAGGTGTACAGGAAGAATAAATAAATTGAGGGCATATTCACCTCACCTCACTGATTTTGTTTCATGAGAAAGGAAACGTCGCGACCAATAAAGTCGAGCCCTTATCCACAAACACTCCGACAGTGTTGTCCGGTGTCTCTTAAGGAAAGCTTAGTCTTTTTGCAGGTGGTAATACCATTCTGAAAGCTAAGTGGGCACAACTTGGTATTAAATAAGTCTGTAGTTGAATGGTTTCTGTTTTTGTCTGAAGTAAAAGAAGAAGACCCAAATGTAAACACATCCTTGGAGCGCTTTAGGGGGCACGTATCCTGAAAAGTTTCATTAATGTGTTTAACGGAAGATTTCATTTAAAACATCACGTTTAAAATGAAATCAGTTTTAGCCCCAAACTACCTTTGCACGTCTTCAGTGTGGCAGACTGAACCCAGACAGTCTCCACATCCTTGTTTTTCTCCTACTTCTTCTCTCACAAGTACACCAATTACTCAGGCTCGGGGCTAAATGTGAGCTGTTGAAAAGTTGAAATGGAAGAGGAGAGTGGAAAGAAAAGGACGAATAAGAAAACAACAAACTTGTGGTAATTAAACATCAAGGCTGTGGAATAAAAAGGGAAGTGCTAATCCGCCCCAACTCAGCTGATTCCACCATTCCAAAAGCATTTACACTTTCATTAAAGTGTGCAGCCGAGCAGAACAAAATCATTTAGAAGGCCCTGCATAAACAGCACGAGTGAACCTGTGGCTGTCTGTTCGGCACAGTTCAGACTACAATAATTAGGATGAGCAGACCACAGCCAGATATTCACTGGCAAAAACTTCACACAGTGTACATGGCTTTGATAAACTTTCAGGACTGCAACCAAGACATCTAATGTTGCGCAGATATGGGATGAAAATATAGAACAGAGTTAAACCAAAGACGTCTGCAGACTCAGTTTATGGAGAAAGAAGTTATTACCATAATGGAGAAACGGTCAGAGTTTGGAAAGTTTGAAGCATGGTTACAAAGTTAGCCATAGATAGATCCTGTAAGGCTAGTCATTGTTGGGAAATGGTAGATCTACAGTACTTTAACTGTATTGTGTCCTTAACCTTGTCGCGCTAACATGTTATGTTCCCTTTGCTGGGACAACTCCTTCAGGTCAGCTTCTTCCCTCTACGTCAACATTTAGTTTAGGTCAGAATTGTGCAAGATAAATCCATATAACTTAACTCTCAGATTCTTCACAATCAGTGCTATCATTTTATTTTGTTCTGTCCCAACCGTCCTAAGCCCTATTGTTACAGTTAGTGGGACAACAGGACGATGTTAGTCGCTTAGCCTTTTAAAGAAAATAAATGTACTTAAATTAAATTGAGGCTTCTTGGAGCCAAAACCTTTCTCATGAGAAGCATAATGTGCCACTCCAAGGCAGAGTTCTACTGTCACAATATGTGTCTAAGCACAAAATATATCCAATTTTATCGCTGATACGTTAAAAACAGTTTTAAGCGTACAAACTTTTAAAGTAAATGCGAGTCAGTAGTTGTATCTCTTTTTAAAATAAAACCCAGCTTTGAAACTGCATCAAAACCAAAGTATATTGTGTGGCTACTCTATTAATCAAAACAGAAAACTTTCAATTATGCATAGCAAGCTAACTTATTAATGTCAGACCCCGAAGAATAAAGAAGTCCACTAGATGAAGGGAGAATTACTTTTTTTTTCCCCTTTACTGTTCATTAAGATTTAAAATAAGAAAATCAATGCCACAAATCTATAAAAGTCAGCAGTGGGTTTTGAGTAAATGCATTCAGTCAGTGGGCAGAAGTATGAGTCAGGGTTAGTCAGTCTAAAGGCGCACATCGCTACCCCTCCTACCTGCTCCACACCGCCATCGGCATTATGTATTTAGTTTTTAATGATTGTTTTGAGGGGCTGAATGTTGGCGAGCAAGACAGTGACGGGGAGTGGGAGACAGAGAGAAGACAAAAAATGAAAAGTGCAAACTGTAGCAGCGCTGAGTTCATTCCGGAGCCATCAAAGTCAACACTGTGTTGGTTCACTGACATGATCTGCTTCTGCAGAATTGCCAGGGCAAATTGACTTTCCTTTCATTGCATACACCACTATCATTTTCAGCATTCCCGCCAATGCCTGAATCTAACGACAGGATGTCATCCGGAGTGTAGCTGTGCATTGATCACTCAGAATTTTCCCTCTGACAGAAAACCTTTTGCAAACAGACGCGAGTATCAGGTGTGTGGAGATGGGCTCCCTCAGTGTCTGATCAGCAATCTGAATCTGGAATGGCCCAAGGCTCCCCAGCTCTGAAAAAAAAAAAAAAACATTATGCGTGACAATGAAATTTCATTCCAAGGTTCATTTACTTTTAAGACAAAAAAAGCAGGCCCACAACTACAGTTTTCACTCTTCATAAAGTGTCCACCCGCAGGTCATTTATTGAAGATAAATTTAAACGGCCATATTCACACGTATTCACTCGTGTCACTAAAGCCATTTGACTGAGTTAAAACATTTTCACGAAAATGTTCTCGTTTCTTTTTCTAAACGTGGGACTTTCTCTTCTAAAGGTCTCTCGGCGGGTGACAAAAGAAAAGGCAGCTTTTATGTGAATATAAGTAAATGTGAAAGTTTTAGACTGACAGACTGGACTCAAATTACATGAATGTAGCTCCTTTGATGAATAGAAAATGCCTTTTTTCGATCACGGACTGTAAATGCATATTAGCTTAATATTAATGCGAGCAGTATTTAAAAAAAAAATGGATGTCTACTGCTGATACTATGACTCAGGATGTGCCCTTGTTATTTTTGTCTAAACTGAGTCACCCCATTACTGAACCCAGTGTTATTTTGATAAAGGGATTATTAGAGTATATCTGCCAGAGCACAAAGTCACCAAACCACCGAAGAGAGTGTGCCCTGAAATGGCAGATCAGAACATCCTGTGTCTCGTAAAAGTATTACCATCACAATTAGAATTAGGCTACTTTAATTTTGATAGACTGTCTTTTTTTAACAAACTGAAAAACTAAACCAAAATTAAGCAGCAATTGGGATCTTGCCGTCATGGTTAACTAACCATTTTCATCTCAAATGATAGGGCTAGCATGTTTTTCCACCAAAGTAATATACTGTATATATAGTCACGATATGGTTATTTAAACAAATGATTTTAGATTAGAGGAATACACTTCCTTTTACATACAAACCATTGCATTGCCATTCAGTCCAAAACCAATCCCACTTTAAATGTGTTCTGTATAAAAGAACATTGGACAGATTTTAGTCAGATTTGAAAAGGTTTTAGTCAGATCTGAACAGGTTTGAGTTAGATCTGAACAGATTTCAGTTGGATTTGAACAGGTTTTGGATGGATTTGAACAGGTTTTAGTTGGATTTGAACCTGTTTGTATAAAGCAGCTGCTGTTGGGGCAATAATCAATGAATTATATTTCCTGGAGCTGCCAAATAAAATCTTACTTTGTGCCATGATTGGTCCCCGGGCCAGACTTTGGACTTGCCTGGTCTATAAGTTGAGTTCATTGTTATTTCAAAAGCCTTGTCTCACGTGTTGTCCCAGCTGATTTTGTCCTCCCCCCCTTGTTATTTAAAAAAATAATTATACAACTTCATATGTTGTTTGAAACCTTTAATCTAAATAACCGTGCACTTTTCTTAAGGCAGAAAAAATCACACAATGAGTAAGCCCAGCGTGACACCCCCATTAGTTTCCTTGTGCCTGACAGCTGTCGCCCAGTACACAGTCAATTTGAAAATACCTTTACATGACGATTTTCAGGGGTAATAAAAGACTCCAGAGTAGGGCTGCAAAATGAATCCCTTTTTTAGTTGTCGTTGATGTAATAATTTCAATATTCTTATCAAAAAGAACAAATTGAATTGAAAAAATAGCATTCCACTTGACAGGCATCCACAACTGTGCATGTCAAAATAACTGTCTATTTAAAGCAGTAAATCGCATTGTGGCTCAACGAAATGAAGTCAAAGTGAATATAAATAATCCTTATAAATTCAATTAAACTTTTACTAAAGATGCAGACCATTATTTACAACATAAATCTACATCAACCCCTCAAAGAGACAAAACACACCACTTCATATTCTCCAAGCTTAAATGTGGCCTGCGCTTACAGCCTCTAATTAATACAGCGTATCCTTGCAGTTGAATGCTCCTGTCCTTATCCTCAGCGTGCAGGTACACAAACAATCAATGCTTGCCAAGTGGCTGTTCGCTTTTTAATTAGGCCTGCGTTCAAATGTATTACATGCAAAATACACTCTGTTCCTCTCTGTGTCCAACAACCAGCATGCAACTAGATTACACCCAACACTTGCATCGCAGCCGCTCAGAAACTGATATCATCAGTGGGCCAGCGCTGTACTGCACACTTCCACTCCTGTCTGAGGGGAGACAAATGACAGGTAAATACACCAAACGGACTGTCACTGTACCAATGTGCTGGCCATTTCTCATTTCATAATAACAATGCAGGGGGAAGAGTCCCTTTTTTTTTTGCTTGCCTGCCGGTGTGTGAATGACTGGGGGAGGAAATAGGCCCAGTAATTATTCTTTCCTCCACTTGTCCGTCCCGTCGCATCCTACCATCGCTCACACACAAGTGATACAGGCTATTGAATCCTGATGAAATCCCGGCACAACAATGGCAAGCATACCTGTCGTGGAGCCGTTGTTTTGTCCAAGTGATTGTTCCTTATAGAACATTGAATGTGACACAGAGGATTTGCAATTATTGGAATTTCAATCGTGTCGTCGATACGGCGTGCTGTATGAAGCAACGTCTCTGTTAGAACAGGTGGATTAGGAGCTGCTTTCATGTTGCTTTCTAGCTGATGGTTTAGCGCACTTTGCTGTCACTGTGTCATTTTATTAGACAGTGTAAGCATTATGTGAACATCCACAGCACCTCCAGTCAAAACATGACAAAGACTGCTGCTCACCTTGCACTGCATGCTAATGACATAGACTCATGTTCAAATTTACTTAACACAAGTGAGGCACAGCGCATTGAGGGGGAAATTATGAAATGCTGGAACACTGACCTTTTGTATGCTAATCTGTGTGTGTAACTGTGTCCTACAACAAAGGATGGCCGGGGTTCATTTGGATCCCAGTTTATTTTCTTGGCGTAGTACAAACCATATGAAAAGTTCGCTGACCTGTAAAAGGCCATTGTCCATCCAGCCAAATACAGAAATGATACCAACGCCTGATGTCTCTGTGAGCACACAAAGGAATATCAAACAGAATAAATATCCATTATTAATGTAATGTCCTACACTTGGATTTGCATTATCACACATGGGCTTTCATCTGGACCAAAACAAATGGCACTGCCTCCCAGTTGTTTGGGTGTGCATCAGTGGAAACCTGCTGTTCGTTGGGTCCATGTGTGTGTGTCCGTGTGAGGAAAAAAAATGCTCCAGATGGCATTGCTGCTGTGCGTTGGGATGTTGACTGTAGGCCATTGAAGGGTGGGCCAGCTGGGATAGGTCACGATTCTTTCCTCTGGGACTCCACAGCCTTGCAGGGAGCTCACAGCAGAGTATGAAACCCAGTGGCAAAACAATGACTTTCAGTGGTGCTCTGTCTGCCTAATGGTCAGGAGTAGTACTTGATGTCATGTCTATTGTTCAGGTAAGTATGTGTCAAAAAAAAAATAGGAAGACAGTAAAAAAAAAAAAAACATGGACCAGCATTAATTGAGGATGTTCAAAGTTGGCTGCAAAGACTGTTAACATTAATGTAAATAATTGCAGTACAATAAAACAATGCAACTGTGATAAGATGAACCACAGAAAATGGTTGATTTAGGTTTATTCCTGACTGTTAACTTTACTTTAACAGTTCATTTTTATGACTACGGACAAGCAACAAAATGGACGTCTGTAGGAAACACTGAGCTTTGACATCTGTATTCCGTTATTATAAAGGTCAAAGCCCCCTGTGCCCTCGGTCCCACATGTTGGTATGAGACAGTGGAAGAGGTCACCTTCTTTAGGCAGAAAGAGCCCAGGGGATCCTTGTCATAGCCAGTGACTCGTAAAGACATTCAGTGGAGTTTTGTGTTGTGTTGAAGGCAAGCAGCCAGTCGGAAGCAACAAAACAAGCAAGCAACTGCACATCTTATAAACACTGCAAGCCTGGTTATGTAGGGGACCTGGCCTAAGTTGAGGTCAGTAAAGAGCAATTGGCTTTTTTAAATCATAAAATGGAGGCTGACTACATTAAAACTAAATGACAAGAATGCTCGTAGGAGGACACCTCCACTGGCCAAGTTGAGCCCTGGGTTAGGTCTGTAATCTGGTGTCAGAGCCTATTAGTACTCAGTGGGTCGTCCAGCTTTGTTTATGGTCTGCAGGTTCAGGCCACACATTTAGTAGACATAAATCCACATCAGTGCAGCTGCAGCCTTGGCCACACTCTGCAACTCTGCTTTCCCCCATTCCCCTCCAACTTCACACTTGTTTCAGACAAGGTCCATTGACTTTTTATGCCCCTAGTCCTTATCCAGACAACGTGTAACCTTGCATGTATTACATGGTCTGACAGAGTCAAGCTCAAAGTGAAAGAAAAGAAGGCAGAGCGGGAAAGACGGAGCTGTCAGAAGTCACTAAGGTGCTAAAACACACACTGCTCTTAAATCATAATGTCACCATCTCTTTTTTAACACAAGGCGGGAAGGAACAGAAGATAAGGAAGCTCGTTTGGAGAAATCTAGGATAATTTATTCCACGCTCCTAGAATTGGAGGAGAAAAAAGGAAGTAAGTCTTTTTTTTCATTTTCATTTACATTGACAATCTAAATTAAAAAGGTCAACCTTTTCCTTTAAAATTAAAGTTTACTGATAAGATCCTAATTCATTACGTTGAGTCAACTGACATTTTATTTTGTGTATCAGGCCAGGTTTGTGTGTTGAAAAAAATGAGTCTGCTGCTTCATCAAGTGCCACTCCACACAGGACACGGTTAAAAATGCCATTAGGACATGTCCTAAAGCCATTAGTGGCAAATGCTCAACTTTTCAGGCTCTCCTTGTTTGAGAAGTCAGAAATATAAAATAAATAATTCATAAATGAAAGAACTGTGACAACACTTAATCTCACTTCATGTCATGTTCAATGAAGTTTCCTATTAATAGTAGGCTTGGGGACATACAAAATGTCATTAAATGTAGTCTACAGCAGTATATTTAAAAAAATCATGAAAGTTTGCATTTTTACCATATATTGACACGGTGATTAAGGAAAGAGCGGGAAAACTAATGACAGCACAATTTTGTGAGTAAAGACTGCATGGAGCCATAACCTAAAATAACTCCATAACTGGAAAACAGTAGATATCTTGTGCTTGTAAAGCCGCAGTCTACACAGACGCACACTGCTACCAACAGTGAAATAAAACATTGGCACCACACTTATCTTTCTCTGCACCACCACTAAATCTGAACCTATCAAGTGGTCACAAAGGATTGAAGCACTTTCCAATTACACTTCATTACAGCCAGCCATCCCTGAAAATGATCAGTGCGGATCATAAACCTCTGTGTATGTGGGTTTAAGTCTTGCCAGTGAAGAACCGTACAAATATGACCATTGTGAGATATGCTAATCTTTAAATCGGTCACTGCAGCCGTTAAATTGTTAACAAGCCCAGTCCCGCCATTTGTTCTCTATGCCGGCTCGAGTCTGGCTGTAAACAGACCATTAAAGGGTCTGCCTCTGCCTCCAGCGGCCTCTGGCCTTGGGCTCACAGCACCAGCACTGCAAGTCTTAATGAAGCGGAAAATTAAAAGGTTCATCGAAACGGACATCGAAAGCTTGTTTCTCCTCCGTGAAGGCTCTGTTATTTATTCATTTTGGTTTAGCCACTTCTTGTCACCACAATCCTCCGCCCTCATTTCACAAATTATGTTCCGATAATGAAAGGTCACAAGGGAATTCTCAAAGTGCTTCACAGAAGGCTATGGTCCGACCAAACATGGGACAGCTACATTTTAATGAAAACTAATCAGGACTGTGTATCTGAAAGCTTATCTACATATCCAAGTGGATTTTTAATAAAGTGCTGTAGGGAATGGCATGCTGCGAGTGTTTTTCAGCTCTGTCCAAATCCTCAAACTCAGCAGAACACAAAATGTATTACCTTCATAATTCTTATTTGTACACTATGCAGATGACTAATAGTGGACTTTGACATGGCGCTGTATTACTAAGAAAATAGTTATTTTGTCACAGAGAAGTGCCCAGACTTTTAAATTATGACTGAATGTAGTGCATTTAATATGTCACTTAGTAACCTTATCGGGGGCACAACACAAAAAGAAAAACATTAACCATCCCCCTGACCTATTGCTGTGTAATATTTACAAGGCGTTTATGCAACAAACCCTCACTCAAGTCGTTTGTCAGATAGAAGAGTGGATCGGGCTCAAAAAAGCAGCCAGGTGCTGAAGGCCAGAATTGAGACCTTATGTCATTTCTAAATGCCACTCTCCAGTGTTTTAATAACGGCAACTAGGAGAGGTGTATGTCACTATCCCAAGGGGCCACTTAAAAATAAGGGCGAGCTGGAAACAGTCTTTAAAGCTTGCCATTTTCTGGACGGGAGGGAATTTTGGTCTCCACGGTTTCAAACCATTCTGCTGCGAACAGGATGTAGTTTTCTGGGGGAAGATCTGACAGACTTGTCAATATCACAAGCACACTACGTACTTCTAATTAAATTCCAAAGGCTCACCGCTGAAAGTTGAGCTTCAAATGCTATTGAGAAAAGCAAAGGGGCCAAAGTCTGCGCTGATTGGTAGCCAAGGGACAAGAAATTGTTTGCCAACGGTAACTCAGACTTTGCTCTGAAAATGGCACTGTGACCTCTCTTAATGACCTCAATCAGTCAGTTTCTATCTCAGGCCGGCAGCCTCCACAACTTTTAGCAATATCCCTGTGTTTCCACGGTGATGGCCTATTTCAAACTCGTCCTATGGAAGAACCTGAAATGTCAAACCATAGATTTGGCCTTTTGACCCTTGGCTCCTGCTTTATTTTTGGCAGAAAGGAATTTTGGGATGTTAATGCTCATTTCAATAAAGTTATAGCAATCTACACAACTATTTCACACACTCATCTCGTCACACTGCGTGATCCCACAGAGGAGAAACTCACTTGTTACAGCAACTCTACAGAAAGGTGCACATGCAATAAAATATATATATCCTTTGTACAATCACAGAAGCATTTTAAAATAGAATAAAATGTTTCAAAATACATTAAAGACAATAATTAGGAAGCAGGACAAGTTAAATTAGACAACAACAATTTTCAATAACTGTTAGCAGCAACTTTCCTCTTTGAGATTCTTCTTATTCACCTGTACAGCCTGCAGTATAATTGAAAATCTAATTGGACATGAAATGCAGTGGACAAACACACAACTGTGCATCATTTTTCATGTTGCTCATCTGTCAAACAATAAAACTGAGCCTTAAAAAGGATGCATAATTTACAACATCCAACAGAGCCTTAGGCATCTCCTGAGGAGGAAATTTGACAAGGATATTTAACAGGGAATACTTCATGCAAATTTACTAAAACCATTTCCATGAACTATTTCCTGACTTTTTAAATGTGAAGCAGGTTTAAAGACTAATTCACGGCTTCACAGTCTCATAGGTGCAGAAAGTAGGTTAAATCTCCCTCTAATTGTTAAATAATGATCATTAGAACATACACTGGACATATTCAAGACATTTGATGCTATAAGAAATTAATATAATATACAGTATCTGGATTTCTTGTATCTTCAGGTCAGGCATTATGTAGAAATAAAAAATGAATACTCTTGAATTCTCAGATGATGCATATCTGAAGACTGTCCTGGACTGCCAGAAGCGTGTTTGATGTGTTTTTTTTTTTGAATAGCAAACATTGAAGACGGACTAAATTTTATACAGACAACTTGGAACACAGTGCTCAAAACAACAATAGACTGAATCAATTGGGGGAAATCCTGCTGCTGCATCCTCAAATATCAGTCTGTAACAGATATAGAGAAATGCACTATAATATTTTACACACAATTTACATCTCTCACTACGTATACAGTAAGTTCACTCCAGAGTTTTAGCGGGCCGTGTGCAGGCATGTTAGTCTGGTGATACGTAGGGTTGTAGTGCAATATTAAAAATCACAATTTTCAAATTGCTGAGGCTGTAATTATTTTTTTTTACGTTACAGATGCACAAGAAATAGAAATTGATGCTTAATCTGAGAAACTATACTACTGTGTTATACGTTAGAGAAAATAACTGAGGCATTAAACAAAGAGAGGCAGAGAGGTCTAGTTAAGGCTTAAGATTGTGGCCATGTTGTTGCTCCGTTACAGACTAATTTGAAGAGCAAACTCTTAACTCTACCCTGTGTGCCAACAGAGGACAGGGGATGTAGGCAATTATTGGCAAAATAAAAGTTAGCAAAGCAGGTAAATATGTTTCGAGGCTGTGTTGACTCTTGAGAAGTTCTGTGCCTGAAAGATGCTGTTCTTTCAGAAAATAAGCGTTCAGCAGGCTCGGATCTCAGAAAGTTGGAACACATGGGCTTCAACCATTTTTAGGGCCTCCTTTAGGGAGGTCTGGGGGGCAATCCCATGTGTTCTTTGAGACTCAATATCTCAGCTATTTATACTTTTTTAGTTTTTCTCTGGACTAAAAAGGAAATGAATCTTTCTCTTGACGACTGCCGCTAAACCAGAACAAAAAGACACCAAAAAGGTTTCATCGGCCGTTTGAATATCACTGTTAGAGAAACAAAGTGGGCCAATTCAGTTCTGTAATTTAAAAGGTTGAAATTAAAATATGTCCTTCATATAATTTCATGCAACGTCTAATGTCTTAATAACATTAGGCCTGGCCACAAGAAGCATGAGTTTAAGTGTTAGTCATATTAACTGCTTGTAAATATGTAAAAAAGCAGAAATATTGGTTGAAAAAAAAATTGCAAATACATGATTTTACAAAATCACACAACCCTGATGATAGGGCAGAAATTCTTTCCCAGTCCATTGCTCTGTCTGTTAGGAAATGTGCCTGAAACCCTGAAAATACACACAGAGACTGTTCAGTTTTTAATGAAGTTGTATTCTTAGAGGCTGAGATTTTGTTTAGGTAGAAAAGTGCCGTTTTATATTCTAAAAATGTATAATTATTTTAAAAAAACATACTTATCCGTGGAGATTGGGGATTTGTTTAAAAGCAGACAGAATTGTTAGCGACCTATGTTATCTGTCAGTCTGTTTACAGTATACTTTGGATCTATTCCCTGGATAGTGAAAAGATGAGCTCTGCCTCCTTGTTCTTTTTTGAAATCTCAGTCCGTCGGGGATCACCGCCATCAGTGTAGCTGGCAATGTACAAGATGTTCCCCTGCATAAAAGATTTCCCCTGCTGATGTCGTCCTGTCATTTCCTTCCTTGTCCATAACATAATGCGACGATATGATGTTCCATCAGAGAGCCCCAACAACATGCAACGGCTTCTACCACCCACACATGCGGCCTGTAATGTTCTCCAACACCTAAAGCTGTCACATCCCCTGGTGCAGAGTAAAACAAGTCTTCTGTCATCTTGTTTAAACTGTTATTTTAATATTTTATCTGAAAAGGAGATCCACGGTCAGGGCATACATGTGGACTACAATACACTGCAGCAACATCCAAAAAGCAAATCACTCAGTCGAATGCAGTTTGTGCAAATGTAGCAAAGTTTTGGACAGTCTTTGCTGGGATATTGCAGGAAACTTTCGGAGAGAACTAAATATTAGTATTCCAGGCAGGAGGTGACAAATGCCTGAGCGTTTCGACAACAGAAGAAGAAAGTGTAAGCAGCAGGCACAAGACGTAGACGTAGGCAGATTGGGCGACAGAGCTGATCTGTTGCTTAAAAGATAAGGTGGAGTCCAGGATGACAGAGCGGGAGGTGTCAACGCCAGGGATTTGGACATCTGAGGTTTCTTGGAGATGAAGTCTATTTCAGACGGGAAACAGTTATGGACTTAGGAGAAGGTGTCATTTTACTGATTTGAAAAGTAATTGATAGTGATTTTGGTTTTGGTCTTCATCAGGGCTTTAAGATGAACAGTAAGGCTTTAGAACAGTCCAGAACTTAGTTAATCTTTTTTCATAATTGTGCTGCCATTAGACAAAGTGAAGTTACTCATTCTGCCACCTGCTTTGTCCATATGGAGTTTGTCTTAGCGTCTTTATTAATTTGCTATCATCTACCCTAAGATTATGTAGGACTGGATTCTATTCAACTTTGTTGGGCATATATAGGATGTACATGAGAACCAGAGTAAATAAATTCTGTTTAGTTCATTGTTTATATTCAGACTGATCTATGTGTCCTACCCCTTTTGTGTTTTAAAATGTTGCCCAACGTAACACTTACAAAGAGTGCCATCATTTTTCTCACATAAACACTGCTCATCAAAAACAATTCATTACACTCATTTAACTCCCTCAGTCGTCCGTGGTTAATATGTTTTTTTGAAAGAAAGACTGACCTGATGGACCTGAAAAAACAATGACAAACTGAAGATGGATGATTAGAGATTAGTAAAGCATTAACATTTAGCTCAAAAATAAGAGGCAGTTTTCAGTTTTTTTTTTTTTTTTTTTTTGCTGAAAATTTATAAGAATTTGTGCTGGGCAAGTTAACGCGTTATTTTTGCGTTAACACATTTATGAATTAACGCCGACAATTATTTTATTGCATGTTAACGTCAATCAATTAATATTGTGAAAAATGTTGGTCTGAAGAACATTCTTAGGATCACAACGTATGCCTGCACGTATGAGCCGCCCTCATGAAGCACCATCACAAGAAGAATACACGAATTGTATAAAAAGGAGAGGACTACAAAAGCGACAGCTTTACAACGTGCACCAACTGTTGCCCTCACTGGAGACTACTGGACATCGCTAGGCAACCATATTTATCTTGCGGTGTTACAGTCCTTTATATTGATGAACTGCGGGAACTGCACTCACATGCTCTGACTGTAATGAAAACACAAAACAGACTGTAGGAGACAGAACATGGATGCATTGTGTGTGTGTGTGTGTGTGTGTGTGTGTGTTGGTCTGGTGATGAGGGGGCGGAGCTCACGGGAGCGCAGGCACGTGCACGTAGGTCTGTAAAGTTGTGCACTTTCGGGAGGCCAGGTGGTTGAGAGTCAGGTTTTTGTTGACTGCAAAGCCAACAGCAAAGCAACACAGAGCAAACTGAACGGCTGAGATGATATATTTATCTGTTTATGCATTCTGGTTCATGTCCATCATCTATCTGCTGAGCTGTATTATTTAATCTGAAAATAAACCTACCAAACGCACATCAAATCTGAGATTATTTAATTATAGTCTCTAAGCACGTTACAACTTTTAGCACCACCAGGACCCAACTCTGACCCTCACTACAAGGTTCTATGGGAAGCCGCTACACAGACATTTACATTGTTTACATTGTTATAATGTTATGATCGAGGCTCTGGACATAACTTGATTTTCTATAACAATCTAAACAAAATATAAATGCCCAGTCAGTTGCAAATATTTTGGTTTAATATATAATTTTATTACAAATTAAATAACTTTTAACTGCTGTAAAAAGCACCTTATTTTTTTAAAGTGTTTGCAAACCAAATGTTATTCCACCTTTGTTTATATAGCAGTACGTTCAAAATAAAAGTATGCAATACACACATTTTTCATTCATTATTAAATTTTTTGTATAATGCGATTAATCGTGATTAAATTTTTTAATCGTTGCCCAGCACTAATAAAAATATATGTAATCAACCAGCATAGTTTTGTTTTAAAACTTTACCTTCATCAATTCATCAAATAAAATATAACTATGTGTCCTAAAAAAACATTTGTATTCTTGTGTAATTCCGATAGGCCCTTATTGGAGTAATTTCCTCCAATAATTGGCATAGATATTAATTTGACTGGCAATCACATATGAGAGGTTCTAGAAAATGCCAAAAGCTACAAAGTATTAAACATGAATTCATCCACTGGAGATACATTCTGCTCTCGTTTTGTGCAATAAATATTGGATAAATATGTAATGAAGCTGGTAAAAGTTACACTGTCATGTAGAGCAAGTGTGATCAAGGAAGTCATTAGGTTTTTATTAGTGTGTTCTTGAAAAAGCTGAACGAAGCCAGCCGAAGTAAAGCCTATGCTGCTGAGTGACAGACTAGGGCTATTGCACACGATCGACTCCGGCTGATATGTCTGAGAGGCTGTAAATATATCTACTGCGGTTGGTAGAGACTGCTTTTCAAAACATCACTGGCGTTCCTTTCCGCTCTTGATATTTCTGATGAAGCAGTGGGTGTGATCGAAAATCTCTCTCATCCTTTTCCCCCTGTTAAAATGGAAACCAGACGAGAGTGGCGGGCCACAGCGGCTCCCATCACTTATCCACCACTCATGCATGATTGAAAGGCCTCGGCGAGCTCCGGAGCTGCATCATTTATATCAGCCTTCTTCAAAAATCAAGAAGCATGAGGAAGCTATACTTAATATTGACAAAGCATTGATTTGAAGAAAAATTTAAGACACGGGGAAAATCTAAATAAAGTACAGGTTTTTTTTTTTTCCTGGGTAAAGCAGAGTTTTTGTCTTGTTTTATTTTTATTTTTTTTTTCTTCTCTATTCTGGCACTAATCTTTTAGATGGATTCAGCTAAATTGTTATAGTCTCCCACGGAACATAAATGGAGAGCATCGAGAGATTTGGAACTGCTATTAGGGAGACAAAATGATCCATCAAAGCAGCTGCTAAGGAAGGAACGCAGAAATAAGGATGATGTGAGAGAAAGAGCTATTTTTGTAGTGATGCCATGTGTTGACTTTTTTTCCCTTTCCTTTGCTTCTTCAGCTCCCAGCATTGGCAACACTACTGTGGCAAGCTAATCTGTGTTCTCTCGCCTGATGCGTGCTCCATACATATATGGTCTTCATCAAAGTTGCATTCAGTGAGAATGCATTAAGCTTAACCCATCTTACCACCAACACTCACCTCAGCAGCAGTAGCGGCAGTGGCTCACACAAGCTACACTCTACACAAGCTCCTTCCCGTCACTATCCTCAGCTATAGGTGGAAGTTTGGTGTTCATCACTCTGAGGTGTGTGAATCTGCATCCAGAGCTCGGTCTGTGCATCGAGACAAAGAGTTGTGCAAGTGGTGGGTGGCGGTGAATGGGGGTCACCGAACTGACTAATGACAGAAAGCAGCAGTGCAACACATTCTCCACTGCCCCGCGCCTACACTAGCCTCGGAGATAAAACAGGACATATCCAACAGAACCGAAACCGTAACACCCAAAAGGTCAAAACTCGGTCCTAAATGTTGTGAGATTCAAGTCACTTGGCCTTGTCCTGAGAGATGGAAAGCTTGCACCTGCCAGTCACAGCTACAGCACAGTTCTGATGCCTTTAAAAGTGTGACATTGCGCTGTAATATGAGACAGGAGGCCAGGCTCAGGGCTGTGGCGGTTCACCCTCATGGATTCCAGTGGGAAAAATGGAAAACTGCGGCACTATTTACTGTTTAGTTTAGTTTTTGCAGCTTTTTTCACACTCAACAAATCCCCTACAACTGAAAACAACTGTGAAAAGAGTGGAAATCTCTCCACAGTCTTATCTCAGGAGAACAACAATTGCCAATCAATACTTATTTTACCAGTTTTAAGTCCTACAGTGAGAAAGCTGGCAAAGCAAAGGTCAAGGCGGTGGTAAAAGTGCTGCTGCAAAACCTGGCTCTGTTGGAAAAACAAGGGTACATATAAAGTTAATGTTCAGTATTAAGTAAGATATAGAAAAATACAATTAAAATAACTTGTAACTCAAACCAGAACAGCCTGGTCCAATCAGATTTGTTTCAGGTCAAACTCCTCAATCTAGAAATATATAAATATTAAAAAAAAAAAAAAAAAAGGTTTTATTTTTTTTAATTGCCCATTTTCAATTGTATGAAAAATATTTAAAAAATATATCAAATAAAATTGCCATGTGTTGTTACATTACAGAAAAAAATAACAAAGGTTTGGCCTGCTATATTACACTGTACCACTGAATGGATTTGTGGCTACCACAGTTCTCAGACCTAGTGTGCCCTCTATTTGCACATATGTACAAATTGACTAGTATTTTAAGATAACTTTTATTGTAAGATATTTTAAATGTGCTAAAATGTGACTAAATTAAGAAATATAAACAAATGTTCAGCCTGTCCCAGATATCCCAGTGACACTAAATTGAAGTGGTTATTGCAGCACCCGGCCAGTAGTTGCCCTCAGTCTGCCACAAAGGGCTGGTTTCTCTAATAAGGCCTTTGAGAACATTTGTGACAACAAGCCGGTAAGGCCAGGGTTTATGAATACTTTGCTTGGCACAGGTCAAGATTGCCAGGGATAGGCATCTTTGCACTATACAGCCATGACAAAGCATGGTTACAGATAATACCTTTATTGGAGGCTCAAACTGCAAGTCGGTGTTGAAATGAAATTTGTTTTAAAAAAACAGTGATCAAATATTGAGTTAAACAGTACTCTTTGCCTACATGTTCTGTGTGAAGTTAGCTCAAGTGTCCTTAGGGTCCTGTCCTTCAGGGTTCTGCAATTCTGTGATAAGATTGGCGATACCATCTGGCCACAAGATCAAGAATTAAAAGAAGAAATCCTGCCAGGTAGTGGAAAAAAAAGCAGATAAAAATCACAGGGAATATTTGAGAAAATTACTTTCATACTTTCATGCTGTTCTTTTAATAATATCTGATATCCTGTGATTTAATTAATGAGTCAAACAGCTCCGGCTGGAACCGTGAAGCTATTTGAGTTATTTTTTACATAAAGTGTGATGTCAGCTTAAGAGGTTTAACTGTTAAGACTGTCAGTCAGGTTAAGTTTTTTGAGAAGAAAGGAATACTTTATAACAGCAAGGTTCTATTATACCAGAAATGTTAAAAAAAAGACATACATTATACATAAAACAAGCTAAGTGAGGTTTGTCACTGTATAATTTACACCTCATTGTCAGACATACAGGGATGCAGCTTAATTACACTGTCAAACAATGGAAAAGCTCTCGATGGGAGTGGGAACAGCGCTCCGACAGCCTCCGTGTCTTAACCTTAGCTCTTCACTCTCGAAAGGCATTAGAAAATAAATGTCTCAGATTTACTGGCCAACTTTCTCATTTATTTTTTTCCTGCCACACGACCAAAAGTAGCTTAGAGTCTGCGCTTCACATGGGAAACACCGGTGATTGATTGCTACGGCCTAGATTTTCAAGGACTCACCAGAAGGATGTGTGAGGGGACAGGTATGCCCGCCTGACCCCCCCAGGCCGTTGATTAATACAGTGCCCGGTGGTGATTCGTACCACTTTGTCGGAGAGCCTCTTGGAACACATAGTTCAAAAGAAAATGGGGAAAAACACAAGCTATCTCAGCTCTTTCCAAAAGCAATGGAGGCCTGATTTTGCCATTCAAACAGCACCCTTTACAATCTATGTAGCCTTTACACTAAGTGGCCAAAGTGTTGCCCAGAGGCTGGCTACCACAGCAAAAAGCAGATGAAACGGGGCTTACAGACCGACAAGAACAATAAGAAAGGCAGCTAACTCTTGTGTAAACACAGCTACATGTTTTTCAAAAGGTTCCTCCAGGGGGTTTGAGCGTCATATCTTCCCGTAGTTCCTGTGAATAAACAGGCCCACATCCAGGTTGCCTAAATAATAAGCTTGTGAATAGAAACAGCCTGGGAGCACGTGGATGGGGTGAAGCAAATCCATTTCATGTGTTTGCACTGAGGGCTGAGGAGCGAGACAGGCCTGCACGTCTTTCCCCAGGCTAAGGTTTATAGTTTTTGTTTTTTTTGCTTGACAGAGATCAGCTCAACTTTGTTTACCATTTCCTTGATTTTCTATTTTGTTTCCTTGCAACACAACTGCAGGGCTAGACACGTGTTTTGAGTTGTGCTGCTTTGTGGAGGTCCCTTGGTTCAGAGATGAAGGGGAAGTCGACTGATGGACAGTTTCCCTTCTGTCCATGGGATTCAACGTTACTCTCCTTTAGCGGATCAAAACAAGCTGAAAAAAAGCTCAAGAAAAGGCCGATAATTATAGGGAAGTGCCTTAAATGTTTGAGTGGCAGCAAGAGGGTAGTGTATTAATATGGCAAATGTAGCACACCACACTTTGGGGCCACTTAGAACTTATTTTAGCATTGTACAATATGTCAGAGTCCACAAAAAACACAGTGACACTTTATTCAGCATCATTTTCTCGCATAAGAAGTATAAAAAAGGTGTCATCTTTCTTGTAACACTCTTATAATTTGAAAAGTAAACATCTCACATTCTATTTGTGTACTTTTTTCTCACCACTACACAAAAAGCAATTTTCACCCCTTTAATATCATTTTCACCTTTAAATCCGGCCTTTGTAATCTTTGAAGAGACAAATGGAGGACAAAAGTCAACAGCTCAGCCCAAAGCGTATCCCTGCAAAATGCTTATAAAGGAGCCACTCTGTTATGCAGTAATCTATGAGCGAGAATAGGAAAAGATGAGACAAATCGCTGATGGAAAAAGAGCACATCCCTTAGGGTGCCGGTCCAACTGGCGCCGCGAGCTAAGGGGTCAGAAAATCACTTGTGTGGGCATATGCAGACACGCGCGGATATGTAAACCATACGGCGCACCCTAGCCCTGCAAACAAATGGTCTACGAGGATGACAGATTATCGGAGCGGCTGGGATGAAATGGCATAGAGGGTGCAGAGAAGGGATGAAGCATCATCCATCGCTGTACGCGGGTGATCCATCAGTAAAAAAACGGGTCCACTAAAGGGCAGCGCTGGGAGATGTAGCAGGGGACCGGGCCCTGTCCACCAGATGTGTAATACTATTCTTTGGATGGATCATTGGCCGAGGGCGTGCACGTTTGTGTGGGTGTGCAAGAGCCACAAATGATATGTGGAGTATCTAAAATGGTTGTGCATGTTAATGAGAGTGTGGGCGGGATGTGAGGGATCCAGGTGGGAATGTCTGCATGAGTGTATTTAGGTAAGGCATTGGGAACTCATGATAGAGTGTGTTTGAGAAATGAACACTTGAAAGACACTGGCTACATTAACATTAATATGTTTACATTCTCGGACATTAATGGATAACATAAATTTTCCTGGCCTGATTATTAAATTTGATCAGATAAGTTGTTCCAATATTATTAGACTGCCATTGGCATTGAAAACTACAAAAAGCAAGTCTATTTAGTGATGTGTATGAGTTTATTTCACTTTGGTGCTGTCCCATAAAAAAACAAAAAAATGAATAAGATCTCCGTCCTGCCTGCCTCAAAGCTGTATTTAAAGACTATGAAGCGAGTAGCAGTGAAAATAGCAGGGGAAACACCAAGTTCGGATTTCACCATTCAACAGGCTTTTGAAAACTGTAAAAAGTTAAAAGTTAGCAAAAAGAGTGTTGCGGCTCACATACAGCTATGGTAATATGTCAGGCTTTTGAAACCATGCTTCAACAGTGGTGTAGAGCAAACAAGAGAGTACAGGTGTTCTATACACAAACAAATAAATGGACCATTTGAACTATTCAATTTATTATTGCCTTTTACTCTTGGTGCTCAAAATTTATACCCTAGACTGTAAGAAAGCCAATTTTTCTAAAAATGTTTTTCAATTATTGGTCATCGGATTGGTATCATCCATAAGAAGCACTTAATAATTGGTTATCAATAAAAAAATGTTATATCGGTGCATCTTATTGGAACCATATAGTCAAGAGAAGTGCATTGTTTTCTTCCAATTGACAAATGAGCAAGGCCATCCAGGCACCTAACATTGACCGTATTATCATGTTCTAGGGGCCCATTGTGTCAAGATCTTCAACTAAAATGTGTGTTTCCAAAGAAGAACTGCAGTAATTAATAATAGTAATTTTATTCCTCATTGCTCCCAACTGTGCAACTCATATCATATGCCCCGCATTTTTCTGTCCCCGTTGTAGGCCAGATAAAAATAACATGTTTGTTTGTCTAATTTGTCAATGAACAAAGTAAAGCATGCATTTTGTATTTGTGTGGACATAGCCTTAGAATAAAAACATCAAACCAAGCAGTACTGGGCAACAATGTGAATATGGAACAGATGTAGGACTAGATCCTCACTGTATGTGCTGAAGGTTATCAGGCGGATTTTAGAGCTAAGTTGCATCAAATAGCGCCCGTGTCCATGCTGCGAGCTGAGTCACAGAGGGTTAAAACAATATCCTCTCTGATAACTCAGGGCTGAACGGGAGTGAGATTTGCTCTGGTGATTATGCAGTCAGACACAGCAGCCACTCGGATGCGTGATCATACTGTTGATGGCTTGAGAGCGCACAGATAAAATGACAGTTTGGTATTCACATATACGCCGCCCACCCACTGTCAGCACAAACATGACACAGACACACTCACACCTTCCTCCCAGACTGTTTGCCCTACAAGTCAGGATAAAGGTGTGCTGGAAATTTAAATGTGGACTTTGAAAAAGACCCGTATGCTCCAGGTACCTAAGGTCATGAAATCAGAATGCGGTGTCTCCTGAGAACAATATTTGTCAAACCTCGTTTTACATCTGTTTTTTCCAGCTCCGTTTTGTATGCAAGAGAAAAGCAAAGGTTCTGAGGTGTTAAAAACAGACAAACAGGAGCATACGAGTCCAAGGATGCTCTGTTTTAGAAGCTGCTGAACAAAATGCACCATCACATATTGCCTCTGGGCTTAAGCGACAGACTGCCCGTGCAATATTCTGAGGTACACTGGTGTCAGTTGTACTGCTTGTGTCATCACATAGTGGGCAGAGTGCTGATGACACACAACAGTGACAACACTGGAGCCGCACATGCTTTCGCTGCAAAGCATTTCTTGAAGACGTAAAGATATTTTAAAAGCTGATAAAACCAGACAGAAAAAAGGCTATTTCACTTACAGTTAATTGTGGCAAACTTAAATCTTTGACAGCATTAGGGATCTATGCATCGGTTAATGGAGCCTCCAGATTGGGAAGGCTTGATTAATTGATTAGGCCCATTAGCAAAGAGGCATTAGAAGTGCTATTTATTTTTGCTGCAGCACTGCCCCAACACGTGCTGGCAGGGAGCAGATGGCAATGAATGATGTATTTTATATACAGTAAATATTGACAGGAGCACCCGGGCGCCTCTGCTGGCTCCTGCAGATAACATAAAAATAGAACTTTCTAATTGGCCATCTCCTGTGTGGAAGACTTCTAAAAAGCAGACGGCCTGACCCAAAGTGGCTCAGAAACCATCAGCCCATATGCTTTCACTTTTAATGCATTCATCATGAATATGTTGAGATCGGGACAGTGGAGCTGGAGCTGATTTGGAATCTGAATGGTTTAGGTCTGGCCTAAGGGAACACTCAATAATAGGTCCTTGCCTGGTTCCACTTTCCCTCTAGTCACAATGGTCCCACGTCATTTCAATCAGAAAGCCAAGAAAACTCATTTCTGAGCAGCCAAGACATCAATTGCACTCTCCAGCTCAGTGGCAATTTTAAATCGATTGCTCCACACAGATCCCCTTCCAGCCTGTGAAATTTAGCCAATTTCAGACACAACACAGACACTGTAAATCAACACTGAAGGACCTTTGAAGGGAACAAAAAAAGCAATATTAGTGGAGATTAGCTAAGCTACTTCCTATCTGAGCCACAAGTTCAAGTGCCATAGTGTGGTTCTTCCCTATTTTTTTAATGACATTTGCAAAGTCCACACTAACCCAGCTAGATGTAATCAAGATATTGATCCTTGGTTCTGCGTGCTGAGACAGAATACAGTTCCATGTGCACAAAGTATCAGTTAGGAGCCAAGGAGATGGTCCCCTGGGGTTTGAACCGACATAAGATGTTTAAAAGGAACACATGTCAGTGAATCCACAGATGCAGGGTGCCACAGCAGTAAGTTAAGCGGGCAAAAAGTAAACATTCCACAGTATCCAAGTGAACAAAGTATCTTTGGATAAGTAGGTTGATATTATGGCCTTTATCTTCAACCATAACAGACAGTAACACACCATTTAACTTACACAACAACACTGACAGGCATATGATATGTATGATGTTTGTGCTAGAGGCTGCATCCCCTTCTAGGAATGTGGTGTTATTGTTTTTAGCTAACCAGTGATAGCCCTCAGGAGGCACGCAAAGAAGATTTTTAGTTAAAGTGTCTTTACTAAAACTTTGGGAACACATTACCTTAGTTAATCTATGCTTCATCTTTCATATTATTTTGTCTTTTGCCAGAGGGCCAAACAACCAATGACTCAACTCCTCATCCTTGACACAATAAATAAGATTAGCTCCATTTGTGGGCACATGTGGGTTTACACTTTGTATCGTTAAGCTGTGCATTTTTGGCACAAAATTATATAATTTACTGTTAATAAGACAGAATATTGTATTTTGACCTCTCTGCCTTCTTTCTCTCTTTATTTAAACTAAAGCTAAGCTAACATCTGAGTGAATGGTTGTGATTCTGTTTAGCTATTCCAGATTTATAGAACTTTGGACTTTAATCAAAAGATAAAGCTATTGCTTTGACACCTAAAAAACTTTTACAACCTTTAAAAAAAGGTTTAATTAACAAAAAAGGGATATCTTTTATTTTTGTAAAGCACTTTGAGTTACCCAGGGTATAAATTGTGCTATATAAATAAAATTGCCTTGCCTTGCCTTGCCATATTAGTTTTAAAGTCTTATTTTTCTAAAAAATATAACACTAATGTAAATTTAGCCTCGAGCCAAATAAAGCTGCTTTCCTAACTATTATTTAACAAACTATTGTCTATAGCCCTGTTCTCTGTTTTATTTCAGCAAGCAAAAAAGAGAAAACAAAAACCGACCAAGACAGCGTGGCAGCATTTGAATATTTATTTCTTATCTCACCAATGTGATCATGATTTTAAGACCTAAACAAATATGCCCAAGTGACATTTTGATGAAAAAAAGAAATAAAAATGGACAATTATTCCAGTGATTAAAAATAGCAGGAAGTCCGCACCTAGGTCCGGACTAAAAACTCAAACTGTTACGCAGTAGCCTATTTTGTTAGGTTTAGTAGCTTATGGTTTCACACTAGGCTACAGTTTTTAAAAGCAGACTATTGGGCTTTCCATGACGTGCCCCCGCTAGAGGGCTTTTACTGTGGATTATTTTTAAGTTGTAGGTGATAAATACAATAATCAGACGAGAGTAGGATCTGTATAGAGACATGTTATTACCAAATGCACTGTTTAAAACATGTTTAAGACAATCTATGTGTTTTATGTATTTTAATATTTGACCGATATTCATTTTAACCATTGCTCTCCTCCGATTGCTCTTCTTCATGTGTTTAATTGGCCGTGATTTCCTGCACTTGGTCCGAAAGTCCAAACTATCACCAAATGCACTCTCACTTTACTTCAAAAAGAGGACACCTCTTTTTGCCAGACAATGATTTGAACCACAGTCCTCCCCTCGCTTTCACACCTGAAGATTTGGTTCGAACGGGAAAGTCTGGACCAAACAGCCCAGGAGAATATTGGTGATGTATGTTCTGGCTTTTCATCTTAACCTTCAAAGATTAGATCTAATTAGGATGATTCACATTGCAAGAAGAGTTTTGTGCTGCCAAACTCCATGAATACTATGTGACACTTTCTCTACCACTACTGTACTTCTACGGTGGCAGGTTAAATGTGGGCCAAAATTAGCACTTGAAAATGCGTACTTAATTTCTTAAAATATGGATGAAATACTTCTCATTGAGTTTGAATCTACCCTTCCATTTTATTTTTTATTGCACAGTCAGTGGCACGAATACCAACGTCTAAGAGTAATGATGCAGTAGGGACTCTGGGCAAGACACCCAGATCCTTCTTGTTCATAAAATAGCTTGTCTTCTAAACAAGGACAGTGACTAAGAGAAAAAACACTGAAGCCTTCCAAATGCTAATGATACCTTTTAAAGTCTTTTACAGCCAGACAAATTTGTTACATATCTTGTAAAGCGACTTTTAAGTTTTCTTGCACATTTACTTACATCAATATGTCTTTTACATAAAAAAATATTTGAGGTTTAATTAGAGTATATTGCAAATTCTAATCAATTTGAACATGTTTATTTAAAATCCTGACATGAAAGTGAGCATTAATGTTTTCCCTTGGGGTTTTCTGGCACATTGCAGTCTTTCTTGGTGCGATACCAAAGCAAACTGATCAGAGACGTTATCTGGAATGGAATGCTAGGATGTGCATCACTAATCCAGCCTTGTACCATATTAACAAGCGTAAAACTGACACATTATTTGGCCAATCTTTGGTACCATCTCTGAATCAACAAAAGACAAAAAGCCCATATATAGAGTAAAAATATTGATTAGGTATTTCATAGCTATTGAAGTCAAGCTTAATGAAGCTAACTGTCACAAACTACACAAGCTTCCTTGTCAGCAAGTACATGGTCCACCAATTTTTAATCTGTCAACAATTCTGGCTTTTACATGACAGCTGAATTGACCTGGATAGTCACAATGACTGGCTGTGATTCGACCTACCTGCCTGAAATCCATTTGGCGTTCTCTGAATGAATGCAAATCAAAGAAGTGGCTCTGAGGCAGGACTCGTGGAGGACAAGGTAAATTGAGGTGAACAGAGAACGGCGTGCTATTGTTCCAAGTGTCCTTTTCTAAGCCTTATTACAGTGCAAGAAAATGAACACAACCGGCACATTAGAACAGACTAACAACCATGCCTATCTCTAATACAGTCTTTTAGCTCTTATAAAAAGGAATTAAATAAGGCCTTTGTCAGCAGTTAGGGCATCTGTCGTCTTTCCCTCCTGCTCGCCTTGAGATAAAGGAATCAGCAAAGTCGCATAATCATTGTTAAGGGGAACTTTATTAACCAAAGTATTGTCTTGCTGGTAATTGCTCGGTCAATGTCATGTTACATTTTTTATGCAGTGTCCTGGACATAAAGAGAGAAGATTTTCCAATGTCTATGTGGTTCCTCATCACCTCTTTGATTAGTCTAATTATGTTGATTCAACTAGATTAAGTTTGTCTGTTAACATTCAACACAGCACATACAAGTTTGTTGCTGTGGAAAGCTTCCACAGTGTAATCTAAAGAGGATTCGATTTGTTTGAGAGTGCATATTTGTTTATCTGCATATCCGTGTGTGGTGTCTGCGGTGGCTTGCGCAAACATCCATCTGGAATAGCTTTTGTGTTGCAGAGACAGAAATGAGCTCTGCTTCTTTTTAATTAGTGACCCAGCAGACTTAACCCCACCTCATCATTCTGCCTGAACTAAGGCCCTGCCATTAATTGACTCCTCGGAGTTGTCATGGAACTCTGTTTCCTCAGGATACACCAAGTGCTCCGCTCAGTTCACAAAACATTTTGCTTGCACAAATATTGAGTCTTTAGTGGTGACATATGCTGCAGTCCTACGGGGCTTTGATGTTCCATTTTTCCATCTTCCTACAGCCGCTGAGTTGTTAATCTCTTTCAGGCAGCCTTTAAGCTTTACACCTTATTATAAAACTTACCTTTTTTTCCTGATTTTTGCCACTTTCTTTAGTCCAAGTCATTACTAGTTTAATTGTTCTTTTGAACTGCGTCCTCATTGAATGCTGCCCTCAGCTGGTGACTCTATTACTGCTTCCGTCCAAGTGTCACCAGAATCTGAATTGCACTTTTGAAACGTCAGGAAAATAGAAATGCAAATTAGGAGAATTGTCATTAGCTGGACTGAAGGGAAGTCTTTCGAATGATAACATGCAAAAAATATAGCCATAAGAAATATTCCATCTTAATGCTCAATCATTATATTGTATCTACTGCATAAACATTTATCAATTATTTTCCTGCCGACAGCAAACTTAAGTGTTCACTGATTCCTGGAGCTAGTGCCATAACTGTTATAACAATAATTCACAGTTTATGTGTTAATAGATCAGAATGTTGGGCAGAAATAAGGAATTATAAACACAGCTATAGTTATTGCACAGCAGACATGCCATGTGAGGGTGTATAAGGGACACATAAGACAGAAAAGTATCTCCTGCCTAAGGCTAAACTTACGCATATACTGTATATTCTACTAGCATCCAGTAAGTTAACAGTTTTCAAGTCTTTTACGGAGATCATCTATAAATAATAACTAAAAAACTAGAACCAAACAATGATTATTCCTCATGGGTTTTGAAGGATAAACTGAAAAAAAAGCTAACTTGGCAAATAAGCGCATTACTTTATGACTTGTAAGTCTTTGTGGGATTGGGTTTATTGTTAATATAACGAAAAAAAAAAAACCTTTGTTGGTCTTAAACTTCTGGTTCTTGCTGTTTTAAACAGTGCCTGTGGTAATCATAATGCAAAAGCTCATTTGTGTATTATTTATAATTTTAGGTCTAATTAGAGAAGGTGATAGAAAAAGAAATAAGGCCTTAGTTACACTTAAGAATTATGTGTTTGTTTTTAGCTTCTCTTGAGATTTTTTGATGATAAAAATCAGATGGTGCTTCTACCCTGAAAAAAGTCCTGTATTTTTCTGCTGCAATCTGCACTGTGTAGAGCTAATGAGCAACACTGAACACCAATCATGGCTTGGGGCTTTAATGCCTGCTAAATGGTGACCAAAATACAAGCAATACATTTGTTTCCTGGGCTATTGGCAGGTGTGCCTTGTTATAAATGTCTCAGCAGAATAGTAGGCCGGGTGCAACACAGGAATTAGTTCCCTCTATATAAAGGTCTGCTGCCGATGCACCAGCGTTAGGCTTACACCCACAGATTTATGGCGGAGGTGAGAACGTATGGCTGTTATGTGTGAGTCTGATCCTGCAAACCTAAACTGGAGCAGTGCCCTGTGAACTCAGCAGGAGTGCAGTGTGTACCTAAACCTCATCAGTTATACCTGAGGCCGACTGAGCCTCACCAACAGATCAACATTTTTATAAAGCTGCACTGAGAATATGGCTTTCTTTGTGGAGCGCAATCATTAGGCAGTCGACGCAATATTTGAAACATGGGGACTGATCTCACAGTGCAACTCTACTGATACTTGTACCCAACAAGTATCACATTCAGCTGTTGCAAACACAAAAGACAAAAAATAAAACAAACTACTTCCACAGACTCACAACACAACACAAACCATACAAATAAACCACTGCACTCTTGGCAGAACAGATGTATTAATTTGGGCTTTGGGACAAATACACTAAATTATAGCACCGAGTCAGAACAAAGTCTCATGACACTTTACAGCTAAAGCAGGTCAAGTCAATACGCTATGGTTTAGTTTACAGAATAACCCTCACAAACAAGCACAGCATAGCCACCTGCCTTTGACATAAAGATAAGTTAATAGTAAACATAAATAAAGAAGCAGGTAATAAGATTGTTTATGTGGGCCTGTGTGTAATGGCAAAATTAGTCACTAATAGGCAAACTAATTGTAGCATGTCCACATTGAAAGAACAGTTTATGAAAAGCACTCTAACTCGTTTCTTTTTTTTTCATATTGTCACCATAGTAATTATCACCGTCAGTAGACCTTTGGATTCATGCCTGCAACTGAACTAATGCCATGTCAATATTCAGTGCCACACCATTGCCTCTCATAGATATGACTTGATTACAGTTGTGCTCATACCCTGGCAGAATTTGGAATTTTTTATGCTATTTTTCAGAGAATATGAATGATAACACAAAAACTTTTATTTCACTCATAGTTAGTGGTTAGATGAAGCCATTTATTGTCAAACAACTGTGTTTACTATTTATAAATCATAATGAGAACAGAAACTACCCATTCACAAATTCTGCACTACTGTATATTAGATTTATGCTTAAAATAAAAATTTGAAGCCAGTCAAAAAAATGAGCTGCAACATCAGATTTATTACTGAGTCATTTTTATAGTTTACTTACTCTTTAGAGATTAATAACATCTAAAGAATCTGCCTTAACACCACTCACGAGTAATGTTAAACCTGCATTCTACTTTTTCGCCCCGTCTGCTGTATTTTGTTTGAGACCGGGGTAAAGAGAGCCCATTCTGCCTTTGCCTTGGACGTCACCTAGAGCTGCACTTTTAACAGGCTTTTAGTCTAATTCGTTTTCCCACCTCCATAACTACTTCTGCTCAAATTAATGGGCCCCTAAACGTCTATCAGCTGCACACATTTAGCAGGGCTTTACTGTGCCTCAATCACTGCCAGTGCTTTCAAGCATTATAATTTCACTGCTTTGCATCAGTTAGAAACATTTGCTGCGTGCATTAAGTGCATTACCGTTTTCTCCAGACACAGAGGACGAGACACTAAGAAAGAACGCAAAATTGGCTAGAAACAGAAGCACTTAAATACTTTCCATTATTATGTTTTCATCTTATTTCACAGTCTGGGAGTGGAGGTCATCAGGAGAAAATGCTGTCAATCATCACTGCTCTTTTTAGATCAGAAACATGACTTTACAGATTGTTTGGATTGTCACCGTAAACCAATTTAACCAATACCAGCACATAAGCTTAAGTTCATCAATTTTAAAACAAGATAGAATATTTTTGGCCATTTATGTAGGAGGTTACCTAGAAGCTTATAGTAGCTAATGATGTCTATAGTTAAGTTGTACTTTTCTGATAGTACTGTCTTGTAATGTAACTTATCACATTATGCTGTTGTAGGTCACCTCTGAAAATCTAATTTAGATGGCATTGACTGGCTGTCGGCACACACCTCATTTCTTTTTGTTGAGCTGTCATGACAGGATGTCACAGACCAGGTGCTGCTTGTTTGTGCCATAGGTTCCGGATGAACGGTGTGTGTGTACAGCTGGCGTGGGGTCAATCACACAAATGCACAAATACAGTGACGTTGCATGCCTTTTTCTTTTTCCACACACGTACATTGGATGACACACCTGCAATATCACTTTACACCATCACTTAACACAAGCTTTAGAGCAATCAGAAAGTCACTTTTGCACAATCGCCAACACAAAGCTTGCAAGTTAAACAAACCGAACTAGGGCAGACTATGTTTCTCTGTCATTGTGCTGGACTAAAGCGCTGGTAGCGGTTTCTGAGTGTGAGCGGGAGCCCTCTGCCAGGTTGGAAAGGGATATAAAACTGCAGCCTGACATCCAAAGAGCCCTCCTTTCCCTTTTAGCCATGTCCTGCCAAGATTTAGGACACCATCGAGAGAAGAAATTGAGTACGATTAGATTGATTAGACGCTACTGTATATGATTAATTGACAACACTGGAATAAGACGCACAAGACTCTAACTATTGGAGACGCCCCTGAGTAATGCTACCTCTTCATCTTTCCCTGGGAGGAGTTTGAAAAGTATCAAATAGATGAAAAAGTCCATGTTCATTTGGAGGAAAGCCAGTGAAGCAGTCTTTCAGGGCCGACTCGCATTTAGCATTCATTGCGTTTGACTTTTCACGTGTGCGCTGTGATACCCGCTCAAGGCTGTATCAACAAGTAAAGTAAATCTAAAGTGAGTGTGGATTTATTTTGCTGCCAAACTGAACAGGTTTTAAAGTTCTGAAAAAAAAAAAAAGATATGAAAACAGTCTGATGTCTGTCAGAATCCTCCTCAGATCCCAGAGTAAAATCCTCTTCAGAATCAAAGTTACAGCCTCTTCGTTACAGTCTCGGCTCGGGCTACAGCCAAGTGGAGTTGTCTGACTGCTTTTGTTTTGTGGAGTTAGCCATTTTAGATGTAATTAGCTGTCAGGGATAGTGAAAAGTAGCAAATTCCCTCGCTAATTTTGACTCACTAAGGGGAGCCTATATGCTTCAGCCTGACACTTACAATAATTAAAAATCTACCCCAATGACTCTCGAGTGCACTGTTAACGTCTGGTCTTCACCCCTGTGTAATATAGGCTAGGTATTTCACTGAGTATTTTTTTTTCCTCTGAAGGGTTTGACCACTCGCAGCACCGGACCTGCACTCTTTAACTGTGCTATCACTCACACATCTAGTTAAAATCTAGTCTTGACTGTTAGCAGAGCATGTGCGAGAACTTGATTGGGCCCTTTCCTTGCAGCAGTTTAATAAAGTGGAACGGCAGTGGTGTAATCTGCGCTTACCAGATATGTGCATGTGTGTGGAGCATGGGACTACATCTTCCACAGGTAACTTCAGAGCTCCATTATTCATGTGACAACAATTTTTTTTTTTACTTTGGCAGCCATGTCTGCCAAAGGAGTGCCTTTTTTTCCCCCCAAACATCTCATTTTCATAACTTCAGATCTTCTGGCTAATTACTTTGGAAGCACAAGTCTGACTTTGCAGGCGAATACATTTGAAAACTTAAACCATCTGTTAATGCAGAAAGCAATAATTATAGACGTTTTATTGTAACTGTATCATGACACCTTGAACTATGCATTTACAAACTAACAGCTGTTGTGTTGTTGTTATTACCACCATTGTCAAGGCACCACTATCCACTCCCTTCGCCTCTGTGATGCTCCCAGCATGACACAATCATCATAATGGCAAGTAGCGTTCACATACTCCCATTAGGGCTATAACGTAGTCATGGTAACGCACACGTACAAGTACATTTGATCAAGATGTCCTGCATAATTAAGAGCGGCACACAGATGTTTGCACTCATAAAGCACAGTAAGTACACATCAGCCCTCGTGTTGCCGCCTCTGCATGTAAATGATGTATATTTTACTGCCTAGCGCGAGTGAACATTGACATTTGAGGTTAGGCGTCAAAACATTTCAGACAAATGCAAGACAACAACACTCGAGAGAAGTTGAAAAAAGCCTATGGCTGCAAGTTTTGTCCATCCATAAAAAGTTTCACTTTTGTAAATGCAGACAAATCCTTGAAGAGACACGCCTGCCGTGTTGAATGAAGGTCTGACAATCAGCTGTGTCAGAGTATTTGAAAAAAGAAAAAAAAGAAAACTGTATTGTTTGGCGGCCATTCTCCAGGCAGGTGCGGCAGGCGTCTCGTTTTAATTTGCTACATGCTCAGTATTCAGCCACATGGATCAAAGGGACACTTAATTTTCCTCCCCTCGCCCCATTATGTGCAGTGAGGAATGAGGCAGACCCTCTTGGGAACGCATTTGATTACGGTTTATCATTACTGTCAGTCTCCGCGGTGACGGGGGGCCGTTCCGGAGCCGCCAAGACGTTACCAAACAGATTAGTAAGAGGACCCTTATTTTCTGCTGTAATTTTATGCATCACTTGTACGCTGAAGTCTTGTTAGATTTTAATTGTTAGTGATTGTAAGGCCTATTTCCCAACAGCCAGAGCTACACTTTACAACTATGTATTTCTATGCATAGGCTGAGCACAATTATCCACAAACCACTTTAAACATTAGACTGAACGTTTGAATTGAATAAAAAACAAAGTGGAATAAACAGCATTATGACAAACCGAAGTATTATGGCAAACTTTTAATGTTGATACCTCATCTGTTCAATGCAGGGGCAAAATGTGAGCCTAATTATCTCTCATCTGAGTTTGCCGTGTTTTCCATACCACTTCTCCAGAACATCAGCTCTCACTTTAAACCCTGCACAATCGAGAAGATTTCCAAACTACACACTACAACAGTATTCATTTCCAATTAGACACACCATTCTTTCATCCCCGAAGTAAAACTGGTAATTTTTTTTATCCGATTTGCTTCCCTCTCTGCCTTTTTTCCCTTTTCTTCTCCTTGTGTGATATTTTCCTGTGTCTACATTAGCATAAGTGCAGCAGTGATCTGCTTCAGGTTGACGGTTTTTAATGGGGCGGCATTACCATTTCACAGAGGACACATGTGGTGGTGGGATGTTGAGGAGGGCCCACGTGGCGGGCGTACAGGCGGGAAACAGTACAAAGAGAATAGGAGAGACACTCGGCATCGAGCCCTGTCACCCTTAATAATGCAGCAGCGATGGGGAAGGAGTAGTCATCTTCATCCCTAAACGGCAGGCGGCGGGTGTGAGCCCCTGGATGCCACGGAGCCTAATTATAAGAGAAAAGCTCCTCGTGTCCTGAACGCTGAATGTGAACCGCACCAGAAGAGCAGGTCCCTAAAGGTCTCCCACGAGTCTCCGGGGAGCGCAGGTGACACATAGGTGAGTCTGTGTGCCTGAGGGGACAGTGGCACAACCCTCGTGACAGAGACTTGTCATGGATGTCACAAGGATTTGACCCAGTTGCTGGATTGAGTGCTGGCAGCTGTCTCACCAATGGAGCATCTGTCAGTCTTGGCTCGCTAACTCACGAACACAACGAAATGCACAGCGAGCACTGGAACATTTCTGGGCAATGTGTAAAAAGGACAAAAGTCTCACTTTAACCTGCTTACCTTCTATAATGTAAAATTGAGCAGTGTGCACATGGACTGACTGTAGACCGTTCCAAGGTTACAATAAACCCGTGCTGTGTAGGCCAAGAAGTGGACAGCTCAGAAATGGCTTTACAAAGTCCACAAACCACAGAGTGCATTTTACCTTTGACTTTAACAACTGGAAAACAACCTTCGAATGTCAACAACAAACCACTGCATTAGGTGGAACTTCATCTCAACTTAAAGGTCTCTAGAACAAATAAATTAACAAAGGTCAAGAGACTTTTCAAAAAATAACTCTGAAATTAAAAGTATAATTCATTAAGTAATCATACATCAGTCAGCATATTTATCATATAATTTAATTTATTGTTCTGTCATATACTAAAATAATAAATCTTGTTTCAAAATGTGTTGGAACTTGTTTAAAGCTCAAATACTAAATTTGATGCCTATGAAAAAATAAAATAAAACACCCCCAATGAAAATCAGTTGTATTGTTTACACAGACATCCTGTAGTAGCCATTTTATGCACTATAAAGCTTCTTTGTTCATTTTAATAAACACTATCTTGGTGTAATGCCCCTTATTCATGTCTAGTCAAGACATGTTACCTTAACACGTACAGGCTTGAAATGGAAAAACAATGTAGAGAATACAACAAAGAAACATAAAATCACAGGTGGATGTGAAACCAAATCTGACACCAACATCTACCGGCTGAACATTGACATGCAAAGTGCCCAGCCCTGTTTGTTAAAGTAGGACGTGTGCTGCAGAGTGAAGTGAGCGTTGAGTATTTGCAAGTGAAGTGGTGAGAGGAACATGTTGTGAAAAGAGCTCAAGTTGTCTATGCAAATGTGCGCAGAAGTGTTAACTAACAAACTGCCAGGTGTCTTCCTGATTGACGGCTACTCATAAAACCTCCCAGTCAAGCTTCCACCTGCTTTCCTCATTACACATTAAGCAATAACCATTGCAGAGAATCTTGCCGCTGTAATTTTTCCAATAATTGCAAATCATCTAGTGAAAGGATGAATTGCAGCACTCCTTCAGAAAACTGTGGGGCCGGTGAAGGACAGAGGCAACGTAAAAGAAGCTTTTAGTTCTTATTTAGAATCAGCTCATATGTAGAGCATCAATGAATGTGAACACCTTGTATGTGGCCTTGGTGTGCCTAACATTTTTAAGAGGCCATTTTGAAGTCAAGGAAGCAGAGCAATGCATACGGATCCAAAGCCTAAGAAATACACAGCCATGTGTGTATTTCAAAAGCCTCACTCATATTTACAAAGCGTACAAAATACATAGCGGCAGTTCATTGAGGACACGCTACTCTGTGCACCAATACAGCAAGGAAATGTTTAACAATTAGCCAACACTTGATCTGTTTTTCGATTAGCCACTGTAGTTCTGTTAGTATCTGACTATAAAAATTAGTCAGATATGGATTTTTTTTATTACTTATCACTTCCAAAAAACATCTAGCTTTTCAGTTGCTCAATTGAAAAGCAGAAAAATGTTATCTAGTCACCTGTCAGATACAAGATGTCCTAACCCTTATTTTAACAGCTCATTTCAGACGACCTTCACTCTTATTTTTAAAGCTTTTGCATACAAATACCAAGGGAATCCATATATATTATACTCTTGTGAAAGCAGCTCTATGCAGCATAAACTAAATACCTCCATTTGCCCTGACACTTTTCACTGGAGCAGATATGCAGTGATGACACACACCATCTACACTATACAATATAAAAACATATGAACTTCCCTGAGGTCATAGCAACACCAACACAGGAATTAAACTTGTAGACATTGGGGATCTACTTGAGTGTGTGCTATGGGTCAATCTTTCATCACAATCCTGTCTGTTCTAGTGTTCTATTTGAAAGCTGAAAAAGGTTATCTACTCTCCTGTCAAATACCGGACACTCCTCTAACCTTTACATTGCCACAGGTCTTTGTATCTCTAGTCAGTGCACACAATGTCCAAAACTTTTCAGTTCTGTCAAACAACCACAGTTAAAAACGTCAGCAAATTATTTCATTCTACAAATTAGGACCAAAATATCGGGTAAACTTTAAGTAACGTTAGATCAAGAGTGTGGCCGTGTGATAACTGAAACACATTGAGCTTCTGTTAGTTTTCATATGTTATGCAAGGTTTATTTAAGTTAAAAGCATGTCAAAACAGCAAAACTAGCACTATGCTCCCTGACACATACAATAAATGTAATATTTTATCTTAACTTAGGCAACATCTTGTCTAATGTTAATTAACACCACAGCACAACATCAACAACATGTGCAATGAAGCAGTAAACCAACCAGGCTAGTTTAGGTACTGTAAGCTAGGCCTACTCATGGAATTGCCATTAGCAAAAAAAACTAACTGTTTACTTACTGTAGCAAGTCCGTTAAGTATTTTGTATCTTCAGAAAGATGAATCCTAGAGCTGACGTTGGTTTAGTACATTTGAAATCAGTAAAAAAAAAGTTTTTTCTGTAGGCTAATTGTCCTCCATTGACGTAACCTACTGTAGGCATGTTTATGTAATACCATCACCATTTTGTATTTTTTGTTACATTTTATTTTTTTGTAAAATAAAATATAAAATTGTTCAAAAAAAAAAAGTACAGCAACAATGAACTTACACCTCAAATTTCTTCCGCAGAGGCCTTCCCACACACCAAGGCTGTGATATCTTTTGTAGCTCTGTCTGTCTTTATCTTAAACAACTGCAAGGTTAAATAACATCACCTGATCAATGAGACAGTAGGCCTACAAGTCTACAAAGGTTAGTTCAGTTCTGGAAGCATGGCAGACTGGTTATTCAATGCTTCACAGTGTTGAGTGTCCCGTATCGATGGTCAATAAACTTCTCCTGCCTTAGACATCCAAAACATCTCCAGCCTGTCTTTTCCTGTGTGACTGTACAGCGCTGAAGAAAACTCAAATATTCTCTTAACACCTGCTATGAATTTTAAATGCATATTTTAGTCCATAGCCACTGCCTTTTTGTTGTTGTTGTTGTTGCTTGCTTGCTACCAAGATCACTTATTATTTATGAAGAAATTCATTGTTAAGTTCAAAGTTAGCCCTGTGCTCTCACAGTTCTAAATCATAGTTTAACAAACAGGCTGGAGATATACTAAGTGTCCCCCAGAAACAGCACTTTTTTTCCTGCTGTCTGGAGGAGGCTGTACCTTCCAGTCTGACAAATCAACATTTTGAAATGGTTTATAATCATATGATGACAACTCGGTTCTAAGTAGGTAGTTGGCAATTTTTTGCTCCATCTCAGCTGCCACTGGTAGTCTGGCAGTGTTGAACAGATGGCGCTTTATGTATTTATAATTGTCCAAACATTGTAAGAACCTCTCAGTATTTGGAGCTGGTGCACACTAATTAGCTTGATGAATATAAATACATGCTTAAAAAATGAGCACATCTCAAAAAACGGCGTGGGTGTTTGTATGAGAGCTGGCCAGTTCTAATGTATGGGCGCTGTCTGCAGATAACGTGTGTCGTACAATAACGTGTGTCGGCTTCTATCTAGTCTGGCCAACCACCAGTGTCCATTATTATACCAATGAACATGGTCGAACGGTGCTTTGAGCTCCGCCAGAGAAATCATCAAAATGTTTACATGTTTCCTGACAGAATTACATTATCTGAAGTAATGTGTTTGATAAAATAAAAGGACACGTTACATTTGTTAGGCTTTGTGAGGATGAGACCAGATGTGAACAGACCATTGATGGTATATAAACCGACCAATGCTTATTGACTCAAACATAATCCTGTGTATGATTGTTTTAGATGCATTAAGATAGTGGAGAAATCAGCACAAAAAAAAGATTCACATTATGAATACAAGATAGGATTGGTGTATCCGCAGATAATGATGCCCGCTCATGTCTCAAAATGCCTGCATGTATACAAGCAATTATACTAAAATCTGTCATGCTTTTTTTGCTTTGCGTACAGTGTGGCTGCTTTCCTTGATGTTGCTGAAAAGGGGACATCTCTGAAAACGCGAGGACTGACATTTCACTGCATATACTTCACACCGACAGAAACATCATATCAACTTCTGTAAGGTGAGAGAGAATAAAAGGGGATTCATTCCTGCAGTCTAACCTCTGAAGATATTCCAGAATGATATCTTAAAGATTAAGTGGTGTATGTGCTTTTGGACTAATATTTGGAGACATAAAGTAATCTGCATTTTATCTCACCTTTGTACTTATTATTCTTAAAAGCCGTGTTGACTGTGACTGACTGCAGATGTCACCTCTCAAGGTAGCGACTGCTTTTAGCGCGACTTAATCTCCTGAAACTCCAGCTGTGCTCATGACATTGACATTTTGACATGCTCAAATGTGATTCGAGTTGGAACACAAGAATAGATTACTGTACAGATGTTACATTTCCCAGTCGGGTATTACCACTAAAAACAAATTTACCTCTGCATGATGTATGTTTGGGCTGGCTATTTTCCAGCTTAGTGTGTAATATTTATAGCCTCTAGGCAACAGTTGTTGGCTAACATTTTGCCCTAAATTTCCAGCACATTGTTCCGACTGGACGCACTCCTTCAGCACCTCATCCTGCCCTTTCTTCAGACCTTGACAAGAGACTTTCGTCAATCACAGGTATTTCTAGTGAAGCTGAAAAGTGTTTGAAAGGTGACTGACAGTTAAAAAAAAAACAGATCCAGCAGTCCAGTACTTCTGCATCGTCTCTGATGTGTATTAGAAAACAAATGCAATAAAGTAGCTATCATTCTTCAATTGTACACATTATACACTGTTTGCTCAGGTCATAGAGAGGACAGTGCAAGAGATTTTTTCTTATCAAGACTTTCTATTGCTTAGATCAAGAGACTGTTTTCATATTGTTGTTATTATAAAAGCAAAACCGTTTGAGATTGCATAAGGCCTGCTACGTTTTCGATAACAGTTTTCACTGGTCCTAATTTTCTGTCGAGGCAAGGGATTCCAGAGTGACCGATTTTTTCAAACTACCAAAGTATATGGTATTTGTAAGTCTATGAACACAAACCAGCACCATCCAGTTTTTTATGTACTATCAGGGCCGCGGTAAATATGCAAGTACACCATTGTAATTTATGGGAAACGTGTCCTATTTCAATGTAGAAGGATTAAGAAGCCCCCGAGGCTTTTTGACTCCCATTTCACAAAGAAACAAACACGCAGCATTCTCTGCACGTCAACAACAGCCAGATCTGCATCAACAAGATTGTGTTTGGGAAAAGATTACACCGATGATGATGTTCATGGAGTATAGTCATCTGAGCAGTTTGTTACTTTTTGTCTCCATGAAAAGCAGTGGGTTGTGTTGCCTCATTTCCATCTGACTGTGAAAAATAAAGTAGTTGCTAGAAAAAATAAAATAAAAATGGACTGAAAGTTTGTGCAACCAGGAAGCACCGTCTGTTGAATGCAGAGACTCATCATCTACCTGTAAAGTTGAAATAGACTTTTTGTGTGGGGACATAAAGAGATGAGAAATGCAAATGGAATAGCTGTGTTTCAAAAGAAAGACTTCATATCAAATAATTGCATAATAAATTGAAATGTCCAACATGAAGCTGGTATTAAAATTCAGCCGTTTAATTTGAACATTTTTCTTCTCTTTCTCACTGTAGCTTTTAAATAAAAAATCACTACCACTTCAAATTAATGTAGAATGATGCCAGCGGGTAGGCAACATTTATCTGCAATAAACAGACTCTGCTCTTTGGGCAATGACTCTCGATACTGTCAGCGATTCACAAGGGCTAAAACGTTCCTATGCTCCCACTTGAAACATCACAACAGTCCATCCACGTGGGCAGAGCAAATAAAACGCTTTTACCACATGATACCACTCTTTTAGTCAGACCCTGCACACGGTCGGCTTTTCTTTTCCACTGAACTTCTAGTGTGTAGGTGTAGCTTGCCTGCTTCAACTTGTGTTAGTCCACAATTATCAAAAAGCAAACTAATTTGTCTAAGTTGCTGTGTAAAAAGATTTCCGTTTGGAAAACACAAATATTCTAAAAGTTGTTGTAACGGATCTGATGAAAAAATAACCCAGTTAATGATTATTGTGAATAGTTTCCTTTCCCATCAAAAATGATGATTAAGATTGAGTGCACCTGCAGGTATTACATAAAATCTAATTTTTCTGTGCGCAAACATGCACTCCAAACAGCCAACACAAGAAAATTAAATATTTAAGCACACAGAACACTGATAGAATAACAATGACAATGTTTTGTCTACCTAATTCCAAAACTTACTGAGCTTTGGATGAATTGCTCTAATTGTAGTCTTAAAAGAAAAGTCTAAAAATATCTTGACCTTTGAATAAACTTAAATGGTCCTGATAAATCAAAACCACACAAATATCTGTAGTCCGTTCAAGCATCAGCAAGCATCAAACTGCAGGAGAAATGTGTGTTTGGCGTTTGCTTAGATGTGGCCTGCTCAAGAGCAGGGGTGCCCAAACGTTTTCCCTTGGAAGGCCAAAACAAAAATGTATTAATAGGCCACGGGCCAAACACAAAATTCTTTGGCATGTATTTGAAAGAAATACTCCAGTTCAATTTGTTCAAAAGTTACGCTGTTTGACCCAGACCTTTCAAAAATCAAACTTGTTTAGGACTTTAGTTTACATATGCACAACTTACCAGGACTGTCTTATAGAAATAATTGTTTACTTGGAGTTAATGTGAGCATCAAGAGTGAAGCTGTTTCTAGGATATACTGTAAAATGTCTCCTCATTAATGCAACAGGCCATTACCAATGGCTAAGAACAAATCAAACCATCAAATTGCCACTTTGGGCACCTCTGCTCAAGGGATCAAATTCCATATTATTTAATATTATCCTCATGGGGAAATGAAGTGTCGTCCACCAGGGGGCGCCCCGGTAGCCCAGTCAAGTCTCTAACTGGACTAACTAAATAGCATGTTTTGATGTTGGTGGGGAAAACTGGAGTACCTGGAGAAAACTCACTCAAGCACAGGGAGAACTGCCAAATGCAAACTTTACACAAAGACCCTGTCGAGCCCAGGAGCAGAACTCTGGCCTGGAGTGCTAGAAGCCCAAGGTAACTTTTCTAATATTATAGACATGTTTACAGAAAAAGTTTTTTCTCCAAGGACAAGCACTCCTGACAGCTATCAGTTTGCAGTGGCATAAAAGCACAAACCGACTTGGTGGTACATGGTTAGAGATGGGTTAACTCTGATTTAACAATGGGGTGGTGACATTAGAAGACAAACTTGTTGGTTTTGTGGTGAAGATCCATTTATATAATTAGATCGCCTGTCAGAAAGAAGCTACTGTGTATTACAAATAGGATTTTAGTTTCCAGGAACATGTATTTCCAGAAATTTATTTACCTGGGTTAAAGAATTCCTGATAATATGTGGTTTGCATTTCCACTGCACCAAGTTCCAAATTTATTCAAATCAGGCTAATGACGATTGGAGTGGCAAAAGAAAATCAGTGTTCTTCAGCACCCAGCTCCACCGCTCAAGAATTTTTGGGAATCTGAAAAGTCCAACCTTCCTACTAGTTTTTTTTTTCAGGGAATGTCGGGTAATTTTGGTGGTTTTTCAAAATCCCGGGTGCAAAAAGGGCTATAGTTTTTGAACATAGACAAAATTGTTGGTGTTTATTATAGCATAACATGACATGAGTATCTATTTAATTTCTCCCAAACATCAATCTTTTTTGATATGCTCTGACATAACATTTAGAAAACGTAACCCGACAAAAGGGCATACCACTAAGTATCAGTCCTGCTCTGGACAAGAAGAATGGGTTGTGTGACGGATTGCTCCAACAATTTTGATCTAATGTATTGCTGCTTTGCTTTTTGATGCACTTAGTACACTTAGTACTGCCAGCTGTTTGACTTTTATTGCAAAGTGTTTTGATATACCCTCTCAATATTTGTGACAAATGGGGCTTATACATTTTCATGCTACTTTTTTCTTTCATATTGCGTTTATGTATTGCCACAAAGTAAGCAGTAGATTGATTAACTGCCACGGAGAAATTGCAAAGAGATTTTTATATTAGCGCCAACATAACAATCTACAGTGTGGACCCATAATTCAAAGACTTCCTTGGGATGGATTGCTGGTTTAATGGAGGAACATAACATGCTCTTTTAAGGTTCAAAGCCCTGAGACTGAGAGAGAGTGAGCCACACAACATAATCCCAGTGATTGTGAGCTCTGCCCGGGATGGTGCCATTGTTTCATGGATGTGTTGATGGCTGTTTCCAGCACAATCTCTTTTGTCACATCTCCAGCTCATCGTCCCATCTCTCTTATTTCCTGGAAGCTGCTCTCTTATCTGGCTTTGCCACTTTTCCTTTCTTCCATTGCTTTAATGCGTCTTGTCAGATTGAGTGTCTCCTAGTCTCTCATTTTTTGGATCATAGAGCACTTGAGGGGTTGTTTCCACCCGGTAACCCGTCTGCTTTCTTCTTCTCTTTATGCAACAAGAAGCTAGCATTTTAAATCAGTCCTCAAAGCCACACCTTCACCTTTACAAAAGCGGCTACAAAATGGAGGTCAAGTATCCTTACTGCTGCTGTCGTCAGTGTTCAAAAGGCATTCAGTAATCAGTGGTGCCAAGGGAACTGCATCTACATCACCAGTTCCCCTCGCTCAAAACCATCAGTTTCACTTCTGAAAATAAGCAACAACTCAGCAGGAGTGGCCTACTTTGAGCTAACAGTTTCTTACACTTTTGCCTGGCTGATTTCACAAGATCCCTGACTAGACTACAGCTTTAAAGCCCTGGTCTTGAGGGTCCAGACCTCACAAAAAGAAGTCTTTTATACCCTTAATGTCTTTGGTTTCAGTGTAACAAAGCGTTTTAAATATTCATTAAAAGACAAGAGAGCACTCATAACTGCAGTTCAGTGCATCCCAAGAATGCCGACTTTGTGAGATTTGTAACCAGTTCATGTGACAGTCATGTTGTTTTGAAAGCATCGTTTGTTGCATTTTAGAGTCAAATCAGTGTCAGTTCATTTATTAAGGTTTTCACTTCAACCTTTTCTTCTTCACTGCAGGAGGCCGTGTTTGTTAATTTCTCACATCTCTGAGCACAATGGAGATTGCTGCCAGGATAAAAGTCAGAAAAAACAACAAAAAAGATTGCCTCTCTCCTTGTCCTGTCCCCATTCTAATCCCTTTTTCTGCCTCCTCTCGCTCAGCACTGCACCCTACAGCGCGGCGGAGCTAAGCAGACGGCTGTCCAGACTCCCCAGATCATTACACAGGAATCGCACTGGGAGAGGTGTGTGGGAAGTGTTTGTGACTCAGAATGCACTTCTGTGTTTACTGATATTCATCTCCGTATGTCAAGAACCCAGCCAATCACAAATCATGCAAATGTTATTTTTTTTATTTTGACCAATGCACCCATGTGGTAGCTATACACTTCTTATCACTTCAGATAAGATCCTATCTCCGGAGATATAGTTCAATTACATTCAGTCTGATACTTTTACACAAAAAGCAAACAGGCTCAAATCTCAAATGAAAACGAGCAGCTCTTGTACCGACTCCAATTACATTTTGGCATATCAGTACGAATACGTACTCCAGAGCAAATTAAACCCGTTGCTTAACCAGCCACCATCACCCCCAGCAATTCAATTCAACGCAGCACTGAAATCACTTCCCCGCCAATCTCTCCATACGAAAGGAGAGAGATTCACTCCGGCCTATTTCTGAAAGTCTAATAAGATGAACCCTCACACTCGCCATGCTCAGATAAGGAGTCACTTGAGTGTTTTGAAGTGTTTACCATGTCTCAGACTTTGCCTTTTCTATGCACATCACCCTGGCTAAATGTCCAAACCCTTATATTTGCAGCAGAAAAGCATTACAAATTTGTTGCTTCTGTTTTGTTCTCTGCATAAATTGTGTCGTAATGGATAGGCCTCCAAGCAGTATTAGTTCAGTCTGTAAAGATAAGAAAAAGATAAAAGTCAATATCTCTATGTTGACCCATGTGGCTCCAATGTTATTAATATGATCACGAGTTTCACGCTGATGATGCTTCTCTTATTTATGTTTTTTTTTTTTATAATTTTTATAGGGTCTATAGGTCACAGTGCCATTTCATCTCAACGCGGTAAATTGCTGACTTGAAAGATGGCCTATCCCATCAGCTTTAGCCTGCTGTGAATCGCTTTTGTGCATAATGCAAAACACAAAATGTCATCCGCGGTGTCTATTCTAATGTCCCCCCCTCCGTCTCCACTAACAGGTAAGTTACCGTGCAGAAGCTGGCATTTAAGCTTGTTTGAGGAAGGCAGAGGAAGTGCTCAGGCAAAAAGCACCGGCTCCAATATGGTAATTTTAACACTCCCACTCAGATATGCACCCATCTTCTCTGGAGTCAATTACCTCAAAGAGCATATTATTATTATTAGTCGTACTACGTTATCTCACATTTGTAACAAAATCTGCAAAACTTGGAACTCGCTTTTCTGACACTAGCAGGAAACCCATACCATTTTAGATGATATTTTTAGAAATACAATTGCAGCAGTGACCAGAGTCTATTTATAACCCATGATTGCATGATCGCTGGAGCACAATCAGGCTGCGGCAACGCATTGGTTGATTGTTCTCTTTGAGCAGCCAGTTACCTTTGATTATAGCTCCTGATTGCCACACACCGCCTTTTTATAACGTGACCTGTATTTAAACTGTTTTAACCTGGAATGAATGAACGAGTGATTCCTCAGCGCTTTAATCTACTTGGCTCCAGGGTTGTAATCCTCTTGCATATACTCTGACCCCGAGACTTGGAACACAAGGCTAAATGCACCAATCTTATTCAGATGATACAATAAAAAGAATCACATCTCCTCCTTCTGTCCCTTTGCCCCAGCCCGCGCCACACGCCACCGTGGATCTCCGTAATTATCCCTGTGCTACAGATGGCACAATTTGATTAAAATCCAGACTAAAATCACACTTTGTGCCCATTCCTCGAGACAACAGAATGTAATAAAACCATGTGAAGATCCAAAGTTACAGTAGCCGCGAGGGGGCCCTGGCGTTGAAAGTGGTTTATCAAAGTAATTTTCAGGTTGGATGTGGAGAGGGAAGGTAGCAGATGTCTTTCTGAAGGAGATGTAGGTCAGAGAGTTTTCCTGCTCCCCCACTGATCCCATCAGATAAAGAGAAGGTTTTTCTATAAGGCTGCTTCCCGCCATGCTGCCCTATCAGATCTGCAGGCCCGGCTCACTTCCTGTGTTTGAGGAAAATCCATGACTTTTGAGGCAGCTGGAGAGGCCATGTCACAGTAATTACCCCACCACGATATCATCTAGCCTCACTTATCCTCTAATGGCAATAGAAGCTCTGTCCCAGCATTGTCGCTTTGCTTTTATCTGTTTTATCCCTCAGAGTGACAGTATTTTATTTTGAGTATTACTACATTTGTACTACTGGCTGGCTGTAAATATGTTTATTAGCTGCACAGACGAATATGCATCTTTCTAATCATGCTTTGTACATTTAGATTAGTTTCATGCTTCAAGCCTAACAACCAGCTTAATGGTGTAATCCCCACCGGTTGCCAGACTGTCTTCTTAGTGCGTTATCCCCTGAGCTTAAGGTCAAAGTTCAAGGCCTATAGGAAGTGTACAACCTTGAAGAGAAAACATATCTTGAAAAGCATAATTTACAATGGTGGGAAAACAAATGCCCCATTAGTTTCCCCGTAAAAGCTACACGACCTTGAGTAACCTTGGCAGTGACACTCGAGTCACTAACCCTCCCCTCGGCTTCGGCCCAGTGCTACCATTTACCATGCGTGATGGATTATGGGAAGGCCCGGGGGCAAGCTGACTGGCTGGTTTCACTATCTGCTTGCCCTGACCCACATCCCTCTCTGCGGCTAATCCCTTTGTTTCTGTGATCCTCCACTACCTTGCCAAATCTAATCTTTTGTGTTGCTTTATTTTCAGCATTAGATGTCATTTTATTCAATGTTTTCTTCATGATATCCCTCATTTGCCACATTAGAGTTTGTAACTTCTGTCATTTAGATACAGCATTTCTTAATTTCCATTTACTTACTTTGGTTATTAGGTGGATTCAAATGTTCCCCGTACACAGGAGACATGAACTCTGCAGCCATTCTCACTTTATCAGTCTGTTCAGTACACGTTAATGCTTTGTGATGCATCAACGCTGACAGTTTCTTTCTCCCTCGGGGACAGACAACACATTTTGGCTTTGTCTTTTGGCTGCAGCAAACCTTTCTGGATTTCATATCTGAGGGTGATCATGGTGGCTTTCAGGTTTAATGTATTTTTAATGTAGTTTTAATGATAGTACTAAGAGAATAGGCCCTATTTATTCTCATCTCTCATACACACAGTTATGTGCGCGCTTGCAGTTGCATGACTTGGAGACATACAAAGAACAGAATAAAATTGGTCTAAGTCCCTTGGGCCCAGCTCCTAAACAACTAGCCAGCATCTTCCTTATTAAATAAATAAAACCTTCTGTATCTATTATACATGAATGTACACTATATGGAAATAGAAAAACAATAAAAATATGTGTAAATGTTGCACAATAGTGCATAAATTATAGAAACAAAGTATTATTTAAAATTCAAATATGTATAGTAATATCTATATATTTGGTATATTAATATTGACCAATTAATCAGGCTGTAACTAAATCAGTTTTACACTTACCTTTATTCCATAATCTTTTCTGCTTTCCACAGCATGTCATTCTATTTTTATGATGTTTGTGTGAGTTATTTTTATTTCAAACTCTGCTCTTGCTCTCTATGATCTTCATAAGAACTGCAGCTAGTTCAACAGATCTGTTTATTAAACTTCTAATAAATATACAGCTCTCTATAAGGCCCTGCTCTGTCTCACACTCTGAAGTATTCATAATGCTTTGTGACGTGTAATAACATTATCAGCTGAGCCAGAGAGATCAAAACTCTTACTTATGGAAGACATTCACTATTCCAGAAGTCCAAATTTATTACCGACTCTCAGTGTGAAATCCTTAAATCCACCATATCATGTGACTTTTTCCTACACATGAATGATAAAAAAATATTCACAATTGAATCCAGAGAAGTCCATGGTTTCACGCAGAGCAGAACCCAGCTAAAACTCTAAGGACATCTGCTGCATATTGATATTGTTACTAGTATGTTACTATGTCAAGATCAGAGACAGCAGAAGAATAGTACTGAGCAATCGAGCTCCTTGAGCCTGGCTCACATTAACCTATTTTGGTTTTGACAAATTAGGATTTCGTAACCCGGTCATTTAATTGAATGTTGAGATGATGGTGTCATTGACAGCTATCAGCCCCTCAACAATGCTCTTTATTGGGAGTATTTAAAGAATACGAGTGATTATATTGAAGACAGACTCTAACATGGCTGTGGTTAACCAGACCCTCTACATTGTGTTGCACTTATGTTTTATTACTTTCAGCTGTATTTTAGCAGTGCTGGCTGTTTGCAGTTTCTAGCAGCACATTCCAGACACTGTTTGACTGACATACTTTTGCGTTTCCCAGTCTTAATCACAACTTGGATAAAATAAAAATCATAATTATGCCTAGTGACAATTGACAATCTCATACAGATGCCAGTAGGATTATACAGAAGCTATCATGCTTTAATTTTACTGGTTTTGAACAGCCCAAAGGAAGTCATAAATATAATGCAAGGCCTTTTTGAAGACAGGGGTCATGTTTTGTCTCAACATGTGGATGCATTTACTTAAACACACACAAATTCAGGAGACACCATAACTACTCAACAAATTGCTGTCCGGCCCGCTGTAGATCGACGTGCATCATGTCTGAGCATTTGAACGACAGCCATAAATTGCTTATAATGCAGTTTCTCCTGAGCGCTCTGCTTGCACACGCGAGCCACAATCTCTGTTCAGCAGCAGCTGACTAGGGAAACTGAGGAAATAATTGTCTGTCGCTCCTTGTTGGCTGCTTTGACGGCTGGTGAATCCCTTTGTGGCGCACTAACAGAGTTGTTTGAAGTCTCTGTCAGCGAGGAAGGAGGAGGCGCGGCGCAAGCGTGCGATACATGCTAGTTCACATCTGCTGAGCATTCCACGAGCCACCGAGTGTCAGGTTGGCTGGTGGGCAGATGAGAGGTTGCACTCAAGAAAGAGCCGAGCATAAAAGCTACAGGTCTGACCTCGACAGATGGAAAGACAGCTTCTAAACACAGACTGTTTTCACATATAAGCTTTCCAAACAAGCCCGACGAACAATGGCAAGCTCCAGCCACACATTTAGTACCCTTTAGATATTGCTTGAGTTGTTAATTCAAAAAGAAAACATCTTAGTTGATGTGTATATATAGACATTTTAAGAGTTTATTTTTTTTCTTCCTTGTGACTTTCCACATTGATCAAAAACAGAAGAAAACGATTTTCCTAAATTGCCTCAGAGCGTATTATTGACCCCAAGGAAGTCTGAGTGTGTGCAATTTATTCAAGCATTGTTTCCAAGATGTTTACTTCTGTAGTGCTTCAAATCAAAGCGAGCTAAAGTCTTCAAATACTCTTTCATCCATTTTGCACTCCTCAGATGGAAACTATTTTGGACAAAACTAATGTACATAGAAAAATGGGACGGATATTGTGCCCTTTGGTCACTTCTCACAGACTATTTTGCAATAGGCCAATCTTAAATATACGTTTAGAGGAACATAATCCGGAGTGAAACTTTCCATCTTGTTATCGTTTTAAGTGGAAGTCAATCATTGGGGCTGTACAGTGATCAGAGTAAATGCTCAGTGGTATTTTGTCCACTGAAGTGTCACTAAGTGATGGATGCCTCTAGAGTGAGCTGGCCTGCAGTTCAGCAGCTGCCTGCTGGGCAAATGTGAAAAGCACCAAGGATTTTAGCACTGCTTTTCACAGACATTGTAGACATGCTATTTAAGGTCACCGAGGAGTAAATATAGCCCCCAGAGTGTTGAGGACTGCAGTCAGGGTCCAGGTTCATGGCAGTTCCGCTGTCCTTTCCTACGCTCTGGAGGCTGAGCATATCATTAGGGTATGCTAACCGGGCTAGGACGAGTGAAGGGCACACACAGGCTCAATGGTGGAGTGGAGGTCTCCTACACATGTGAGAGCAAGCAGCAGCTGACTGTTACAGCTGGCTTAGAAGAACTGAGAGGAGGAAGAGGTTTGTCTAGTGGATTTTTCAGTTACACATAAATGTCATTATTTTTGTTCAACCTCAAGACACTGTGCATAAGTTAATTAATCAAATATTTTATTAACTATAAAGGGGTACAAGAATACTCTTACTACATCTCAATGTAGTAAATAGTTGCATTGCATCAGAGTCAGACTAAATCCTTTTTTCTTTCAGTCACAGTAAAAGTTATTAATCTCACAGAGCCTCCTGAGTGGCAGCCATAATGATCTCAAAGCCCTGAAGGCTAACTTTTCCCAGGAGCTGAGAACATGTGCGTTCATCAATAAAACAGTTTTCACTTTAATGAGTTAGACTTTTAACTTGTAGACCTACTGGTAACTGGAACCATGTAACTGCAGAAAATAGCCAGGTCAAAAAAATAAATAAATAAAAAAAACTAACGGGAATCAAACACAACAGCTTTCAACTGCTCTCATCAAATCAAATTAACTCTGAGGCAGAAAAAGGTTGCTAACCCGTGTGCTACAGCACGTTACAGGATCCTCCGTTCTAATACAAGCTTCAGTTCACTTCACTTTACAGTATATGATTATCCAATTATCTAATGTATCTTTTCTGTCCCTTCTTGCCAACATTCTGCTGATAGGCTCTGAAGTGAAAGTGCAAACCCACAATCAGTGTAAATGTCACATGCTATACACTAACTTACTTAATGATTACTCGACTGCATTAATCATAGCATACCATATGGTGGATGCTTACGTTGTTTTATGCTAGAGGAATGCAGTCAAAGAATGTATCCATCAGGCATTTAATGGAGATGTGCTATTCTCTGCTCTCTAGATTGCCAGTGCTTATGTTGATCTATTTGCAGGCCGGGGTGGAGGATATTTTGTCTTTAGCGCAGATAAATGAGCAAGCTGAATAAATGATGTTTATAATCCTAGCCCTGGGTGTCAGCTAATGTGCCAAGGGAGACGTGGGTGGGGGAGGCTTGGAAAGGAGATGAGGGGCACCAATCATCTGTCCAGCGCAAGCCCCTCCGAGGCAGGCATGATAATGTGGGGTCTAAACTGACGCATGGGTGGGTAATAGGATTGTGAGCGGGCCGGACTCCTGCTGGATAAGCCGCCCCGATAGCAGCGGTGACCTCTTCACAGATAGTGGGAGGTGGAGCCACTGCAATGTTTCTTATGGTTTAAGTGTGTTTATGATGGCATGGGGCAAAAATGTCTCGAAGGTGTGGCGAGTGGTTCCATAGGAAATAATGATTGTCTTGAAAGTATTTAGAGCGACTTTGAATTTAGATCCTGTGTCTTTGCTCTTGGGCAACTTCCTGCAGCCTTCCTCCAGAAGTGTCACATGGTGTCATCGTGACGCATCCTGTGTAAAACTTATTTGTTATAATCCAAAAGATGTTCATTTGGTCTTCAACAAAAGTAGACTTTCTGATGAAGTAGCAGCCAAAACATGTCAAGAGCTAAAGCTTAAAAAAATATAAAAATAAATAAAAATAAAAACGTTGGTCTGTTTACGAAAACACTGAAAGTCTACTTTTGTTGAAGACCAAATGAACTTTAGATTATCACTTTTGTTATGGTTTAGACTGTACTATAAAAAACAGCAGGTGCCTAAAGACACTTTGTTTTTGTTTACTCCATGCAGACTCTTTGTAGTTCTGAGAGCTGAGGTGCATATTTTAAATTTATCAGACACATCAGGGTCAGTGTGTAAAGATCTCTCTTTCACACGCACACACTTTAATATGGTTTCTATGCACAGGCCAATGTAAAGGGCAAATGGGCCCACTTGGTTGTCAACAGTAAAGATTTTACACAAATCGAAACCTCTTCTCAACAGAGGAAACCACCAACAATTAAGAATGCATGATTATATAGTGTTAAAAAAACAAAACTTGTCCACAATTTATATTGATTGATATCATTCATGTCCGTGTCCCCCCCCCAAATCTGTGACATTACTTGTGAAATTGGCAATTAAAGTGTTTTTGTTCAGAACAGAGATTTATAAACAGATTTGAGCAAATAAAGTTGAAAAAAATATATTAATCTAATATATCTTTACAGCCGTTTGATTTTAGTGGACATCTTTGTCCCCAACAACACATTGGGGTTTTAAATAAACCCAGAATAAATTATTGACTTCTGGAATTTTTTTTTATATTATAGTTCCAAAATTTGAGTAAAAATAAGGTTTGTCGCCAAAAATCCTTCTATTTGGGGAAATATAAAAGTTAGGGCTAAATAATGGGTGAAAGATTATATAGAATACAAACGTATCCAACAGTACAAAAGGGTTAAAAAATGTATTCTTTTTTTTTTTACTTAAAGTGACTTAAAGCTTTTATTTCCCGTCCTTTTTTTCATTTTCAAGCCACAAAGTTTAATAAACATCGTTTAAAATGTGTTTTCTGGCCAGGTTTACCACTCAATTTGAAAGTAAAGCACTTTCGAAAGCACACCGCTCTGGTTCATGGTCTCACTATGGACACCAAGGATTGTTATAGCCTTGCACAACAGAACTAGCGGCCTATTTCCAGGAACTAACATGTAAAAGTATATGTAACAAATCCACAAAAGTGATGGTACGGTCAGTTAGCCCAATAAGAGCCATTTATTTTGAACCCTGCAAGTAGGAAACACAAAGAACTATAAGTTTTACTGTAGTACCTTGTCCAGTAATCATTTTAAAATACAAACCAGAAGTGCTGTATTTATCACCTGATACATTATGTCTATATTAGCTCTAACGCTTACTTTCCTTTCCTCTTGTGACTGCTGTTCCTCTTTATGGCTCCTCTTACAGCCTCAGCTTGACACGTAAAACAATTGCAGTGATTTCACATTTGGACACTAATAATTTTTTTTTGCCTTTTCCAACAAGGCTCTGCTGGTTTCACATTATGATACTTTATTATGAAAATCACATAAAACCATTAAAGCCACTGATTGCCAGACTTCTTTAATATCTGACTTCTGCTGTTAATTAGTAGTTAAAGAAATCTGGCACACCTTTGGAAATGTGATTAATTTGAAGTATTACTTAAAAAAAACAAAACAACAAAAAAAGTATATCAGTAATTCTGTATTTCCCACTTTTTTCTGCTCTCAATGTGAATCACTCATTTGTTTTATGATGCAACTACATTGTGCTGGGGCCACAAGAATCACTTCCCATTAGATGTACCTAAAAAAAACAAAAGTGCTAAAGCATGCATTTTAATAATACCACTATGGCATTACAACATAAAAATGGTTCTTGCCATCTTGTTAAAAACGTAATCTCAAACGGCAAATGACTTCAGCTGTGGAACTGTGTATGTGGCCGAAGTGTATGGCAGCTTTTAAAAGCCACTCTGAAGCAGCGCAGATCTAAATGAGGCATAATAGATGTGCAAGTGACATAACCTCGTTGAAGGGATGTAAGCAGCCTGACAGGAACATTGCTTCTAGCAGCTCCTGTGTTGCATTAGTGATGATTTTCCAGGAGGCGCTCATAGACTCTTCAAAGCGCTCTGCTGAGCCCCGGCCAAACTCGGAAAAGCCCCAAAACAACAGGCCATGGGCATACAACTCCATGTGTTGTCATTCATAACCCGGTCTCAACTCTGGCCAAATCTATTCCCACCACTTCTAAAAAAATATATATATAGGTCATTCTGGTTCTAAAAATGGCTACCTCTCCCCGGGGCTTGCTCGAGCATGAAATAGACTTTACATCACGTTAGCCGAGCAACAGCAAACGTGAAACTTTCTTTTTTTTTTTTGCTGAGCTCATTTTTCATCCCTTTATTGTTGCTGTAATCTAACATATGGGGGTTCTCTGACTCACGCCTTCTCGTGTTGAGTTTATGACCTGAAAGAGATATTAACAGTTTTCCAGGTTTTGAATATGACAGGTGAGGCTTAAGTCATGTCAAAGATTTGATAATGTGGCTGTGTAACGTTTTACGGTGCTGCCTTTCACACTTCCGCTTCTGCAGATAAGCAAGAATTCAGGGTGGATTTCAAAATGCTTTGGATTTACCAAATGCCTGCTGATACGGCAGAGGTAGTCACACGACAGGCAGAACAATTACTTTGTACCTGTTAGTAACGCCGCTATCCTCCCTCTCCAACCTGAGGCAGATGAATTACAGCAATATCCACTTTTCTTGGGGGAGCAACTGCAAAGCTGCAAAACACAATATGCAAAAAAATAAAATAAGCTGCTCTCGCTTTTATTGTGGATTTGACAACTCCAGATTCCAATTTACCGAGGGAAACTTACTCGTAGCAAATTGGATAATACAGCAAAGAAATTTAGCTGCATCTATTTACTGTAGTTTAAATTTCACACATTTCCAGATGCTTTCCTTCTACAATTGGAGTCTCATTTAGACTCCCCCCCCACTATTCCTTTCACATTTCCATCTCCTTGTCCAATGTATTAAATCCCTGGTGGCTGAGCCTTGAAATGGCCTCATGTTTATTTAAACTCTGGAGGACTGAGCAACTGAGCGCCCGGTACCCCATTCGTTTTCTGCGGTGTTTTCTTCTGAGGCAGCCAAGCCCAGAGCCATTCATCAGCCTGGCTAAGTGTAGCTACAGTGCGGAGGGATAAACAGCACTTCACCACAATGAGTGTGACATCAACTCTCCACACAAACCAGCGGGGGTGTGTCAAAGAGACGCACAATTACAGAGGACAAGGGAGAAGAAGAAGAAGGGAAGAGTTGTGGAAATGACCATAGAGAAAGAAAGAGAATGTTAGTCAACTAGTGTCTAATTTAGGTTCTGGCTTAAGCGCTACTTTGTTCCATCACAGGCTTTTATGCGACGAGCATGAGCTGGCTCAAGACTGACAGAGAGTCAGAAGAGCTGTTGAATTAACAAAGACCACACTCTGCATAGCAATGGCATGCACACTCAGAAATAATGAGCAGTAAAGGGTTGAGTTGGAAAAGTGGACGTGTGGATTTCTGCTACCGTTTGTCGAGTGATAGTAGAATTAAAACTCCTAAATGTTTGCCTTTAAAGTTAAACCTACTATCCATGTCCAATTTTTCTACAGAGGAAAAAGAAATCCACACTGTGGCAGTAAACTGTTTATAAAAAAATAAAATAAAATAAAATTCTTCCCAAATGTATTAAAAAAAAAGAAAGAGGGACTTCTTCCTGCATCTAAGTTGAGCAGAGAGAACAACAAAGGGAGCTCAGGCGAGGATCCAAATTAGAGCAGAGATGAAGATATGAGAGATCAAAACATAGAAGGGGAGAAAAAAGGAAAAGGAATTGGCAAATGCTGAGATCCAGCAGCGACACACTGAATCCAATTTTAAAGGCAATATGTGCTCGAGCCAAAACGGCTGTAGGTTACACGGGAGATAATGAAAAGCAGAAAGAGACTCAAGAAGACTCCACACACCAGAACGTATATATTATCTATATAGATCTCTTCATTTATTTTTTTTTTAAGATTTAAACCCACTAGAAGTTGCAAATACAACTCTTGAATGAAAGGCACAGGAAAAATCAGACAATGCTGATATATAATACTCCAAAGAAAAATTACAGTACAAAAGTGGACAGTTAGTTAACGCACACACAAATCCCTCCAGGTCGAACATCCTCCATTTTAGCCATGTGAATGTAATAAAAAAATAAAAAAATAAATTGTGAAAAAAATCCATGAATCAAACTTTTCTCAAAAAGGGTCACCTCCAAAAAGCCCCCAAAGGACTACTTTCCTTATACATAGAGCCGTTCCTATTTTTGTGATAATTAGTCTGGGAGTTGAATGCACTACTTCACTGGACATTTGGATTTCCACCGTCAAAGCAGCTGACATACACAGCACACCTAGCTAGAATTTTTATTTTTCTAACAAGATCTCTCATTCCCCATCTCTAAACAAGCGTGAATTTGTTAAATTATACTTCAATTTGTTGGTCCACTGGGTGTAAAAATCAACCACCAACTCTAAGTGGGGTGTTAAAATATGCAAAAGAAATTTCTGGGCTGCAAAATTCAGAGGAAGTGCGTTTGTGTCTGAAGCCCATTGTGGAGCTGTGAACTACTTCAAAAGTGCTATCCCTTTTTGAACATTGACTTGATAAATCTTACTGCATTAACTCTGTAGGTTTTGTTTATCAATTACAGACATTTTAAATGGCACTAGAGGCCACTATTATGTAGCTTTATGGTGTTTTCCTTTTGCTCTGATAAGCCAATTAGTTTACCCTGCTTTCCTCTTTGTTTATTGGAAAATGTGCATCACTTTACAAAACCTACACACTTGCACAACTTAAGGGTCCGCTGAAATAGCTGTATCGGGGATTAACTGGAGGGAGAGGTGCTGTCACTCTGCTGTACTGCTCAAGGTTCTTAATATTACATATAGCCTCTTTGGTATGGACAAATCTGCATCAAGAGACCACCACAGCCCAATTATCCCTTCTAATCTAAAGTCTCACCCTCTCTGGTTCCTATTAAAAAGGAAACAAATAAAATAAAATAAAAACATACAAAAGATGATTGCCACAGTCTTGGAACCAGGAAATTGAGTGATTGATTAGAGTAGCCAGAAATGGGACCTATACCGCTGTCAAGGGCTTTTTTTTCCCCCTTCTACTTGAAAGCCAAACGCACAGCCCCCTGCCTCAGCGCTCACCTGCTGCTTGGCCTGACAGCAGGAGATTCATGCTACCGCCGCCTTCCCTGCAGCCACGCTACACAAGAGGGGAAAAGCAACACATCGCTACAAAAAATGTAGACACACCAATCTACTTAAACTCAGCCCTGAAACAAAAATATGAAGAAATAAAAGGACGAGATCCTGAGGGTGAAATGAAACCGGTGTTAAGCTTGAGTTACTAACAGTTCTGATGGACCGAAGAGAAACTGGAGGATGGATGTGGTCAGGGCTGTGCGTCGTCATCGATGATGCTGCGGTAGTTTGGACGCTCTAGTTTGCTTGGGTCGGGTATAAAAAAAAAAATAAATTACCTGAACTCTTTCCCTCTCCCCCGTCAGGAAAGTGTCAAGCCCACCATGGGAGGAGAGGTTTTACTTTTATCCCCTCTCTATCCTGGTTCTAACCAGAATCTATTCCACTTTCACATAGGAATAAAGTCAGATAAAAGCTAGAGCTTTTACCAATCTGCTTTCATGTTTGATCCTTACACTTCCCAATGTGAGACCTCTAACACTTCCAGTGCAAAGGGCAGCAAATGACATCATGAACCAGGAATCAGAACCAGGATCTCAAGAGTTCGGAGATTTTTCAGTTTCTCAGGCGTGAATCAGGCTAACGCCGACTCCATTCATTACCTCGCTGTTGCGGAGGAGGAAGCAGCTGCTAACTGTGTGAGGTATTCGCGCAGTTCTTTAGCCGCCTGGAAGCGACCATAGCGCTTTTTAGGCCTGGTGCACTCGTCCAGCAGGGTCTCTAGTTGTCCATCTTTGGCTATGTGGGCAGGGGGGTCATGGAGGAGTCCCCCGGTGGTGCCCCGCCACGTAGCATACCGGGACAACAGGTTCTGGCAAATGGCATAGTAGTTATGGTCCACTGTAACCCTGGAGCAAAGAGAGTCCTTGGAGAATGACAGGCAGGCCTCTCTGTCGCACTCTTCAAAGCGGCTCTCGTACCATGCATCATAGTTTTCTGGCTTATCTGCAGAGAGAGTTAAATGGTGTTACAAACTATATTGGTCATAAAGAAGCAGTCAGTAATATTTACATGGATGCATAACATTCATTTATTGGGTCATAAGCTGCCTGCTCGAGGCCGTTACCATATGTGGCTGCTGCGACCTTTGATGAAAGTCGTTCACACAAAATGCCCTGATTTTATTAGAGAGCAATAAGCTTATAGCAGTCAGTTATTCAAGTCTAGATAGGACTGAGCTGCAGTTATTATTTTAGATGACTCATTCAGTTTAAGGGGTAAAATATAGTCACCATTTAAAGTATTCCAATGTTCTGCTCATCTGACCTTAAAACTACTTTTTCAATGTTCTCAGAAGATTATTACCAAAAGAAATCAACCTGACCAAGAGGCAAAGGGGCGGAGGTGCCACTTTTGACATCGCAAAGGGGAGCTGAAAAGAAATTATTTTTCAAAGCACACAGCCAAACAACTCATCTGCCGTTTCATTTGACAGAAATGAACCACTTTTGAGATTTATTGAGCAAATAAAATTCTTTCTCCGGCACATTTCATGTTGCTTTTTCTCTTTAGAGGATTGCGCCAGGGTAAGGAGAGAGCTGAGAAAATAACCTGGAATGATGAGGGAGCTATTGGTTTGTGCATTAAAAAGCAGATCAATAACATTGTGGAGGAAAAGGGAGGGGGGGTGGACCCAGAGGATGCAAACACATAATCAGTGTATCAGCGTTATAATGCACTTCTCCTCCGGCTCATCAGAACAACTCAATCAAACATCCAGCTCTACCCTGTTAGCAAGGAGGCCCCTGTGGCCCCCCCAAAGAGGAGGGGCACATCAACCTCAATCAGTGCGGGTGATGAAGATGGAGCTGCCTCTGTGCGTGTATTAAAAGTACCTATACGGGGGAAAAAAAAAAAATGTGTCTGAGCGTCAAGGTGAGGTGAAAGCAATTAATGTTTTGGAACCGGCCATGCATCACACCTCAGTGCTGATTGACAGATGGCATCAGGAGAGTGTCCCATTTAAACACAATGAGGCAGCGGGGCACCTACAGGAACAAAAAAATGGATTTGGTTTGTCCTTGAGGCAAAAAAAAAAAAAAAAAACTTTCAAAAAAGGCAAAAAGTCGGCCATGGTCCATTTCCTTGCACCTCGATTGCCTTTGCTTCACTCCGACTATAATAAAGCTAGCACATTTTTGCAGCAAATGAATCAATTTCCAATTCAAATGAGCAGTGAGAGGAGGAGTGGACAGGCTAGTCTCTAGGTTACCAGGAGTGTCCGGTACCTTCCGTGTTAAAGAGCTGAGGTTTAGACTTTTAGACATTCCGCTCACTCCCGACTTTTCAGGGATGCTCTGTGAAGGGACGCTGGGTCTGAAATGCTTGTTAGCGTGGCCTTACTTGTGGCATTCAAGAGTACGAGGCGATTTTAACAATGCATGCCTGTGTTGGAGTGCATTATTGAATGTGAACGAAAAGAGAGGGCATGGGGGAGTGAGAGCCGTTGTGTGCATTTGTGTAAGCCGGCGAGCGATTGTGTCGGTGAACAAGCAGAATGAGACTGAGTGAAGTGTGCGTTACATTATACAGCATGCGTTTCCAAAAAGCATAGCGGGTGAAATTCTCCTCAAATGCTATAAAGTCAATGATGGGGAATGGCATCTTTCGCGCCACTGGACTGTGCAAATACAAGCCACATGGCCCAACGTGAACATGGCATGCGTTTTATCAAGCCGAACCCGCAGCATCAATATGGATGCTCTTAACAAGAGGAGTGGAACAGTGCGTGGCTTTTCTGCGCATTTGATTTGCAAATCAAATGGTCTCAGTTTAGAGTGATGAGATTCGCCATACACACTTTAAATCGCTTTCAATCTAAGGGCCTAATTGTACGGGTTAGATTCTCTCTTCTCGTGGAGCCACGGAAAGGTTGCTGTCCTTATTTCTTACCACTGTCTGACACAAGTCTGTGACCTCATAATACTCATTACCGCGGTCATCCCTCTTCTTCCCGCTGTGTCTTGGCACACAAACAAACAGAGGCACGTAAACAGTCCTGAGGCTTAAACTATGAATGGCCAAGGTAAGCGGCTTTAGTTGTTTCTCTTGATGTGTGGGCCGTCTCTCTCAACCTGGATTGTACTTTGGAACAGAGTGAAACAACAGCTCTTTGAAAGGGAGATAAGCATGGATTTTTTTAGTACCCATAGTAGAATAAACTTACTGGAAATTGAGACACAAGTCTGATGGCTTTTAAAGCCCTTAGCAAAAATAAATAACCAAAAAACATGTCAAACCTGGATCTATAGCTCCAATTAATGTTGGCTATGTCTTCTTATTTTGTAGGCTATACAGCCCGTGGGTTCATGTGCTGTGTGCAATTTCTTTTCTTGTGTCTGATTTTTAATTTTGTAAAACTGCACTTTATCTCAGGATAAATGCATCAAGTGTTCCCTCCAACTATAACATCCGAGTCACACCCAAAAATAGTTTATATCCGTCACAGGACGCCAGTGTGGTACCTCAATATGTGCCAGCACAGCAGTTTGTCATTGTAATAGGATTTTTTGAGGTAGGGACAAATCTAGGAGTCTGACTGGGTGGTTCTTCTTCCCTCTGAAGTAGCCCCAGGAAGTGAACAGAGGGGTACCCAACTGCCGCACAGAGCATGTGATGTATGGCTCTCTGTCCTTGTTATGAGGTTTATTCTGAGGCAGAAAACTGGGGCAGTGGAGATGGCTCGTTATCTGGATGATCTTTGCTTTGATGCGAACGAGCTTGTCGGAGGCAGAGAGGGCTGTTGGAGGACTATAGTCTAGCAGAAGGCATTGAACATAAACAGTAGTGTGTCCCTCTGGACCCCTCTCCAGACCCCGAGCCCTGCGTGAAAAGCTGCTTTTGGCAGTTACAGCTGACATAAAGGCTAGTGCTTTCTAGATAGTTTGTGTTTAGATCACACTAAAGGTTTTTAGAAAACCCTTTTTGATAAACTGTTGGTTAACAGAGATAGAAAACCCACTGGTCTAACAGAAATGTTAGTTATCCTACAAATAAATTCTTAGAGGGCATTTTTGTCAGCAAAAACTGCAAACTACAAATTAAAATATTTATGAGTAATTGATTTCTTTTTATTTTTTTAAAGAAGCAAGCGTCTACTTCCTTTGGAATCCTAGAATCATTTATTGTTAAGTCTTCACGGAAACCAACGTGTTTTAATGTGCCTCACTTTTGAACATATGGATGCCCACACAGTGTTTGTGTTTAGGTAATAATGGATGTTGCCACTCACTCTGCTTGATCAGCCTCTTGTCTGCCACTAGGACATTCTCTGCATCGACAACGATGACCTTTCCGTCTCGTGGGCCAACCGCAAAGTTATCGAAGCTGACATCGAGCAGGTAGAGGGCGAACTCAAAGTCGTTGTTGGTTAACTGCTCTGCAATGTCCATCAGCTGACGCGCCAAGTCTACTCTCTTCTCCCAGGGTGCATTGTAGAAGCTCCACAGCTCTTCGCCCACGTAGTTAACAGCAACCACGCGTCCACATGCTCCCAGGTATTTGGCGAATGGCCACCCTTCATCTGAGGGAAAGCTCTGAGAGAGAGAGAAACAAACAAACAAAAAAAGAATAAAGATTATAAATAAAAATAAAAAAATTGGCCAGGTTGCTGTGGTTGCAAAAGGAAAAGGCACCACCTAAAATGACAATATTTACATCGACAGGAAATATAATGGATTTAGCTTGCACAGAAATCTATATCCAATTGCTTAAAATGTAAAAAAAAAATAACCACAAAGTTGCTATGTGTAGCCTTGGGTGATTTTTCATACACCATCGGAGGCATATTAATGAAAGTGTGCCAAAGGATCACGTAAAACAAATCCAGCATTGAGTATAATGAATTAGATTTAGAAAAGAAAAAGAAAAAAAAGACAGTTTGTTTGGAAGCCCTACAGCTGATGTGTGCTGCATGTATTCAGTGGCTCCAGAGAAGTGATAGGAGGTGATTTGTGGTAGCAGCAGTTAGCAGGAAAGCCTTATGTGTTGTGATGCAGCAACGGGGCGATTTAAACTACTCTTTGATGTTGGCAAACCAAGTTAATGCAGTTTGGGCAGGCGAGCAAGACATCTCTGTGTATTACTGGCCAAACCCGATTAATAAGAAGTTAATACCATGAGCAGGAAATGATATTAGTGTTGCTAAACAATGAGCCAAATTACTGATTCAGTATCTTTTAGGTCAAACAAAAACCCACACATGTCATCTAGAATCATTAAAGATCAATCCTCATTCGGTAGAAATTGAACACCAGAAAAGTTGCATTTATTTAGATCAGGCTCCAGGAATCTGTTGTACCTTTCAAATCTCATCTGAGCTCTGATAACTCACACATCCTTAGTATCCTTCTTCTCTCTTGGTCAGTTTCACAGCCACAGGCTATCATAACAGTTGGACACATGAACGGAAAACAATACAATGAGAACACTTTTTTTCCCTGCAGCCCACACAAGTTTAACTGTGCCATATTTTACCACAAACACCCCGCCGTATGCTGGATTAATGATAGCCCACAATTCCTATGTTCCAAATCTGGCAGACAGCCGATGTGCGGGCACAGCTCAAAAGCGCTTAGATTTCACACAAAGCCCAGCTGCCTTGTCTTTCTGAACCAAACCGCATCTCCTGCAGGAAACACTATGGCACTGCAGGTAAGGTGTGAACTACTACGACTGTTCCCTCTCACTTTACACTCAGGGTAATCCAATACTTCACCCGCCTTTCAATCTATGACAGAAGGCTGCGTTTTAAATATGCATGCTGCCCCAAGTCTCTTTAAACTTGCATGAAATACAAATAATTTAAAAACACACATTTTTAACCCCCTGCTGACCACACAGCTGCTACATCGTAAAGACACCGGTCGGACACCTGCTGGGCAACGAACGGTGTGACAGTAGACCTGTTAAAGCAAACAGCTAGTGCATTGACCACATTCAAGTCACTTCTCAAGCCAAGCGGCTATTTTATGAGCACTTTCCCAGGCCTATAATTTACTAAAAGTAATGGTTGCTGCATATGGTTTGCACTTGTGCTAGGGTACATAATCCAACATTATGAATGCATATCATCCTGCATGCAGCTAAGGATCCTTTATTAGGTAAACAACCTAGAAAAAAATGAGAATAAATAAATAAATAAATAAAACTTAATGCTACCCTTATGTGTGCACTTCTCTTCAGTCTGTTTTGGTGCAAATCTCTACCTTAGGCATATCTTCTGTTCCCATCAATTTAAAGAAAGATCCACCACCAAGAGGGGAGGACAATGATGAGTTACATGCTCTGCAGTATGTTTGAGCAGATTTCCCTGAGGTGACCCAATCAATTGTGGCCCAGACAAAAGTCTGTCCAGGAAACAGTGCTGCGGCTTGCTTCTAGCATCACGTCTATCCATCTGTCTGTCTGTCACTTCCTGTCATCCTCAGACTTGGCAGTGACTAGCCGCAACTTCTTTAAAATCTTCAAGCCTGTACATTTTCTGATACAGCAAAACCTGACAGAAGCAGGAATTCGGGAGTAGACATGTCTGAAAAAGTCTAGCAGAAACTAACTGGTTGGAGAAAAAGACAATCCTTAAAGTGAGATGCTGCCAAGAGACATACTCGATTTTCGGATTAGAGATTTAACAGGCTAAATATCTACAAAGCCTTCCTAATTTTTGAAGTAGGTATAGAAAGCTTAGTTTGAAGCTGGATCAGCGAGTACATCCCTATTAGGCACACATCCCTTTCACCCAAATTCAAACCTCAGATCGCTTTATGTTGCTCCATTTCTAAGCGGCTCTTGGTCCTGTTGACAAAAAAACTTAGCCTGTCCAATGCTTCGGCTAAACCTGCTTTGTAAACTGCCATCCTCTTTCATTCTGAGCCCTGCAGGGGGATGGATAGACTTGGAAGGCAGTAGGGATGGTGGCGGCGGTGGCAAAAGGAGTGAGAGGGCCTGCGCAGAGCTAAAGACTACGACGGAGACAGCAAACAGTAGAGACAAACAGAATGTCTTTCACTTCTCCGCTCCAGTGGACAGGAGGAATAAACCAGCAAAGACCTGCCTGCTAAACACATCTCTCTCTTTGTTGTCAGGTTGCAGCCTGAATTGGAGCAAAAGTAGAGCGACAGCAGATAGGGGGGAGGGAAAGGGTTGAATGCCCTACGACTACTTTCAGACACTGTCAATGGCCGTTATAAAATCGCCTTCATGTCTCTACGGCCCTCATCTAAGTTTCTTAACATAGATACTGCTCTGCTTGCCTCATAATATGAGCTTTCTATCTTTAAGCGCAAGTTAAAATGTGAGAACCATTTGCAAACAATGGACGCCAACTGACGTGGGTACCTGAGCTTTAGACTGAAACTATTGCAGAGATTGATAAATACCCCACGTGTCCCACCAATCATAGCTTAGCTCCCATAGCGCTCTTTAAACGGTTACTCTGCAGAAGTCATTAACGTTGGCAATGAGGCGTTGAGGGGGGCTGGGTTCGGGGTTGAAATAAATTGGACAGCCAGCTTAATATTACATCTCTGAGCCGACTTAGAGGGACTTTGCAGGTAGGGAATTTTACCAGTCGTCTTCCAAAGATTGTATGCTTTGAAAATATGCTGAGGCAGCAAAAGTGCTGATGACACATCCCAGTGACTTTTACAGAATCAAAAAGGTCTTATCACCTCCTGTTCCTGTCTTCGGATAAAACCCTTTTTATCTGCTGCCAAGTAAAGCCTTTACCATGTAGAGCCTGGTGCCAAATGTATTTTTCATATAGAGCTTGATTTTTTGCTTTTTCATATATGTGAAATGAGCTTTAAAAATTGGGCCTAGTGAATAAACTGTCCAGTGTAGCAACTTCCAATCTTATTGCCTTTGCATGTGTTGGAATGTGGACAAAGATTGTTGTGCTTTTAGGAGGGTTATAACATTAATAAGTGAGTGTAAAAATAAAACTTCAAGAATAAAAATATACAATTTAATAAATAATAGATCTTAAATATTGATTGTTGAGGTTTCATAATCTATTCAAGAAAAAGGTGTTGAAGTTTTTAATTGAAAAGAATAAGCGCTCAGCTCACTTCCTTGCAGTTGGATTTTGTGTAAAATGCGTATTTAAAAAAAACAAATCCTCTCATACTGGTCTTTGCGGTATATGCAAATGTACAGCAGCGCGCTGGAAAAGGGGTCAGAGATACTGGATACACCTGGGTGCTGCGCCTCCATTACTGCAGATCACTGCATCATCCTGAAAAAAGCAAAGCTGGGCAAGAAAAACTGAGCTGAAAGAAAAGCATTTTTGTTAGGGAAGAAAATGCTTTTCCCAAGTTGGTAGGATTGTTGATTGTCATTTTAACAGCAAAACCACACTTCTGTGCACATGCATAGTCAATGAGGGCAAGGATGGGAAAGCTAACTAAAGCAGAAAGTTTATATTAAGACAACCTCCCTGTGACTTCTAGGCTCCAGTTGGCCAGATCTGATGGTATAGGCGGTGATGGTGCACTGCAGTAGAGCAGCATTGACTGGGTGTTTGTGCTTTTCACTCCCTTCCTGTTAATACAGCAGACACACTGGCATCCTCTTGGGGGAGAGGCTGGAGTGGGCTGAAATGAAACAGGGCCACAGACAAATGGGCAGCCTCTGGAGAAGAGGATGAAACGAATGGAGCGAGAGGCACAGGAACACACACCTGCGCCCTGACATCTGCTGACAAAGATGTGCCCTTCTACTGGGCCACTCGGGGAGGGAGTGGGCGCCACTTCCAAAGAGCCTCTTTGTGGTGTGTGCACGGGTGTGAGTGTGTCTATGTGAAACTGTATCCGATGTATGTGAATGAGAACATGCAACGTGACCAGGGCTGATAACAACCTCTATTCACAGGCCGAGTAAACACGAGCAGCTCCCAAGATATTTCCTTGGCGGGCCTGCAAAGAACACTAGTCCATCAAACACACACATACAGATACACAGGCGCACACAAACAAGAAACAAGACACACGCCGAGCTACATTGTAACAGCAAGATTAAAAAATAAATAAAAACTTGGTGCTTTCTTCCTGCCACCACAACTGCTTGTAGCAAAAAGGAAATTAGTAGTTTGCCACATAACTGATTCATGTGTGCAGCTCGTTAAAGTCCTGCTCAGGGTGTGGTGGAAATTCTCAGCATTTCCTATTCTTGACAAAACCCCACTGCTTGGTAGCAAACAAGTTGGGACACGACTGTCAAGAGTCCAAGAATCAGGCAGTAAGCCTGAGAAAGTGTCACGGACTAACACATTCACCCCTACACAACGTTAAAATTTAAACAGACACATACACACAAAAAGATGTCTAACCCATGTGGCAATATGTGCGTTTTTATATATATATTTAAAAAAAAAATGGTATTAACGGGTCACATCTGCTACACCAGACTGAAAGTGCAAAGAAACAGAAAAAAAAACAAGCTGCTTTTCAGTGCAGCTCTCTCCCGTTGACCTTGTGCGTCTGGAGGATGTGTGGCAAGCCCCGTCTGGCTTTTTGTTGGCCATTTACGTTTAAAATCCACTCGGTTAGTCCACAGCAAGAGCTCTGGCCCACAGGGGAGCTTGTGCTAACTCCTCGCCCTGGAACACATGGTGCTACCATTTCTACCCTTATTATTTTGCCTCCTGCTGCCCTTGCTCTTCCTGTTAGATTTGCTTTTCTCCAGTTTTTTGTTTCTTCCCCAAAACGTTCAACAAGCTGGGCAATGATTATGTTTGCTCCAAGCATTAGAGCCAGAACTGCCTAGTCATGGAGGATCTAGTGAAGAGACAGACATTTGAAAGTTGAGAGTATCTGAATTTAGAGTAAGCCCTGCTCCTTTTCTTTGCACCATGCAGTTCAAAGACTGCCAAGTCACAGTGTGTAGAGCTAGTGCCAGTGTTTGGAAATCAGTGAATGAAGAAAAGTGACAGTAAAAAGGGCAATGCATTACTTGTGCAGGAAGAGCATCAAGGACTCAGAGCCAAGCCAAAAAGAAAAGAAAGGAGGTCAAAAAGCAAAACTGTCAGGTAAGACAGCACACATGGAGTCAGCTCACACAAGAAAAAAAGTGCAGAAAAATCAGTGAGTTCTAGCCATGTGTGATAGAAATGGGTTAGCCAGGTCTTGGACTTGTGCAGGCCTCTGCTCCGTGAGTGGAGAGAATGAGAGCAGGATGAGGAATGGGAGCATGAGACGGTGCAGCTCGGGTTGCCCAGCACACTTCGCTAGCTGATAACCAAAACCCCTCTCCCGACCTGATCCCGAGCCACTGTGCAGAGCAACTCATAAATCCCCAGTGAATGGATTGAGTCATCGGCAGAGGGGCTGACTCTGTCTAGGTGGCACTGCCTCCCACACTGCTTGTGAAACTTGGCCTTAGACCTGAAGGCTATGGATGTGAGGGACTATGTATTTCAGAACAAATGATGTCAGAGAGAAAGAACTGCTGTTGATCATGCACTGTGACCTTGCTACAAGCATTAACAAGAAGATTTGAACAACCACAATAACCCGCATAATCACAAGGCCTTGGATACCTCTGAATGCTTTTACAGGTTCGTCATTTGAAAACTGGTGCAAATAAAGTGCACCAGCTTGTTTAAGCTGCCAGTGAATAAAACCAAAGATCCAATAAATGTGGTTAACATGATAAGCATTTAACGGTGGTCAGTGCTACCAGCTGCTAATATGTATATCTTTTACATTTTCTTCCGCTACAGTGCGACAGCTATAGAGACCCACAGCCAACTGATCAATACTGGTTGTGGCCTAGTTAAGAGGCCTGAGGAGGCTAAAAGCTCACTGTCGTGGAACTGCATTTCCAGAAGTCAAACAGACGGTGGATATGTGTACAGGTTGCAACAGTAGGAGACTAACGGGGTGGGGAGATCTAAAAAAGGAGCTTGTGGGTGGGATAAGGGCAGACAGGGGGTGGGGGTGTGTAGGGGCTCAGCCAAAGGCATTTACCTAACCAAACACAGCTGTCATGCGTGTGTGTGTAACCGTGTGTTTGAAGAGAGCTGAGGCAAAAAGAGAGAAAGGATTATGGTAACACGAGCAGTCTGGCTCATTCAGACAAGGGGGAAAACACCACAAGGCTCCTGCTTGTACAACCCTCTCCCCTCCTCTACTACCCTTTTCCACAAGGGCCTCCATCCAGCGAGGGGCAGCCAAAAGAGGGGAGTTGGGCCCAGATAACTCCTCTTCTTATCCTAACAGGATTCAGTCTGTACACAAAGGCCTGCAGAAATAATGAAAGGGGTTTTGGGACCACTTGAAGCAGGGTTAAGCGGCGTACACAACTACACAGCCTCCTCTCTTGTGCTGGAAGAGCATCACAATCCCCCAGACTCAAAAACAAAAGCTACTAATCACAGACTAGCAACTTAACTACTATTTATGGGGTGGACCACAGCCTCTGAGATGGCCTGAGAGACAATCGGCTCTTATTAAAGCCAAAAGAGCATGTGGTAACCATGATTAAATGATTATAAATAAATAATAGCAAAACAAAAGCGTCTTTGATCCTCATGGTAAAGAGGTCTGACCCAGAAAGCCGGAGCATTAGATTAGCGAGGAGAAAATAAAAACCCAAACTTTTAGCTTTTCTTTGACAAAATGGAACCTCTAACTTCGCACCAAGACCATCTGTGCCAATGCCAGATCATTTCTTTCCATCAGCAGCAGAATCTGACAATTTCTCTACAAAGGGCTTAATAATAAATTACTTTAAGCTTTAAAGGAGATGGGATTTATTGCATGGCTGAAGCATTGGATTGTGTCTTCTAATAAAAGTAATATTTTTTGGAAAGCTTTCAGCTATTCTATCTATAAGCTAAGGCTACAGAAAGTATGACTTTTAAATGAAAAGTTAATCTAGGTGCAGTAGATCATAGCTGATGTACTTCTTTCATGTTATGCCAGAAAGAAGAGAAAAAAATAAAATAAAATAAATAGTTTGCTTTGGCTTTTTCCGTAAAGTAGATGAGCATTGTAATAGAGTATGCGTAGCTTCATAAAATCAACAACATACCAAAGAGCGCCCCCCATTTTTTTTTTTATTCACACAAACTGCTTGAGAATGTTCACATTTGCGTAGAACACAACCGTTAAAATTCTTGGGAGGAACGGGTGATAAGGTCAGCCATCTAATCTCTGCGTTCCGCTCCTCTCCGATTTATTTATCATCCGTGTCAGACGTCTGTGTTGTGGGGAATATACATGCGGTGTTGCGTGAGAGAATGATGCCTTCTGATGTCAGGTGCGGCCGAGGCATTGAGCGAGGCGGACAGTAGTCAGAGGACAGGCTGGCGGAGCTGGAAAGAGGAAAGTGTGATGGAGAAGGGTGTTGGAGGAGTGCACAGATTTGAGTCAGGCTAAAAACTGAAAGTAGTGCTGACTGAGTTAACCCCACAGGCTTGTCACATCCCATTCTCGGCTTCACTGAGCAACACGGGGCACAGGACCAAAAAAAAAAAAAAAAAAAAAAGGGTGCGAGCGCGGTCACATGCTCCTGGCTTACTTCGCCGAGCTTAATGATTTGGAAGGAAGGACGAAGCTAAATTGGACTAATTTAAGGTTGGACCAGATGTACTCCTCAAACACAGCCGTCACCTGATGAATCAGTAGCCAGCGGAAAAAAGCCAAATAAGGTTCTAGCAGGGAAATAAGAAAGTGTTACTCACTTTTCATGCAAAAAGGGATTATACTCCAACAAGAGACAGCATCATGTAAAGCTTTGGAATGGCGATGACATATATAACCCCTAGCCACAAGCGCATTCATCCCAGAGAGAGAAAAGTGTACAGAACTAGGCTAAATAGAAGTTGCATTCAGTGATTTTCATGTTTTGGCTGTTGTCATTTTCCCTTTCCAAAAATATTTATCCCCCAAAGCCAAATTGTCTTCCACGTGACAGAGGAGGAGGGGTACTGTGTGCGCGCGAGTGTATGCTGTGTACCATAGAGCGCACACAAAAAAGGCATTGTTGGCCAGAGCCAAAAAAACAACACAGCAGATTGTTTCCCCACTGACAAAGGAGGTCTGGTTTCTCGTAGCGAACGGGGCCGATTTACTGCCTGTGGCTTCAAAAGACTGGAAACAGAAGCTATTCTAAAGGGAGATCTCACTGTGCAGACAGCAGAAATGCAAGTCGCATCATTCAATAACATAAACCCAGCTAGAGCTACAGAAAAACCCCAACTGGAACAGCTAAACAGAATGCAACCTGTGTGACCAACAGCAATAGAATATAATCACCTACCTACCTACCCACCCATCTATAAAACTCGAATTATACATCAGGTTAACACTGCCGGTGAAGAGATGTCGAAGAAAAGACGAAAAATTGAAGGGTTGACAAGAGGGTCGGCTGATAAACAATGGAAATAAGAGTGCAGTTCATCAATTACGTCTCATAAAGCGCAGCCCACTTTCCTCTATCTTTTGTATAAAGCTACTTACACGGAAGCACTCACCTTTAAAGAAAAAAAAAAAGGAATAAGGTGTTGTAATACAGCACATCTCCTGTTCAGTTCAACCTCTATAGACACCATTAATTCTTTATGGTCTGCTGCTGCCTAACCTTGTGTATAGGGTCTCCCACTCTCCTGGCAGATTTCATTCTCATCTTTTTTTCTTTTTGGAGTGCAGTCAGTGATGCCAGGGAGCAGTCAAGGGTATGTGAATCTCAGATGCCCGACACATTTCTTTGGACACTTACAGCTATTCACACAATTTATTCTCGTGTCTGTTAGTAGTGGGACTTGGTAAGCAAATTGACCCTCACAGCTCGCTTTTGCCATCAGGTCACAAGTTCAGGATAAGATCAAGAATTCATGAGTTGCTGTAAACATGTGCGGAGGATGTGGAGCAGGGGTAAAGAAAGGTTTGTGGACAATGTGCGGGCATAATGGGCTGGTGTGTGATGTCTGTGGCTGCGAGTGAGATAAGGATGAGGCATGGGGAAGGAGGGGTGAGTCACTCAGCATTTGAACTAGGGCATAATGGCATTAAAAAACACGGATGGAATTATGTGGCCGGAGTTTGTGGAGCGCACAGAAGCAGGGGCAAGGGGGAGAATAAAATGAGAGGAAGGATGACACAAAGAAAAAAAATAAATAGGGAAAAGAAAAGGAAAAGGGGGAAGTACAGAGGGGGAGAGCGAGCAGTCACACAAAGCTAATCAGATTTTATAGATTGTGCAGGACTAAAAGGCTGATGGTGCCTTTTGTCCTCTGAAAAGCCTGGAGGTGTCCAGCCCCGTGAGTGGAGGGGCCGCTGGAGGTCAGCAGAAGTTATTGAGTGCCTACATGGGCCGTGATCATTGTTGTCGTGTCCCCTCACGAGACACGGTCAATGCCGGATTGAAATTGAAATTGATTGGACACTTTTAGATCAACGCGGGAATAGGATGTGGCGTATGTTTATAGGATTTGCAGCCCTAAAACACAGTGGGTGACGTAGAGCCGGCTGGTGAATACTGCACTGAAACTGTGTGTAGTTCACATGTGAACTCTGTGGACCCAGACATATATTAAAATTAAAAACAACTTGGACCATTTACAGATGCATGGTTGAATAATTCAAAACTGCCCTACATATAGTGTTAAATATGCAGCATTGCCGCAAGCCAAAATCTCATCTTTTGGGAGACCACAGCTTTTAAACCCTTTTCTATTCTCAGCTGTGGAATGCTCTAGATAGCGGACATGTAGTTTTGATGTAGCCTTCAGTTTAGGGAGGGTATAATGACTCGTCTCAGATCTATGGAAGAGGAAGGAAAGGAGGAATCCCACCCTGTAATTTAACAGGGCTTAGAGGGCCAACACCCTGGCTGGCTTTGTGCTGATGTTCATGATGCTAACTGTGACAAAGTTCCTGTCTGACTTGTAGAACTTGTGGTGCCTAGGATTCTCATTTACCAATTCTTCACATTTGTCCTAAATTGAAGCCCAAGTGTACTTCACACTGCAGTTATAGGCTGTGGTCATAGAAACAGTTAAAACAAAGACATACCTGGAGGACAAGTGGTTCTGGGTTGAATGCCAAAGTCATGAGCAGCTGCATTCTTTCCGTGTCTTTGAGGTTCTTAAGCAGGAAACTGCCTGAGTCTTTGGTCTCAGCGTACCTGCGGACCACCCGGTCTAATAGTCTCTGAGATGGGCAGTGCACCAGGTCTGACCAGCCCTCCACAACCTCTGGTGTGAGCAGACGGACATCTCCATTTATTCGAGCAAATTCAGTCTTGTACATTGCCTGGATGAGGTCACATCTGGGCCTGCCGGTGGCCCTCTTGCAGATTTTCTGGTCTATTTCAGCCAGTTCCTGGTTGGAGCCAAGTCTCTTGAGCACAACACGCCGGGTGCCCTCCCTTGGCTCTCCATACTGAGCAAAGTAAACATTTTTGACATTGAAAACGTCGAGGAATCGCAGACGGCCCCAGGTCTCAAAGGAAACCTGGCCGTTCATGAACTTCCGACACCAGCTGGTACCGAAACAGGCAGGACACTTGTTAAGGTTGATGAAGCGTCTGTCAGTGAGCTCATTCTTCTGGAAGGAGGCAAAGAGGTTGTGGGTGTTCATCAACAGGACCACAAATAATCCCAGCACTAACAGGAGCTTGAGACAGCGATACAGGCGGCCAAGTTTGAGAGGCAGGAAGCGCAGCATGTTTGGGATGAGGCAAGGGCAGGGGGTCTTGAGGGAGAGGGAAGAGATGATCGTCAGGGGCCTAATCTCTGTGCCTCTCCGTCATGGTGCATGGGGTTCAACTCTAGAGTGGGATGCAGAGGCAAGGTTGGCACTGTTGCCCCGTGCCAGTTTCTGGCAGGAGCTGGTGAGTCATGTTCTCCCTTCTCCACTGCCTGCAAGCATCAGCCAAGAAGCCTGAAACCAAGCAGAGAGAGAGAGAGAGAATAGCTAGTTACATTACAGCTAATTCATATACACTTTACAACACCAAGATTTACTATTGTGGTGGATAACAAGTCACAAATGCTTTTGTAAATATCATTTTTTGCGGGGCTTGCGACTTGAGCAGCCAGGTCTTAACGCATAATAGAAAACAAAGACACTTTCACTGGCAAAAATATGCATGGCTTGGGTCATTCACAAGATTTCATTACAATTTGAGCAGAAATGAGATGGCCTCAAGCCAACCCAATAAACCTGCTTGAGCATGTTTGCTTTTTTATGGGAAATTATTTCTTGTATACCCTAGTAGGGGAGAAAAAAATAAAAATAAGATAAATAAAAGTAAGGAAGAGGGGAGAATAAGGTGTCAGTGATCAAATTAAGTGGAAACATCCTCTCCTTGTATAAATAAAATGCTCGGCACTCTGAGGCTGATTCCTCCAAGGACCTCCCTTCTGCAGCTACATAAGTATCTATCACTTTTCCTCCGATGCACAACAAAAAAAACAACATGCCGCCTGAGTACCTCAACAGTAACACTTGCCTAGATTTTTCACTCCTTTTTGGAAGTGAGAAATATCACTTTGCATTGTGAAGGGAATCATGCCGAGTGTAGTTTAACCTTTGATCAGAGTTGCCCTGCTCTGTTTTAATCAAGCTTTGAAGTAGTTTCTTTGAAAATGGCTGGTGTCACTAAAACAACGTTTGTAGTTGAAGGGGGGAGTAAAGCTGTGAGCACCACCATTTGGCATATTGATGTGAGAAGAAACGGAATGTAACCAAGCGTAGAAGAAAGCCAGTCTTATACTGTGAACTCCGGCTGTGGTGTCTCTGCCCCCAGCAAACCTTGACAAACTTCTTCTTAATAGTCGCCAAAATATACAACCAACTTAGACCACCCAATCAGCATTTTAGCACCGAGCTCTGCAAGTCCCTTTAAGAAAGACAATGACTTTGGCCATGCAAATTAGCTATCCTCAATTAGCGCTCATTACAGCATGCCTATTAGGATTGCTGACTTGTGGGGCCGGGCTAACGAGCAGGCACACTGGTGTGATTAGTGTGCACGTCGATGGGTTCCTTGCATTTTGCCTTTCAGATCGAAGTGGCTGAAGATGTGGAAAGACACAGGGGCTGGAGGAAGCCAAGAGAGCAGCAGCAGCAGCGCCAGTGATGAGCTGCAGCTGTGGAGTGTCAGATAAGAAGCCCAATACACTGGTTCTTACCTCACAGGCCTGTCTGTAAATACTTTGAGCAGATTGGGCCATTGCCACCAATGTAAAAATAGCTCACAAACTAAACAGGGGTACTACTGAAAACATACACATTTCTGGAAGGAAAGGGAATTCTTTATACTTGAACTTGAAAAAAAAAAAATTCCAAAGTTGGTATGTCCAACTTTGCAACATTTATTCATCTTGTATGTTTATACAAAGCACAACATCTAAAATATCCTCTGCATAAACGTTTAATGACTTTATTCTCAATGTTGTATTACTGAGTCAACCATTTCTAAGAAGCTGGTCCACAGCAGGCTGGATTTTGACAAAATGCATGCCTTGTTAATGAATTAACCAACAGTGGTCTATGAAAAAAAAAGAAAAATAAAACTTTACTACTTATTTATATTGACCAGTAAGGAAGATGAATAAGGAAGGAATCTATTTTTTGTAAAGATTATTGCAACCCCCCCAAAAAAAAATATAAAAATAAATAAACTGTAGATAGGACTTAATAATAGAATCCATGGTGCCTTCTACTATATAAAAAAGGAGCCAAAGGAAGCAGATGGCTTGAGGCAGAAACTGAATATTCCATCACATAGATCTCCATTCAAGTGCTATTTAGCGTCTGACACAAGCAATTTGCGATGCAGAATGGAGCGGCAAGATCTGAGACGTAGATGTGAGGCTTAAGTAGTATCAGTGGGCGCCTCAGAGATGACGAACTGTAACCTCCGACAGGCCGAGAAGATGCTCACCTCTACCTCACAGAGCGAGGAGACGGAGCAAGACAGAGCGAGACCTGGACACGGCAGAGTAATGAAATGCACAAGCTGACAGTTAACTCGCCTGGATGTGGATGCTTCTCTTGGGAAACAGTTAGGACTCAAATACATGCAGAACTTTACCTGGACTACATTAACGGCCGTGCTAATTGCTGGACTGAAATTAAGTGAACTGCATTTTCTTTCAACTGAAGGGTTGGTATGCTTCAACTGTTGACAATGCAAAGCAAAATCTGGTTATTATAAAGTGAGAGGAATAGAAAAATTACTACAGGGAGTTAATGGCTCACTGCTGTTGCTTTTACACAATGTAATAGTCTGGATAATGCTGAAACATTTTGCTTTATAGGAAGGTAATTTAGGGTTGGCAATAACTTTGTTGTGGTAATTACAAGACTAAACTGCCTCTTGTGAAATTGAGTTACATAGACAAAAAAAAAAAAAAAAAAAAGTTCCCCACAGGAAAATATTGCCCACTCATGTTTTAGGCAAGGCTAAAGTTCACTTAAAGATTAACAAAAGCCACATGCTCTGCTGTTTTTGGACAGATGTTAGCTAGTAGAACGGCCTGGCAGTGAAATTTAATGCAGTGTTTTCTTTTGAGCCAACCTTATTGTGCCCTACAGAACCTGTGTTTTAAATTAGCCCCCTTCTCCACTATCCTAACCCCCGACCCCTGCAGAGTGACTCAAAGTGCCTTCTGCGAGATTGCAAAATGCACAACACAAAAAGGAAAGCCCTGTTTGGAGTAAGCAGCGAATTACCTCTCATCATACTGCCAAAAGTGGGCTCAGAAAAGTTTCTCAGAGTGGCTGTGAGCGCTCGGAAAAAAGGATGGCAAAGAAAAAAGGGCAAATCAAAAGGATGCCTGACTCCTCGTGAATGGGAGATGAGTCTTGAATTCAAAATGTTCCAAGTTTGGCAGATGTTAGGAGTCACAAAATGGCTCATTACCGGGACAGAAAAGGTGCAAGATGAAGCAACAGACCCCAAGTTGGCTTAAAACAGAATGACAAGGTCGAGTCAGAGATGACATTGTAATATCCTAATACCCCAGCTTTTATTAAACTTAAATTTGGACAAAATAACTCCAGATTAGAAAATTTCCTCGTTGCTCATTGTGTAAAAACTGGCTCCAGATAAGAGTCTGCGGCTAACCCATTTCTTCCTCTGCACCTGAGGCTAAACTTCATTATGCTATAATGAACTCTGGCCACACATGAACATGCTTGATTAATTCTCCTACTAAAGCAAAAAAAAAAAAAAGTGAGGAGAAAGTAATACAGTAAGTAAAAGGACAAAGAGATAAAAACTTAGTTATCCAACACACACACACACACACACACAATGCAAATGAATAGAAAAAGATGTGAATGCAAAGCGGCAGCCCTCAGACTCTGAAGGGACACGGGGAAAAAAATAAATAAACATACAGAGATCTGCAGCATTAGCACACCCACCCCACCCCACCGCTTCTCAATGTGCGAGGAACTACTGTTGCCAAGGCTATTGACTGAAAAGACTCAATAATGTTTGATCACAAAAACATTTAGCCTCAGCCTGATTGCCTTCGTACAGAAGCACATATATAGTGACGACTAGATACAAATGACAGTAACAGACTCACGCCTAATGTAAAATTGAGTCTTCAGATTAGTGCGCCCATTAGCAGTTATCTACATATGCACATTAAAGTAAACTCAGCTTTGGCTCCGAACAGAGCTTAAAAGAAAAAAAGCAAATCAATAAGGTCAGCCTTGCGACAGATTGCTGCAGCTGTTTGACCAGAGGAAGGAGGAAGACTTGCGTGACTGATAAGGATCGCTTTGTTTCCTTTAAACAGCTGCACATTTTCACCAGATACAAGTGGTCTGTTTAAAAGTTGTCAACATATCAGAACATCATGTTACAGCAAAAAAAAAAAAAAAAAAAAAAATTAGGTACAGCTTTGTTTCATTTGATTGCACTGTTTGATATAAATGATGATAATGAAACAAGATGGATTTAATTTGTTATCATGACATGTATTATTTTAATCTATGGTGATTTCATAATGTCCCATTAGGCATGGGAGCCGTCTTTGTATCATATGATTAGGAGGTCAAGAACAAAAATAAACAGCTCCTATGGGGACTTTTAGGCTACAATTACAAGACGATTCCCTGCAGAGTGCGGAGAAACATAGCAACAGAATGGCTTTTTTGGTACTGAACTATTTTCATAGTTCTTTGTGAAGTAACCTTGCTGAAACACTCCAATTAGTGTCTTTGTTGTAGAAGAAAAAGTATTTATAATCACCCCATTACATTCATTGAACTGCAAGTAATTCTTTTGGACTAATTATAAGCTTTGTGTGGACCAGACAGCAGGACTGTTGTGGTAATCACTTTTCCTCTCAACTAAAAAGCAAAAGTTGGCCAAACTTGTACAGCGATTACCACCACAAAAAGCTATTTAAACAATTATTAGAAATTATGCTTCTATTTTAATGCCTGAGCCCCACAGTTGCAGTGTTAAGGGTTATATTATAATGTGGCTTTTTCCTTACGCAAACACATGCAGTGAATACATAGTAAATCAATTTAAATACATTTTGCAAAGTGAAAACCTGTTGAGGTGTAGCCTACTGTATTCAGTGGGCAAGAACCACAGAGTCAAGAATAATTACTAGTGCAAAAATGTGGTTGGACTTCAGTGGGATTTTTAATGTTACCTCGCAAAATAATAGTTATAATTCTGCTGCAATTTAATAGCACATATTTTATATTATTATCCACAGCTGTCTGGAGAAAAGTAGGCTAGATAAGACAGAATGGGGGTAAAACACTATATATATATATATATATATTTCTCAGTTATGGTGGACAGCTCATGGCTAGTAACATTTAAAATCCGTAGCGTAATTCCAATTTAGTCTCAATTATCTTTGATGCTGTAGTTATTTATACCTATGCAACTATGACAAAGACACGAGCGACAAAGGTAATATTAAACTTCCTGTCTAAGTTAACAAGGTGTGGGTATCTGATAAGTTTGTTTTATGCAAAATATTTACATGTTGCATTTGTAGTTTTTATCATTTAGGAAAAATGTTAGTCACGGTATCTCGTTTCAAATGTTACTCGCTCATTTTCAGACAAAATATTAAATATTATTCAAGTACTTTGATTGATCTAAATGTAAATAAACCATGCTGCACAGAAATGCGACGAATGAGGAAATATAGCGTAGTCTGTTAGTAGGCTATGGTTAACAGAAAAAGTACTGCAGGTTAGAGGATGTCTGTGACCACGGACACGAGAAACAACTGTAAAACAAACCTGTGTGACTTTTCCTCCTCTTGGGTTGGAAGTAGTGAAATCTTAGCGCTTGCTTGATACCATTCTTCAAAGTTGCAGCTACTTACTAAGCAGGAGACTTAAATCACAACCAACACCATTCAAACACGGCTTCTTTTAAGCTCGACGAAATCCTTATCAAGCAAACTCACACGGGCTTCCACTGTCTAGCTCCAAGGTGTGTAGCCAGCTGGCCTGCTAGCAGCTGAAATAAACAGTTGTGATGTCGAGTTTTAACTCTTAATATACCGGATCTTTCCGACTGGACGACGCGGTTCTCTTCGTGACAGACAACAGTGTCGGTGCAGTTCATTTATGTCCATATGTGCAAGCGTATCAGCAGTTCCTTTGTAGCCAGAGCATTGCCCCTTTCTTCTCTCAGCAGCAGCTCACTCCTGTCCAACACCACAATGGGCTCTGTTTCGAGTCTTTTTCAACACCAGCCTCTTTGGCGTTTACGACATGTGCTCGGTGTTTGCGGCCGCGGTTGCTAGGCAATTATTCTAATCTAGTCTGGAACGCCGCCCCCAATGCAAACTTTACCCACTTTTCTATTTGATGTCTGACTCCGTCTAGAGGGGAATCTTTGTTAAAAAAACAAAAACAAATATAAGGCTTTTAAAAGATTCCCACGTTTAAGTTATGCATAGACTATTTTACTCTGAAATACACTAAAATAAACTTTTATATCAACATAATTGTGAATATTATTATCACAACAACGCAACCACAAGAGCCCCAAAGGGATATAACCTTATTTCACTACATAGAGGAAATAAAAAGACATATGCGGCATTTTAAGATATCGATTACCAATAATCACCATACATTTTCCCACTAGCAGATCTATAAAGGACTTACGGACAATTACTACAAAAAAAAAAACAAAACAGATTAATATAGGACCATACATGTCACAATGAATGCATCTCCCCTGTATATGGTCATGGCATGTAGTTATCTGTATTACTTATCATTTAATGCCATCTGCTGGAATCTGAGGGATTTGCAGTTTAGAAGACGTGTGGAGTTCAGTTGCTGTTACAACAAAGGAATAGTGATTTTTCTAAGCTTAATTTGTCAGAAAATATTAAATATTAGCGACAGACTATATGTCCGTGTCATATTATACTGCCATATGTTTTGACGGTATACGGGTAACTTAATTTAAAGTTTGGTTAAACAACTATTGTAGAGACTGTTAGTTACTACATTGTAGTAGGTGGTAGGAATTCCCGGTGCATTGAAAGTGCCTTACGAGAACCGCTACCTGCAGCTCGTGCGGATGTTGCTGCTGCCGATCTAAAGGAGGCTCTGTCTGAAGTTTGGCCAAGGCGTAGAAGATGACTACCTTGTTAAAAGTTAAGCAAGAAAATTCAGCATCGGTACTGGCTGCAGTCGGCTTGGGACTAATAACTATTCTCACAACGTGGAAGTTAAAACAGCTCAAATATACGCTTATAAATGAACCTGGAGTTGCAATGGTTTATGGTAAGTTGCTAGTTTTAACGTAGGTGTATTTAGCTCACAGCCCCGGAAACTCCGATTCACCGGGACTTCCTTATTTTAATGTTTAACTGTTTTAAATAAACAAAAAATAGAATAATGAACTTGATCTTACTCATTTGACTAAGAAACAACTATCTTCGTAGTATAGACTCTAAAAAACAATGTAACAATGCCAAAACTAGCTAATTGAAAGCTTTCAATTAAACACTGCCTTTTTGCTTTTGCTTTAAAGGCGCTCTTCTGGGACTTGCAGCAAAAGTTTGGTCATCTGACAGCGATGGGACTATGGGGAGTTTGTCCACTTGTGAAAATGACACTCTCTGCATCCTCATGAGGAACATGACAACTCATGAGCAGCATTATTACAGAAATGATGGCATCATAAACAACACATCCACAGTGGTCTTCGTCCCTCATATGGTAACTATGATAACATAATGTAATCCATAATATATTGTGAATGTAACTTAGTACGAATAGAACCAAGTCAAATGACAAAAGGCTCTTATTTAAACTGCACCTTTACTGCATTCTGCCTTCAGCAAATGCTGTGTATTTATCCATTATTTCTCCTCTAATGGTACTTTTCCTCTGAATTACTTGCACAGGCCATTTTTTTATTGGAAAAGCTAGCCGGTATAGCACAAAAGAGGGTAAGAGAGCAATTCAGTCTATGTTATGGTTTTATTAGGGAAGAGAGCAGTAACTGCATTTTAGGTGTGATGTGAGAAAAAGTGGAAATTAGAAAATAAATAAACCCAGAGGCTGAGCAGGGCCTACACTATGTCTGAATCATTTGGTGCATATTCCTGTCAAACAAGAAAGTTTAATTGTTTTTTTTTTTGCTAGTATTTAATTTCCACTAAATTGAAACTAAATTGAAACTAAATTTAGAGATTTCTTTCAAAGCTCCTCTCACATTAAAATAGTTATTGTGTGTGATAATTGTGGTGGAGTGCTCTGCTCTTCAGGAGAGATGTAAGATAGGTAATCTCAACAGGCTCTGCAGTGTTTTGCGCTTAGCTTGAGATGGCCTCTTCACCTCATCTATCTTTAATTAAAAAGCAAAGGGAACAGGAGCTTTTGTTCTCTTACATCTTGCATCTGTAAAATAATTAAACCCATTTCAGCAGCTCCAGGTATTAGGTGTTTTTAACCTTTGTAGTACTTCCTCACTAATAATTTTTTCTAATAATTTATAATACACAAACCTGTATATTGATTTTGCTTTTTACGGTCAAAGACATGACAAAAACAAGTCTATATATACTCTGACCTTAAAAGGCTGCTTGCAAACTACTCAAGGCAAATGCTGAAAACAAATTAGTCACTGAATGTAAGATGACAACTTGAGAAAAGCCGTAGGGTGTCATTAGTTTTGTGACTGTTCTCTGGCTTGCGTTAATATTTTAGGGGCACTACCAAAGAGATCTGTCAAATCAAAGAGACCAACTAAAGAAATGAAGACATATATTGTGTAGTGGCTAACAAGCACAAGAGCATTTGGAATAAGTATATTTTCTTCATCTTATTGTTATATTTTCAGCCAAGCAGAAAAGATGTAGCAGACCATGAAGCTTGCAAATCATCCAGGCCAAGTGTAACTCTTCTGTAATGGCCTGTGCTCCTTGCCCCGTTTGAACACTGGTGTCTCATTAGCAAGCCAGCAGAAGCTACCACTTTACATTTGGCCGGAGCGTCCTGTGTAGCCTTCACGCCATTAAGTCTGATACATAGGGGGACCTAGCAGGGAGAGATAAGGATTTCATTGCATTACTGAGTCCATTATGTGCCACAGGGGAGCAAAGCATTAAAGTTTGTGGTCTGATTAAATTTAGTGTTGCTCAGCTGAAGAGGCAATTAGTGTATACAACACACCTCCATCTTTAAGTGTGGCGCAGGTGGCGCTTACAATAAAACCCTTTGCATTATTTATGGATGAGGGTGTCTGCGTTAGTCTCCATTATTCACTTTGATATTCTTAATGCACAGGCGAAGCAGATATGAAAACATATGGATGGCATAGAGTGTCTTGTGGATAATTACAACCACAAAAAATGTAATTTACATAGACAAAATGCAGTGGGAGATAGGGAAAGCAGTATGTATTTCTTGTAACAGTTTAAATTAATAGGAAAGCAAGACTGTTCAAATGATATACCTGATGCATGTGTCTTAATTAAAAAAAAAAAGTATTACAAATACAAATCTGTAGCAGTGTGGCTTAATGTTAGACTGTGTTATGATGAAAGGACAGGCTGATTTTCATTCATTCGAAAATATTTATGCAGTTTTTAATCATTCAAATTCATTCAAATTCTAGGCCATTCTCCAAGGTCTATGACCAGAGCACTGCTTTAACAAACCGTACCACATTTTTACCTTTTGCATAGAAATGTACTTAAATAAGACTTTACATTTCCTCCCGGTGTAATGAGACCTTGTGAGATGGAGCGAGCCGGGGGCTGAGAAATTGCATTATTTTGATGTGAATAAAATATCACTGCTGTTTGATTCAGAGAATGTGTCCACCGTATACATAAAAAAGATTTTGAGATGAGGGACATGAAAGAGTACCTTCCCCAGCAGCTTGCGTTGCATCACATTGGCCAGGATGAGAAACAGACAGAGAACGTGCACAGTATGGTCAAATTGTAACATTTGTACTCCTTCCTTGTGTTCAGATAGTTGCAGGTCATTGCCGTCTAAAGTTAAATGATCGAAGGTCTGGGATCTGCTAATGGTAGAGGCATATTCACATTTTAATTAATACAGAGAGCCTTTCTGGTGACAATAGTGGCTGGACTATCCACTCTGCTTTGCTTTAATCAGCTCTGGGTGGAAGTCTGTGTCTGGGCAATTGGACTGAATGCTAATGTGCTTCATGTTAATTATAGTATAGGATACTAAGGTCTTTAATGCTGTCTAAGCAGTTGTAACTAAATGTTGCTTCTCTGTCTGTTTTTAGATGCAATGTGTATTTTGGTCTCTTCAATTTTCATTTTTCAAAAAAAATCCTTCAGGCAGTGCTTTTTAGTAAAGGGCACTCAGTGTTTTTATGTTTCCTTGGGAGTATTGCAACATTCAAAATCCAAACTGAAAAGATTGCTAAAGGGAATAATCTGTGAATATTATGTGTTGTCACTCGCATTCAGTAGATGCAGTCAGTCGTTGTGGTTCCCTATGGAGCCCTGTCACTCACCAACTGCTGCTTTGTCTTTTACAGGAGACCTTTGATCCCGAGGTCCTTTTCAATCTGTTCCTGCCACCCATCATTTTCCACGGAGCATACACCCTCAATCAGGTGACACTGCGCCTTCCAGAAAGACTTCTTTTGTAGCTGCTTGTGCTTATTAATATGTGGCAAATGGCTGTAATTGAAACCGTTTTTATTTCTAGAAACGATTCACAGATAATCTGGGATCTATTATGACCTTTGCATTTTTGGGCACTTTTATCAGCTGTGCGATCATAGGGTGAGTATTTATTAATCACAAGAGAAAGAAAGAAAGAAAAAGAAAGAAATTACAATAAACTGATTATTTGTGAGGTGTTCTGCACATCGTATTGTCTGCATAGTAACATTAACCAATGTACTTTGATACTCGTGCAGTTCTAGCATTTTAAAGCCAGATGGCAGCGGAGCACTATAGCAATAGTGTCTTTAAACTGTTTACTGATGCACCCATTTCCTGTCCATTGATAAACACACACACATAAAAACATCTCCAATAGGAACCTCTTTGCTGTTCAAATTACAGATATTTCAACACTGGTGATAACATTACATTCACTGCATTTATGATTTTACAGAACTAACTTAACTGATTTTCTTACTTAATGTTTGCCGGGGGTTTATAGGCTATAGTTAAAATCAACACTGTCTTATTCACCAACTTGTTGAAATCCAATGTTAAGCGTGCTGTCTCTTGTCCTTTCCTTTATCTTCATTAAATCTTTTTTAGGAACTCCCCTTTTTTAACGCTCTGTATTTCCCTTAGGAAGCATGGCCTGACATGTTGGGCCATATGCACATTCTTTGATGCAAGGTAAAGGGGTTGGACCAAGCAACAGGAGGGGAAGAGCAAAGGATGATTTACAAGATAAACCTACAAACACATTTTGCAAAATACACCAACTTCCTGATTCATTATAACAACCTGTCTATTTATAAGCCTAGTACAGAAATTTATGCTCACTTCAAACACAAACCTCAAATCAGACCATGAATCATCAAGTATAAATAAGAGTTGGGGCAAATGGGTAAAGATTTTGCTTTGGGAATTAGTTGTGTGTCTTCACCGTGGCAACATCGTGATATTGAGGGATGTCCCAATAGCTCAGTTGGTAGAGCGCTCGGTTGGGTCATTTGCCCAATGTCATCTACTGTCTACTATCAAATAAAAGCAACAAAGACAAAAAAATCTTCAAAACAAAACACTGTGCTGTCAACAGACATAGTCTATGCCAATGGTTCCCCACAGGTTCCACTGCCACGCTGAGTATTAAGGGATGCTATACTCCTAAAGGATGGACAGCAATAAGTGGTAAATTCCTAAATAACATTTTAGATCTAAATGTCCATTAAGGCAAAAAAAAAAAAAAAAAAAAAAGCTTTTTCCACCTGGGCTCAAAAGCAGCTACATGGAAACAGGTCAGCTCACCCGCTGCTGTTTCTGGCCTCATTAGCCACAGTACTATGAGGGAAGCCCTGCTGTGGTTAGTGGGATGACTGATAGAGCGCTCTAGTCGGCGCCTCCTGATGACCTCACTCTGTGACTGTCTGTCTGTTTGTCCTCAATTCCAGGGCCTGCATCTATGGCTTCACTAAGCTTGCGTCGGCAGTGGGTCGGGCAGCAGATGGGAACTTCTACCTGACTGATTGCCTCCTGTTTGGTGCCATTATGTCAGCCACTGATCCAGGTAGTCACTTTATGAAAGAAAATCCTTAAAGTTGCAGACACGTCACCACAAACACCTTGATTTGATCTGATTTGAATCTTTTTATTTTAGAGGCACTCACACTTTTATCATTTCCCACTCCAAACCAAAATGTGTTCATGAAATGTTTGACAGTTTCTCAGAGTGAATAACTTACAGTCACTTTGCAGGGATGTGCTTTAAGTGAACGCATACTGTTAGTCAAAAATATCAAAGAGCCTTAAACCTTAAAGCAGTTTTATATTTCAAAATGAACACATTTTAGTTTTTACCCGACGATTCATCGATGGCAGCACCAAAATAAGACGATTAAGATGTCAATCAAAGAGGTCAGATCTGGTTAGTTTATTTTGCCTTCCTGTGCTTCTTTTATTTTGGATAGATTATTAATGCACATGAATAATTAATGTAAATTATACCAAACATGCTGAATGCTGAAGGTTAGATAATGGTCTACTGCTTCCTGAGTGCAGATGACAATAGCATACATGTGATTTGAGAGCCATCAATCGGCACATCGTTGACTATCTTGTGATGCCGATGTTGATGTTCTCATTTGGTAATGAATAATTTATACCCATAAGTGGTCGATCTGGTTGAGTGTCCGAAAGGAGCTGTAGATTATAATACTGCTGTCATCCTTACTGATGTTATTTTACCCTGCTGACCCCGGCGGCTTAGTCACTTTGATTAGAATCAGACGCATGCATGGCCCAAAAGCCAAGACCCTTAGGCTCTATCTGTCTCACAGAGTCCTAACATAGCACTTTCTCTCTTCTTTTTGAAAAGGCCATTCAGTTTTCCTGTAGCCCTCTCCAAAGATCTACTTTTATACAGACATAGCTATTCACATATGCACAACAGATATTCTCACTGACGTCAATTTTAGAAAAAAATGAATCTTTTGTTCACAGTGAAGCGTGTGCATGGAAGTTCTTTGGTTGTGATATTGATGAAGAGGAGAATATCACCATTGTACATGAACATTGAAATACAGTGAGTGGTATCAAGCGACACAATGAGATATACAGATAGAAAATGCAAATAGAACACAGATGAATAATAAAAAAAAGAGCAAAACAGAGGAAATGCACTGGTACATACTAACAGACTTCATTCCAGCCAGACAACATGTCTTTGAGTGAAATAGAAGCCCAATTTATTTGCCACTTTGCGCTGGGTCGGTCAGATATTTGATAAGCTGGAATCTCATTGCAGCAATAACAAGTAAGGGCAAATTTCCACTGAGAGCAGCCTATGGAAAACCCAGGGTAACACAGTTATGCTATTGCCATTAGCAGCTACTGTTGTGTCAAAAATTCTGGACAAACCAATAAATAGTATAAGTATAAAAAAGGATTTACTTGTTTTTTATTAAATAACAATAATGTATTTTGTGTATGCTTATAAACCTAATTCAGACTATTCAAGCAGAGTCAGTTTTGTCACAAGTGGCATTGTTGTATTTGTTTTCCTATTTTGGTTTAAAACATTTAGCAGACTTTTGTAGATTTTTAAGAAAGAGTGAGTCATATTATTTCTTGGAGGCCCTTATCGGATAATCCTAGTTCCTATAAGTTCCTAGTTCCCAATGAGTAATGTTATGTTTAGTCCCTAATAACACCTTTGGTAGTCATTCAAGAAATGCATTTCAATGGAATAAACTATATTTACTTCAAGGTTGAAAAGCTGTTGATTGTTCTTTTTTTTGTTTGTATGTGTCATGTCTGTTTGGCTGGAAAACAGAAAACAGAAAGACAAACAGCTAAGGTCACGATCCCTGCCGCGTTGGGCCCTTTTGCTTTAGGGATGGTTACAAATGTTGTCAAAACCCTCACTTAACCTTTCAAAGGAAAGACCTTGCTTCTAATGCCTCCCTTTCATCTCCGAGCTATATCTTTTTTCAGTGGGTCACCTTAAATCAGCACTGCTCATATTAACATTTGTCTCTTGCGCTGTCAGCACTATGAATGATGTCAGAGTCTGAAATGGATTGTTTTTTTATTTATTTATTTTTTTTTACAACTTCTCAGTACCAGGAAAGAGACAGCAATTGTACATATCTCACTTGTCAAAGGAAATTTTGAATGATCAATTATCACATCAACGTGAAAGATTCACACTGTGATTCATAAACAGTCGATAAAACTGAGTTGAGAATTGATAAAAATTGCATAGTTTCTTCTTGTCTATCTCATCATGCAACTGTTCTGACCTTGTGACTCACATTTTAAGAAATCTCCCAGGACTTATTAAATCTCATTTGTGTAAAAAAAATGGCTTTCAAAATAACGAACAACTCGTTAAAGAACTTGTTTCATCTCAAGTAAACAGAAGCAATATTGGAATCAGCATGTTTTGCTTTTGCTTGGAAATGAAGACCTTGGTTGTGTTGGCCTCGTGACCCCTCTTATTGCAATTGTCAGTGCCTTAAAAACCGAGCACTTTACTCCAATTAGAGTTATTCCAGGTTAACCATTCTCTCTGCTCTAATATGATTGGCTAATTTGGTCAAATGGGCGAGCAACTCACATGGCCCTGTGCTGACCGTAATGGCTGTAAGCACTGCCACTGTTAAACATCTGCACAAGGGTAATTTGACCTAATAAGGCTCCCATTGAACCTTTTCAACTGTGTTATATCAGAAATAATTGTCTGCTCTCCCCACCTCATGGTGTTGCTGTGGAAACTGATGAACACTTGACAGCTGTAGGACAGGGTTGCTATGACAACAGCGCAACCAGTACCCCTGTGTGTGTGTGTGTGTGTGTGTGCGTGTGTGTGTGTGTGTGCGTGTGTGTGTGTGTGCGTGTGTGCGTGTGTGTGTGCGTGTGTGTGTGTGTGTGTGTGTGTGTGTGTGCGTGTGTGCGTGTGTGCGTATAGGCGCTAGGTTTTTTAGTCTTTTTTTTTTCTCTAGGAGTGCGAGTGGTGCCCGACATGCTGTCATCAACCAGGCTTTACGGGTGTAGGGAGACAGAACAGTCCTAACTCCAGGGCCTAGCTTACCCCTCACTTCCGGAGAAAGGATTTTCCCCCGAACCTGGAGGAGCTTTAGACCTGTCAAAGACCAAAGAGCCTGGTCTGTCAAAACAAGTCCTGCGGCTGCTCGGTTGCTTAGGCTCCTATTGTCCATCTGGTCATATCCTGGTGTGATTGCCTCGCTGCCCCGGTGCATACCACTGTTGGGCCTGATGCTGATAATGCTCATATTACAACTCACTCAATATTTAAAGCTCAAACTAATCCATAGCATTTATTTCCACATGTGGATGTTCACAGTATACTACTGGCAGATTGTAGTATTGTTTCTGTTATTTAATCATCCCTTCTTTTAATTATTCATTATCATTCCTTCTTTCCACATTCCTTACAGTATTTGTTTTGCTTTTGTTGCTATTATTTATTATTGATCATCATTAATTACTGTGTGAGACTCATTTAAAGTCATTAAAAGTAAGTACAGTTAAGGTACCGCAAGACTAATAACAGGAAATGGATAACTGTTTCTTGTCGTTGTCAAATTAGTGAGAAGATAATAGGGCCTCTGGCAAAGGACCACATCTCTGTGATACACGCGCTGATGTCTCTAGCCTCTTCTAACAAAATGTCATAATATAAAAATGGATTATTAGATTCTAACCCCCAACAACAGTATAGCATAAAACATAAAACTAGAATTTACCACAAATTTACCACAAATTTACCATTTCACTTTGCTTCCATTTGCTCTATTTATGTGTTTCTTTTTTGGGCTGTTTTTCTGTCTCAGCAGTCTTATCAGGGGCAGAAATAGACGCTTTCTCTGTACTATTGGTAGTCATTACTTCCTCGTTGACTCTTACTCAAGACCTTGCTGCATGAGGGTCCCGTACAAGCTGAACATCTGTCATAATGCTTGATGGCATCTTAAGATCAATATGCTATTAGATGATTAAACAGTTTTTCTCAAAGACAATACAAATAAATTGGGTATTGACACTGGGTCTGGTATAGTTTATGTCAGTGTGCGTCAATCAAGTGCATATCTTCTGCTGCGATATGGCCAACAAAACATTACAGACACTAAAAGTGATCTTTATCTCCTCAGCTGATCTTGGGCAGAAAGAAATATTTGCAAGTGTCAAGAAATGCAGAGCCGACAGCGCATCACCGTCGTGTCAGCCTCAGTATTGTGTCTGTCACTCACTGTTGACGTGTCAGCGCGGTCTTGTTCACGCGCTCGGCATTTTACTTCGATGTTTACTGCTGCTGAACTCACCATGGAGTTCAGCTCGTATTTTGTTCAACACTATGTCTGCTAGATTCAGCTGTAGAACTTAGTGCTTTATTGGAAGTGCTGGTTTGATATATCAACTTCTATAAATCTTGCTCCAGAGATAAAGTAGTGTAGAGAATAATAATACAGTTCAACTCCTCGTGGAATGATTGGAAGTTACTCCAGTTTGTTTGGTGCCAAACCATTGTAACCAGGCTTTCAACAGGAATCAACAGAAGGGCAGTTTTATCCACACTCCATTGGCTTCCTGTGAAATTTAGAAATGATTTTAAAGATTTAGTTTTGACTCTTAGAGCTCTGCGTGGACAAATATTTTCTTCATGTCTTCAAGAATGTCTGTCCAATTTTGTGTCCGACAGAACCTACTCTACTTTGTCAGTATGGTCAATCTATTATCCATAAAACAAACAAATGACTGTTGTGTTTTCATGCCGTCATGTGACTCTCCCTCTGCTCTTATTAACACAGGAAAAAACCTACTGCAATCCCTACGTACACGTTTAAATGCATTCATCAGCCAGAATATGTGTAAACTCCCTTAGCCACATGTGAGCCACAAAGCAGCAGAGCTTTGTACAGAACAACCTCCAGTGATCCAATCCTGACTTATTTCAGGCTCTCTTTACGTCAGATTTTAATTGGCACCTTTCAGAAATTTTTAATCAGTTGCAGCATCTCAGCATTTTTTTCCCCCTTGTAAGCATCCTCTTAAGATTCCCAGGATCCTTCGTATAGTTTCTCTCTGTAGTGAAAACTGTAGCATTGCCCCAAGCTAATAAACACACGCCCACGCACTGTATACTCCTGCTCACTGAACATTAACATGAGATGAGACACAAGTACCTGCAGCATTAGAGATGATAACACTGTAAAAGGATGGATTTCTGTCAATAAAAATGTATATTATATCAAGCTGTTTAGTCAGTTGCATGTGTGGGGACGTGCGAGATATTTTAATAAATGAATGGGCCTGGAATTGATTGTATGCAGTATGACATACCTTCATATCCTATTAATTCATATTTGCAAATGGAACATAATGAAAGAGCTACTGATCTATATTTTTTCAGTAAGATGTTATGGCCCTGTTATTTTAAGAGTTAAACTTGGGCATGAAATGAACCTCAGTTCCATTTCCTGTGCAGACATAAATATTTTCTCTGTGTGGATTTTCTGTAGCTTCAGCTCACCAAATGTTGTTTGTTGGTTTTTAGTCCTCTGCTCCCAGGGTCAAAATCCTGTTTCCTGCGTTCTTAGCGTGCAAACCTTTGTTGTGTCATCTCTGTGACACTACAATAATCTCTTTAGTTTCTGGCGCTGTGAAGGATATACTTTTTTTATTTCTATTTTTTTTATACTGCTTCTGGGTGCTTAGCAGAAGATAACCCTTTTGGGAACATTCTCAAAATGTTTTTATCCTTCATCTTCACTCATGACTGTCTTATTTAAGATAATATTATCTGAGGATGTGTGAATTTGATTTGTGTTCCCATGACAACACTTTTAATTTGTAGTCTGCCTGGTTGGCCAAAAGAAGCTAACGTTTTTTTGTTACTTAAGAGTGTGCAAATCTTTGATAGTAGAGGATGGTATTAAAACCACTTAGTCATATCAAAAGTTTTTTTTTGTTCTTATTATTTCTGTGTTCTTATGGGTTTTCTTTAGGGGTGCACAATATCAGAAACATGTGTGAAATATACAATAACCATTTTAAATTGCGATAATGCTATTATTTTTAATATTTGAATGCTTTTTTGCAAGAAATATAATGCTCTGGGCTGACTCCCACTCGTCACAGCAGGAGCTGAAACAGTATCAAAGATTATATATTATATTATATATTTTATTTTTTTATTAGGACTAAACCAGGATTAAACAGGTCTAAACTATGACTAAATGAAGGAAGGAACCACATCTAAACCAGGACTTTTTCTTTTGGATGCACCACAGTTTGATTTAAAGCTTTGTTTGGACAATTTTGTGGATAGTTTCAACAGAAGAAAAAGTTAAAGTCAATAAAATGGAAAAGTATAGTGTTTTTTTCAATACAAATCAAAACAATAAATTTGCAATATATTGTGCAGCGTTAGTTATCTGTTCTGAAAACTGTTCTTTTTTGTTTCTTAGTATCAGTCCTTGGTGTCTTGTCAGAGCTGAATGTGGATCCAGATCTCCACACGCTGCTTTTCGGAGAGAGCGTCTTGAATGATGCTGCCGCTATTGTCTTGACACAGTAAGTACTTCCACTCTTGGAATTTAGTACAATCCATTTTTTGGGATTAATTGCGTGGGCGCTCACACAATGGAGACGGTTGTGTGGAAGTTTTTAAGAAATGGCCCAATTGGTTTAAGAGATGGTACACAGTGGTAAGCAAGTTGCCCCTGGAACCACCAGCATCTCATTACAATACTCAGAGGAGAGTAAAGGCAGAGTAAGAGACTTGGCATAGCATTTCTAAAAGAATGTTTCTCCTGCTCACAAACATTGCAGTCATTGTACGCAGTCTTTATGGTATGCTGCTGAACAAAGCTATTCAGTAGACGTGCTAACAGATGGGGCGATGGCAGCACTGAAGGGATGATAGAGGGGAGAGGGCTCATGACATTTGTATTTGTATTTAAGGGCTGAAAGTGAAGGTAGAATTGATAGCGACAGGACGTTTTCATATTTGCATTGTATTTACGCAGACTGACACATTGCCAGTACAGAAGTTGAACCTACTCTGACATGCCTTTGTGCGTTGACACAGATAGGCCCAGACAGCCAGGCAGATGGAGAGACGAGTGCAGATTGCTGTGTTCACACCAAGGCTGCTATCTGTGTGTGTACACTCGAGTGCGGTAGAGGGGAGTGTTGCCGGACAAACAGTCAGATAGCGCCTGTGTGTTTGTTCCTGGAGTGGCGTGACCAGCCTTCATGCCATCTCTTGTCACTTGACTGACTCGGGAGCCTGCCGGTCGCCCGGGCCCCTCAAACAAAGCCGGCCCTTATTAGAGAGCCATGCGGGATCCTGGCACTGGAATTTTAACAAGCTCCCGGAGCAGCTCGACCTTACGCTGATGTGCCTTCTCCCGGGCTCTATACTTCCTGCTCCAGCAACTCCGGCCCAGCCACTACTCAACCGCAGCCTCAACTCATATCGACACATTTCTCACTGGGAGTTAACAGCCCAGATGGCTTTAGATACAGCATCTTGAAGTTCAGTGAGTCCAAGTGACTAGTGGCCAGATTGAATGTGCTAACACTACTGAAGTCTTTTTTTTTTACAAATAGGCTAATAGATTTTCCCTTTTTCAGCTCGCCAAACTCATTAGCAACCTTTTGATTGATTCCTCCTCTCAAACGATAAAGATTAAGCCATGTTGTAGTGCGTGCTAGCTCATTTCAACCTGACAGTATGAAAAGTGAAGATGTACCAGAGGCTCATTTGTTATTTGGGTTAGAATATTCAAGGGTCTCAAACAAACCATTTTAAGCCTTGTTCCTGTCAAGTTGTATCATTTGAATCAGCTCACTGCAGTACAATCTAGAACAGCCTTTTGGAATGTGGTTGCATTTCCACATTTCCACTGCAGGGTGTGTAGGCCGGGTGGCAATATCAGTGTGACAGAATGTAGCCTGAACATAACACAATAAACATGGAGGATGGAGGAAATGCCTTATTTCAAGATGCAAGAAAAGTTTGTTGATCAACAAAATATGAGACTTATTTCCTAAGAAAAGAACCACAGTCTTTCTCCGTCACGAATATTTGTGCAGTTCTCAACGATACACCTAATTTCTTGTCATTTTGTCAAGTCTTCTAATCGACAAACTGCAATATGTCTGCTTCCTCATTTAAATTACTGGATCACTGTGTGCCAAGGATTAGAAATAGTATGACTGATTTGTTTTGGTACTATTCAATATTTTTGACAAAAGTGTGTGTTTAACTCCTTCCTTCAGATTCTGTGTACCATTAAATGAAGGAAGTAAAACCAGGCACCACATTCACTGTGTTCTTGCTGACTCATGGCTCTGACAAAAATTTAATGCAGCTCCAGTCTAATGGGAGTGTACGGGAGGGTCTGTGCTGGGTACAGAAATGTCATTCCACACGAGTCAGTTAGTTCCATCAGGCACTCGCATGGCTGCCTGTCTGAGCCTGCTTCACCTCAGGCCTCCCTGTCGCCCTCCCTGTCTTCTCAGGCCTCTCCTGCACTCAACTACTTCCATGTGGAAGTCTCCCTGCCCCCACAGAGAAAATATTTATAGCAGTGTAAACAGCACGATGCTGTTCTTCTGGTGATACAAACTATGGTCAAACTATAAATCTGAATTTACTGGCGTTCTTTTTACAGGGATTTAACTACAGAAGGCTGTGACTCCTGTGAAATGCACTTAAAGGTTTAAAATATGCAATTGTGATCACTATTTATATTTATACCATGCAGGGCTGTAATTCTGTAGTTTTGGTGCTATCAAACATATTCTCAAGCCTTAAAGTCTTTATATTTACTTATTTTAACTTATTGGGATTGGGTTGTTTGTTTAGTTGACAGATTAAAATGTTCAGAAAAGACTCACTGCCATGTTTTTGTTCTCTTAAAAACATTTGATAGAATGAGCATCTTTTATAAAATTAGAAAATGCAATGTCAATAAAATAGTATCCTGAAACAATTAGATTAGATTATGCATGAAAGAATGTGTAAACATGTCCTTTTTGTACCCCGTAGTCTTTTTTTTTGCCAAGGATAGGAAGAGTTCAAATGATTCTGTAAAGATGTAAACCAGTTTTATTTTAAAGATACAGCGCCTGTTTGCTTAAGTCCCACAGTTGGTCTTTTCCCAACGTTAACCTTAAATCGTCAAAAACCCATCATACAAGTTTATGTGCTCAGTGTTGGTCACTCTGTGCGCTGTTCATTTCCTGTTTTTACCAGAAGCTGCTATGCTTGGCTGACAACAAATGTTTTGATGATGTTTGATTGTAGCTGTGCTATTTGGTACTTTTTGGTCTTGTCTCATTAACTGGCTACATGAATGGTATGAACATTAAGTTATGTTAATGATTCTTGCATAACATTAATAAAATAAAATTACCTTGTGTCTGTAAGTATGATAATATGATAATAATACAAGCTTGTCTGTCTGTTCCAGTGCCATCCGTTCCTACAGCGTGAGTGGAGCAAGCTCGCTGGATCCCTATGCCTTCCTTCTCTCTGTGGGTTATTTTCTCGGAGTGCTGGTCAGCTCCTTTCTCTTGGGTTTCTTATTTACAGTCATAACAGCACTAATATCCTTTCAGCCCCTCCTCACCCTCTTTGCCTCTGCACCTCAAACTCAATTATCACCTCAGCATCCACTGCCATATATCCATTTCCTCAGCGCAGTAATTGCTTCTCTAACAAACCCCTACTGTACTACCTTTATCAACAAAAGCAATGTGGCTGAAGTCTAAAGTGCTTAATGCTCACCGAGAGGTCGTCAATCACGGCAACAGCCTCTGATGAAGTTTCGACTTGCGCACTTGTCCAGCATTTCGTTCTGATCTTTTAGTAATTAGACTTTCAGATGAAAAATGTGAGCATGTGTCATGAGAGTGTTGGGCAATGGAATAGCTTTTATTTACAGTGACTAATCTCCGGGTGAGAACAAAGCCCGAAATGATCATTTATTCGATTTTGCTGATGTTAACCGTAGCAACAGGCTTCTCTTTTGTGCTGTCAGCTATTTTAGAGTTAATTGCTACTCATAAAAAAACAAGACGGTTGTTGGGCAAGTGCTAAGAGATAAATGGAGAAGTACATAGAGGTAAAATGTCAGATTCTGGTCAGCCTGGCTAACTAGCTATACCTGACAGGCCCATGTCTCTACAACAGGAAACCTAAAGCGCAGGTTAGGCTTACTTCCTGTTTCTCTGCAGTCAGGCCAACCAGAATCTAACATAAATAATGCAATAATTTGGGTTGTATGGATTACCTATGGGTTACTGTAAGCTCAGTCAAGGTTCAGTGGGGTCTAAAAAGAAGCAACATAATATTCAACATAATATATTGCCTCACAACAGCTGGGAACAATCTTACAAAAGGCAAAAACTGATAAGCTTATTTTAGGTCTACTGTTTTCCTATCTTTATTTTGTTTAGTCTAAGCAGAATGTATTTATTTATGATCCCTTTGTAGTATATCTTTAACTCTCGTTCTACCTCACCAAATTTACCCGCCTGTGCGAGAGCCCGCTCCTGGAAACCACGGTCGTCTTCCTACTTTCTTGGAGCAGCTTCCTGTCTGCAGAATCCAGTGGCCTCTCAGGTGAGTTGTGTCAGTGCTTATAGATAGTGCTTGCGAACTTCTCTACCACTCAGTGCGTCACTTCTGCGTGCGTCAACTTACTCACTTCTACGCAAATATAGCATCATGCAGCTTTAAGGCTTATGCAACACCTGCAGATTATATGTGCTTTGGTGACCGAGTCCACAGTTTTTAACAATACATGTAATTTTCTTTACAACCCTATAGAGGCGAGGCATTGTTCCTGATCCCACACAGGCTTTAAACCATATGAGAACTATCTCAGTACCTATGTTAAACCCTGTATTTTGAGATGGCATCACTGATGACAGCACTCTTGAAAGGTTACACAATCTGCGTCATTGTTGTCAGTGTGGATTGCTTCATTGAATACTGGCTGTGAAGGTTCTCAGTCATCCAGGTCATCTTGACAAAAAGGTTACAGCAAAGGCATCTGGATTTAGTTTTCAAGGTGAAAACCTGTGAAAACTTGTAGTATTTAATAAGTTTATTAATACTAAAAAGGAGGTGTCGGGAGGTGTTTTGACGTGTTTTATTTCTGATTTATATTGTGTCTGGAGTAGCCCTACATCTTGTACAACCTGACTGTTGTCTACTGTACTATTCCCCGGCCTAAGAAAGTCATGAAATATGAATATAGTGTGTGCATTGTTATTATTGTTTGCCCTGTCCTGGTTGTGTCAGAGGAATTCCACTTATCGAGCGGATGTTGTGCAGCGATCTCTTTACTTGGCTGAGCGCAGTGGCCTGTGGGAAGGAAGAGACCGTTTTAATGAAATAGCTTGACCTTTGTCTATTAGACCCAAGTGTACCAGGGTGAATACTGTCCAGTGTAGAAAGTGCTCCTCACTGCTTCTTCATACAGAGCTCATTTTAAAGCTCATTTTCTGACCACATATAAACTATTGTTGGCAAAGTCAAACCCATATTAACCCTTCACTATTTTGCAGAGTGCTTCGATCGAACGGTCATCACTCTGGGAGTAGGTTCTCGTTCTGAGCCGAGTAGAAGTGTCCTGAGGAAACCAAGGTCTCCTCTTTCTCGGTTAATTGCTGGAGTTTTCAGAGAGTGGTGCCTAATGACCCCGAGCCTCCTCTATCATCAATCTTACACCCCTCACAACCTCTCATTACAGAAAGGCACTGAAACTGTTGCCAAAGTCTCGGTGTGCAGACTGGATTACGTGTTAGCTCTGTCAGTGTTGAGTAAACCAAGGAGGCTAGTGTAGCTCTAACTAAATGAAACTAAAATGAAGGCCACACTGCTGCCAGTTTACTTGTTTTGGAAAGATTTAAGTGTGACTTCTTACAACTGGTATGATATGGTTTATTAACTATGGCATTTTCTTTCCATGTTATATAGATATAAGTTATTAGGTGGTTTGGATATGTAATAAAGTGGCTGTAATTCACAAAGAAAAAGTTGTGAAAAATGAGCTGTCGGTGATGCTTTCTGTACAGTTTAGTCTCTTAAAAGTTCTTGTTGACATTTGGTTGTTTATTTTTAGGAACAAGGAAGTTCCTACCTTGTCACCCTAAAGGAGGGATGACAAAAACATACCTCTTTGTTACCCTTTGACAAATAAAACATTAGTAAACTGAACCAAATTACACAACTCTACTTGATAGAAACAGGGCTTAATAACAGTGCAGTTTTTTTTTATTTATTTCATATAGCAGTATTTCTTGGTCCAGCCGCCTTCATCTTTACCAGCAGAGAGCCCTTATCAGGGCCTCCCCCATTCTTTCTCTCTGTGTAGCTGCCTTACTTTATCTCTGTTTTTTTCCCGCTTAAATATTTTGCCTGTCACTTTTCCTTCTTTTGTTACTCTGCGCTCCTCCTCGTTTGGCACAATCTGCTTCGGTGATGTCACGTTTTATTGTTGGCTACTTTTACAGATTTCCTGGAGAAGAAGTGTGAATAAGGTTAAGGGCAGAATTATGAGGATGGTTTAAGTGGGCTGGATGGCAGATGTTGACGAAGCTGTTTGTTCAGCTGGAGCTCATTGGGAGCAGGACAGTGGGTCCTTTCACAGGCTCTAGGGTTGGGTCGACTGTGATTCACACACTTAGTACATAAACATAACTGCACTTTCTTCCTGAAAGACAGTCTTTTAGTTGAACTTGTTTTTTTAAGTGTACAAGAACTGTAAGAGAGACATTTGTTTAAAAACTGCTTATGAACTTTATATTTGAATCAACAGACTCTTTCCAAGACTCATTTTCTTATCATAGAAGAAATTCTTACAGCAGTTCCTCAGTTTAAAAGCCCCAAGGACTGCATATCTATATACACACAGTCAGATTACAGAATGAATATAAGGAAGTTCAATTTGCTCTAATCAGATATAGCCCTCTGTCTAATTCCCTTCTGTCTACAGAGCAGCCCACCAAAGCTGACGTTTGAATTTACTTGATTGTTGCATTCTTTATTAGTTCCACTTGTTTACAAAGTTGTTCTCTTTGCAAACAAAGTGGTTTAGTTTCACATTTTATTGTTGTTAGAATGGACATAATTATGTTTGTTTTGGCATATATAATTCCATTCTTGCACAGGCCCAAGACACACAGTAAACAGGCAATGTCGGAGTGGCACTGAAAAATCCAATGGCATTTGAAACTGATGTGAGTAGTGATGCAACCAAGTCCTTAGTCCAGTTTAGTATATTCATGGGTTTCATGTGATGAAAAACTAGGGCAGTTTCCAATTAATTAATTAATAATTCAAAACATTGCTGTTCAATCTTTTGAATGGTTAAAAGTCCTGAAAACTGTGTCCTTTCCAGGAAAAAGTTATGTGACTCAAACCTATTAATAGATGCAGAAATTGTCCAAGGATTTGTTGTTTTCTCATGTCCTGTCCATCTTCTCTAATTCTCTAAAAAATCTCAACTATATTAAATGTGTCTCTCACATAAACTACATTGGAATTTGGCATTTATAGTCCTCGCTGCATCACAACAAGATGTACTGAATGTATCTTTCAGTGTTCAAAACAAAAGCTAAACCACAGTGACCTCTGACCCCTTCAGGTTGGGAGGGATGCTGACTATTTGATGCACACGCATAAAGCCCATTCTCTTACCTCGCTCTAACTACAACTTGACTTAGAATAAGGACTGCTGCACTGGCTGCACTTTCATTTCTCTCCCCACCTTCCAAAAGTTCTTTTTATAAGCTCAAAATGTTTCGTCTAATGGTTGCACAATATGCAATGACACCCAATTACTTCACAGAGTGAAAGGGGTCTGTGATCCCTTCACAGACATTTCCTCTCAGTTGAAACGTGTTAGTTCAGTTGTAACTGTTTATCTAAGAAGAGGCAGGCTTTATGTAATGCATAATTTATCTGATTGGTTTTATGTCTATGCTTCTAAGTGGCAGACTAGGCTAATTCTTTGTATAGATCCAAAAAGCATTAAGATACTGTAGTTAGCAAGGCTACCGATATGTCATTGTAAAGACACAAATATGAAGTTACAACCACAGATGCCAAAAAGAAGTATATGAAGCAGGCATATTTTATAAGACAGCTGCTTATACAAAAGCGACATGACTCTTAATATTGAGCTTTTCTCTCATGTTTCAGGTATAGTGGCAGTTCTGTTTTGCGGGTTGAGCCAGGCACGGTACACATTTCACAATCTCTCTCCAGAGGCCCAGTCCAGGACAAAGCAGGTAGGTTTTGTCTCTCCTACTATTGTTTTGAAACAGCATTCTCCATCCTACTCAGTCCACATTGCCTTTTGATGCCTGTGTTTGTCTTTTTTGCGCGTGCGGGGGAAATCATTAACTGCTATTAGTCTTGTGGTTGTCCGGTGGGTGTCTATGTGGGAGGCCAGTCTCCAGCTATTCGCTTAAAAGGCCTGACACAGATAGAGGCCGTTTGCTGTCTTACCGCACCAGCAGCTTCAGAGAGCAGAAACTAAATCACAAGAACACACATATACTCATCCATGCATTTATTATTCATTATCGGTGCCACAGTGCAGCTAACTGTTTATCACAGAAAAGCCTTTTAAAATGCTACGCCGCGCTGTCAGAGCTACGGAGTGAATTGGCTGTGCAGCAGTCGATGTATGTGAACGCCGCAGTATGTTTACTTGGCAGAACGCCTTTATCTACATTTTTATGATTTATACATGCAGCTGCAGCTCAAAGGAAAAGACAAAGTGATTTAGTGTTTTGTAGACACTAGTTGAATAGTGAGTAGGGGAAATATTTGTCTTTGTGGCATCTTATGTCCTTGTCTCTTAAAAGGGAAGCTGCACTTTTACACATTTAGAAAGAACAAAAACCAAAGCTGGTCTGAGCATCTACTTTATTACACATGCACAAGTATAATAATTAATTCTGTTTTATCTTGGAATCCAGTTTCTTAGTCTTAATGTTTCCTCAGCCAAAAGTATTAAGAAGTCTTGTGACTCCAAAAATCAACTTGTAATGTAATATTCCTAATTATTTAACAAGGAAAGTGATGTCAGTGTGCAGCTTAATACAACTTTACCACAGCTTTAGTTATAGATGTTTGCATTCTGACAGGATCAGGGTATAATGACACTGGATTTGTCATGTTTGTACAAAGCTAAGCCTGTTTACCACTTTTAGATATGATCCGAGTCCTTCACTTTCACCCCGACACGTACACACACACTCAAAGCTACACGGTGCCCGCTCTGAAAGTGTCCCTCCCCGATTCGGATGACCTTCTCCCTCCTGATCCTCTCAATCCCTTTTTATAATTTGCAGCTCTTTGAAGCCTTCCACTTCCTGGGGGAGATTTTCATCTTCGGCTACATGGGATATGTATTGTTGACGTTTACGCATCATGTTTTCAAAGCTCTCTTCATTTCGGCGACATTTGTATCCTTTTTTTCAAAAACATGACATTCATGCTGTGAGCTATTGAAGCCCCTTTATACCTTATAATCACTGTATCTTCCATTATGTGTATTATCTTTAGCGATATCTTTGACTGAGGCAAAGATAACGTGGATTTTATTTGGAAAACATCTATCTTCAAATACACAGAAATTATAACCAAAAACTTATTTATAGGTTTTGACTTGTGCGTAGTGGACTACAGCTCTGGAAAAAAATAAGAGACCACTGCAAAATTATCAGTTACTCTGGTTTCACAATTTATAGGTATGTGTTTGGTTAAATTAACATTTTTGTTTTATTCTATAAACTAATAACAACATTTTTCCCAAATTCCAAATAAAATATTGTAATTTAGAGCATTTATTTTCCGAAAGCAACAACTGGTCCAAGATGCAGTGTTGCCAGACTTGGAATAATGTTAAGAAAATAAGTTACACTTTTTTAGTTCAGAAATCAATATTTGGTGTATTAATCCTGATTTTGAATCACAGCTTTCATGCGTTTTGGCATGCTCGCCAATAGTGGTCTCTTAATCTTTTCCAGAGCTGTATAGTGCTGCACTATATAGAGGACTATAGTGTCCCTAATTAATTAAAAAACTAAATTAATTTAATTAATTAAAAAAATTAAATAAAAACGGTTTTGGACACACATACATGCCTGTTTTTCTGTTGTTGGTCACGTGACTCTGGCGTAAATGTTAATAAAACTCAAGTAATAATGGTTAAAAAAAAAAAAAAAAGTTATGCTATAAGTCTTAATAATAACCTATATTCAACAACTCTTGTCCTATTAATGAACAAAACTGACTAGATTATTGCAACTCTTTTATGCGTCAAGAGGAAAGTTCTCATAGGTCTGTCTGTGTGATTTAAGGTAAGTTAACGTTAGTGATTTTACATCGTAATTAATAAAAAAAAATTTGACATATTACGTTTCCACAAAAAGTAAACTTGAGCCTCTTACTCGTTTTATTCAAACTTGTTTAACATGTCTTTAACGGTTTAAAGACATGTTACGGTTGTGCTGCTCTCCTACTACAATTTGCAAAGCCCTCATGGTCTATTTTGACGGTCCAGTGACCACGGCTACTTACTGCCTTTACTAATGCATCGTGGGAAACTTTGAGTGCACTACATTTCAGTCACTAGACATTCGGACACCACTACAAAATGCCGTAATCGTTATATAGTGCACTTTATAGTGATCAGTGTGTTGATTTGGACACATCCCATAGTAGTCAACTCTGAATTCTCCCACAATGCACTGAAGAATAAACATTATTATTTATATTTTATTTGTATTTCTTTTCAGTTGTTTGTCAGAGATCATCACAAATGTACAGTACATTGTCAGCGGAGTCTAGCAGACATTTGTATACACCAGCATCACATGACCAAAGGAGAATTTTTTTTCACATAGTGTAATTTTATCAACTATGAAGTCTGCTATGAAGCAGCCCTATGTAGTGATTGTTGGCTTAGAGACTAGGGAGTGGTTTTCTTACACAGTCTTAGTGTGTGGTCTTCTCTCTAAACTGTACTTTGCTCATCACCTGCCGCTTAGACAAATACTTCTTCTGGTTAGCCTCTTTGCTGCAGTGCAGTATTTTCCCGAATCCACAAAAAAGAAGGAAGAAAAAAAAAAGAAATAGTCAGCTCTTATATTGCCCAGGTTTGATCTAGTGAGCTCTGCAAATTGTCCTTTCCCATGATCACTTTCTCTGCAGGCTGAGATGCTGCAGTGCAGTAAAGCCCGTTATATTGCCTCTGAAATAGACATTTAAATAGGACTTTAATTATAGTTACTGCCGCTGTTCTCCATTCTCTGCAGAAAAAAGACATTTGCCTGTTTAAAATAGGCTTACAGTGCTTTAATTTGATGTGTATTAGTGTGTTATCCCTGTCGAGGTTAAATGTTAAATCAGATACACTGATAGGCTCATCCCTAAATTCCTAGTGTTAGTGTGATGACTTTGGGGCCAAATGTGGATATAAATTACAAACTCAGGCTTGTTGATTAGTATTAGTGAACTACAATAATCTAGGCAATAAAAAATGCAGTGTACTCAGGGAGAATGGGCTTAGATCAAGAGCTGACAAGCACTTGAGCAATAGAAACCTGGCATAAAAGTGTAAAAAGATCAGGCAAGAGTTTAAAAAGACACAGCAAATACATAATATGACCAGAGCAGAGAATAGGTAAAATGATCTATGGCGAACAAAAAGGTCAAATATACCTGAGGAGCAAGTAGAATTAGCAGTTATAAAGGTAGGTCAATCCAAAATAGGAAGTAATGAGTGGTATAATTTACATAAAAGTTGCAAACTGTAAGTATGTGTGATAGGGAATAGACAGTTTGAAATTCATGTAACAAAAATTCAGGCTTTTTAAGTGTAGTTTTTGCTCTTTTAGCATTTATGGAGACAAACAGAAATGGTACAGAGCAAACAGACCTTAGCACTCTACTAAGTATGCCAACAGGGCACCCCAAATTTTTTTTTTTACCAAAACTTTTGCATTAGATGAGATATATCCGTGTTAATAAGATTTATTTAATTTAAGAGTGTTCATTAGTATAACTGTTGGTTAAGAAAGCTGAGCACAACAGACCAATAATGAATCTACAGAATGAACTGTTTTGAGTTGTAGACTACTGACTGGAAACACTCTCAGCTTGTCAGTATTTGATTTTGAAAAAATTCCTTATTCTGCAAAAGAAAGCGGACACTGATATCCTTATTGACATGTCCTGTGTGCCTAGCAGTACATCTACAATCTAAAAATTCTTTAGAAAACTTGTTGAAAGAGCTGGAGCTTCTTTTTATGTTTAGCATTTTACACCTTGATAGAAAAAATAAAATACACAAAGGCAGAAAGCCATCAATGAAAATTCAGTAGCTTCTCCCTTGGCACAAGTGTCTGAGTGCCGGCAGCACATCAAACAGCCACAATGCATGCCACAATATCAAAAAACCATCAGCTCTTTAATGATACTCATTACATGTTAAAGTTATGCCGTCAACGCAGATGTTTTGAGACGTACAGCTGCTGGAGAATCTGTCAGTGTTGTTTCCAGAGAGAGGAACAGTAGGCTAGTAATGTTCGACTCCTGGCCATCCATTGTATGATTGTCCTTGCCTAGAGCTGGCATGACCGGAGCGCTCGAGTCTGATGAGGAGACTCCAGTGGCTGCACTCCAAGGAGAAGTTCTTTCACAGCCCAGTGCCCAGATGGCCAGCAATTATTATTACAATCCATCTTTCACCATAGGGTCAAAAAAAGTGACCGAGCAGATTTAAAAAGAAATTTTGCAATTGGCTGCCAGTCAGAAAATGTTTGACTTGAGTGTCACGCTTGTTTAGTTTTTGCCCTCATTGTTCTCCAGTGAAAAAAAATCTTTGGCTTAGTACATCTACAAGTGCTATAAGATGACCTCGCGGATGTACAAACAGGAATAAATCGAGGTGGAGACTCCTCTTGTACGGTCTATAAAAATGAAATAACCCCGGTGATTCAGTGTGTTAATCGTTCTTTTGGTTACGCAGTTGATTTTAATCGCCGTAGCTCGCAGCCTTTGCCAGTGACAAAGGGGATGGGCTTTATTGGAAATGAGGCCTGAGATGAAGGTGCTTAATTACTTCCATTCAAATCGCTCACAGGCCTTTGATATAGAGAAATGACTGCTTTTGGGAGCAGAATATTGCTTTTTAAAATCCATAGGGTGCATGAGCTGTAATATCGACTGCAGGGTGTGACGCTGCTCTGTTTTAGTAATAGCCCTGTCAGACTTAAGGACAGTCCCTTTTATTTATTCCAACCATCACATTTGGATTTATTGTGTAACAGCTTTAGTCCAAAAGCAGAAAAACCTGTAGATATCTCATACACACATAAAATTCAAAGAGGGTCTAAAAATCCACGCTTGTCTGGTTTGTCTGATCCCCTCCGGCCCAGTCTGCTTTGCTTTATAACCTCGACTTACATACTAATGCAAACCAAGCAGGGGATTTGCAACTGTAGTCAGACTTCTATATGAGGTTGAGAGGTTATATTAGGTTACGGCGATGGCTCAGAAGCACGACAAAAGATGATAAATGTATCCAGGTCGGCACATCCATCTATGATTCAATATCTCTTGGACACTTAGCATTCATTTCCATTCTATGTGAAACATCAAAGTGTGTGTGGAGGGCAGAGACAGCTGGCACAGCCTGATTGGCTTCATGCCTCGGCCTGGTGCCACACTGCTGTGTTTGCATCCTAAACAGAAAAATCTGATTATATTTTTATGTGTTTGCCTCAGCGGTGCAAAGACATGAATGTGTACTGTGTGTCATGTGTTTTATAGTTTTGAACAAGAAATAACAATAGATTCATATTGAACATTTCATATTTAATACATGATCCTATATTTGGGTATGCACTAAGTCTATGATTTCAAGAAATGGCACTCCATAAAGTATGGACTAACACAGTTCATTCCCCTTGAAAACTATTGAGAACAGTTGTGTGTACACAAAATCTTTGATTGGCTAAGTCAATCAGTGCTGATGCAATTTACCTCATGGCTGAACATTACAATTTTGTATCGTGTTTGTATGCTAATTTTGAAAACCAATATGGAAGTTTTCCTAGTGATAATTAATCTACACTGACTACATCCTGGTTATGAGCACTATCCCTGCCATTTTTAGGATTTTCTTTCCGGATGTTGAACCCAGAGAAAGTAAGTTATGTGACCTTTTTGGAATTTTATGGTTTTCTGAATAAATTTGTCTTAAAATGTGATCTGATCATCATCTAAGTCAAGTGTATTGACAAACATAATGTGTCTCTGAAAATAATTACACAAATGTCTGCCAAAATGGCAGTGAAAAAAGTATGTGACCCCTTGAGCTAAAGACCTAAAGAAAACTAATTGGAGTCTTGTTAAGATAATATGTTTGGAGGTGTGCACTACAGCTACTTTGACTGTTAAAAGCCCCTCAAACTTTTGCAGGTTGCTCTAAAAGAAGAACACACTTATGTGAGCCATACCTCGCCAAAAAGAGATTTCAGAGGAGCTACAATCAAGTTGATACTGGGACCTTGACATGAACAAATCACATTTTAAGATCAATTTATTCAGAAAACTATAAAATTCCCATTCCCAAAGGTTCCCATACTTTTTCTTGTCACTGAATATAGAATGTTTTATATATGTATTCATAACAAATTCTCGTTTAGCATATTAACCACCGATTACAGCAATAGCAACTCTCAAAGAGTGGCCATAGTTCTACACACACAGCACAATTTTGTAACGTATAGCTTGATAAGTTTAGTGGACAATTGTGAGTTACTTTTGATTCTGTATGAGAAAGCATATTTGTTTTTTTGTAATCAAGCCTCTCATATGGAACCCCTTAAAAGGCTACTCGAGTAAGGGCGGCACCATACAACAATATACAGCGATATACCGACGTCCACCAGAGGGCAGGCTCCAAAAGTGCAAAAATAAGGAGAAATCCAATGGCGACTTTATGAGTGTAAAAATCATGTTTTACAACCTGGTACAAAAGATGGCTCCAATCTCTAGAGCTAAGATTTTACTACATGAAAACTCTGAGGGGGGTGAATTTTTGATTAATACGTCCGTCCGTTTATGCTATCTGAAAAGTATTGTTTTCCTATGCAGTAAAAGCCAAAAAGCTCGATGTAACCGCCATTTTATTGCCCTGTCATAACGACAACATCAATGAATAGGGAACCAATGGGCAGAAAACGTTCATACATTATACAGTCATTGGTTGTATGTCACTTGGAGTTTGAGTGTATAATTGATACTATAACCCATTTAAAACTGGGATTTCCCATTTGTTATGTGTTAGGCCTTTCAGACTGGTTGATCCGTAAACAATTAGAACACTAACAAAGGACAATTTGTCTTATGAATATACTTACCTGTCAGTGTTCTCCTTAATTAAAACCTTAAACACACAGCTTTCTATCTTCATTTCAAGAGCAGTTAACATCTACCCATTATCTTTCCTACTGAACCTTTGCCGCACAAGAAAGATACCTCCACCTTTCCAGCACTTCATGATGTTTACAGGTGAGTATAAAAACATAGCCATTTGCTGCATTGATGTACTTTTGTGTTGTTCGAGATATGCCAAACATTCACTCTGATTTTTTCTGTAAAAGCTTGTGGGAGATAAGCGTGGCCTGAGGCTAATGGCAACAGAGACTGGTGCATGTGAAGGCTTGAAAGATGCCAGTAGTGCGTTTCTCAGCCTCACTGTCTTTGCATAATCCCGTATTGTCCATATCCCAGATTTCTATAACTATTTTTGGGTCACTATTTTTGGAAGAGGGCTAAATAAAGGCATTTCTAACTTTGTGTTCAATGGCTGACTCTGGAAGGGTTTGATGATGCAGGTGAGTACTCCATGTGAAGTGATGCGGCCAGTGCAGTAGCAGCAGCAGCATATTTCTCTGCTTGCCTGACCCACTTTACCTCTTACATAAGAGTGGCTCTTTGTAAAAAGTCCTTGTCTTGCTATTTTTCCAAACTCTTCTTTTCACCACCACCACTACCAGCAGCAGCACCTCCCCCTATGTTTCTCCTAGCAGTAAAGGATGTGCACTGGGAATTGTTTTTTGCTTTAAGCATTATTTTATCACAGTGCCATATGCTTATAGTTTAATTTTTGTGTCTGGAGTCAAACTTATTTACAGTTAAGTCCTTCTGTTGTTTCTTAAAATAATTGGTTGTTGCTGTGTGCAGCTTTGATGGATGGCTATGATCAAAAGTCCAATGTGCATTTACTCTTGTCCTCAGGTTTGAGAGGAGCAGTGGCCTTCAGCTTAGTGCTACAAGACACGTCCACAGAAGTAAAGCGATCCATGTTTACTACTGCTCTGCTTGTGATCGGTTTTACCACATGGGTGCTTGGTACGGCCTCAGACCCCTTACTGCACCATCTGGACATCAGGTGAGTGCTAACACCTTGGACGGTGGACATGTTTTATTGCCACCTGGACATACAATCAAGATGTTTTAAATAAGTTCACCTGCTATTAACGCTGGCTGCTTAAGATCTGATTTGAGACATTGACCTGTTCAGAGGCACAAGCGATTTTGGCTTTGATCATAAAACTAAACATAAACTCAAAATCAATATAATCTACAGGTTCCTTGACATAAAAAAGTAAAAAAAAAAAAACATCTTTCAAAGAGTCTTCATGTGAACATGTTCTTTCCACAAATCTTATAATAAATATATTATAGATGTTTCACATTCCCATCGGATTCTTTGTTGTAAAGCTCTGTGTTGTTTCAAGCACCACAATCCACTTCTCCTCACTACCTTCACTTAGCTGTAGTGCCCTAGCGCTGCCCTCCATTAGGGCTTTTACAACACTCCACAGGTCCCTAGAAACATGTTACAGACAAGATGAGATTACAACGCAGCACACAAAACAAGTCTAGCACCTAGCCGGCGCTATTTTTATTTTTTTTTTCCAACTCAAAGTCTGTGCTATTTTTGCTTCAAGGTCAGTGGGCGATAATGATTAAGGGAGAAAGAGGCGTGAAGAATGTGAGGCTGTAATTAGATATTTATAATATTAAAGGCTGATCTATGGCCCGGATCACAGCGCTGTAATTGACTCCCACAGATTTTTTCCAGGCAGTGGTTTTTGATTCTCGAGTGGCTGTTCCATGTGCTCACGTCTGCGAGGGAACAATACATTTCTGACTAGAAAAGATCCACTCATTGTGTGGTATTAACCAGAGCCCGAATGTTATTGTAGATGACAAAAATTCTGAATAGGGATGAACCTTGCACAAAACCATATTCATTAGATCTAATAGTCCTCACGGCTGATTGTGTTGGACATTATAGTGACCTCTCCCATAGCTAGACAAGAAAGCAATTTGTGGCGAAAGCACTGCTCGGCTGTTAATGAATTGCAGATTGGCTTTGGTAATTCTATCCCCCAAGTTGTTTGTTTCATTTCATTTTAATGTTAAAGTTTATGAACCAGCCCAAGAAGCAATATGTGTGAGAAAACAGATTCCTTCCTCGGGGTTAGATAAGCAGCTCAGGGAGATTCTGCTGTTATTGAGAGGTAACCATAAAATGAACTGTTTTTTAGCAATTAAATGAAGATGACTTTTGGGGAAAATAGAACTTAAAAAACAGAAAATCTGCAATTTATGTATCTCCTTTTGGGTTGTTTTTTTTTTTTTTTGAGCTGTTAGAAAACTGACCTTTTCTTTTGACTTTTTAAAGAATCCCACTTGGCTACATAAGCAATATAAATACTATTAACAAACACTTGCAGTTCAGTCACTTGCACGGTTAAATAGTTACCACATTGTGTCAAAGTGCTAGACACACATACGTAATACTGGGTTAAACCAATTTTCTCAAGCAAATAATAAAAGCTTTACTGGCTTTTTTGCCTTCCTTTCTTCCCTTTGATGCAGTTGTAAGTCTTCAGAGATGGCTTTAGGGAGAATATAGAGCCATTTCAACACTCAGTTCAACTTTCAAAAACCACAAAAAAACATTTCAGCAATGGAATATAGTGCTTCAATTGGCTCCAGGTGAAGAGATGTATTGTAATGTATTATTCACAGAAATGAAGTTTTCCCTTTTACTTCATACAATAGGATGAGGAAAGGGAGGCAAAAGGGAGGTGGGTATATAGGGAAAGGAGAAACATGTCAGCCCCAAAGGCTTGTTCAAGTGTAATGTGGTGGGAGATGAAGCAGAGACCCACAAAGACATTTATAGGAGGATAGGAAATATACTTAGCTGCTAGATTTTTCAGGCAAGTATATAACAAAAAATGAAAATAGAGTATAGTTAAACGTAGTGAGTGTAGTTCGCCTCGGTTTCTCTGTCAGACTCAATTTCAGCTTCAATTTCAAGGTGTGTTATATCTCAAAGGGTGCCATGGCGCCACTGCAAAATGAAGTGATTATTGTGCAATTGATGATAATTATCAAAAGAACCGACAAACAACAAGCATGAATCTGTAGAAAGGTCATTTTCCCTTTGCAACGCTTTGTCTCTCATCTGCCTACCCGCACTAGTAGCTTCAAATCAAGCTTAGCTCAGACATTTGCATTGCATTTTCCATCAGGTTGTGTCACTTCGTATGAGGCAAAACAAACAGTAAAGTGCAATTCTAAGCACAACCAGTCGAGTGTAAAATGTGAAATTTATTGCCCGGTGATGAAAGCACAACCTGGGCACACAGTCTGGTCCGGCAAATAATAATGCTGGGAATTATGCCAAAAATTATTTGCACAATATTTAGCATCTCAGCAATAATTCTCACAATGTATCATTTGGTAACCGCCTGATAGTATCATTGCTAAAAATATTGAAAATAGTATGTACATTAACAAACAGAATGTGTCCCTTATATGTAGCTGTATCTTTACTAAAGGATCTTTTGCGCTGAGTGGTACAGTACAGGGTTGGTCAGTATGGCACAGCTTGGTGCAGGTAACCCCTTAAAATTCTCACATTTCCTGTGATCCTGTGTCATCACACAAGTGCAACAGAATTTGTGTTTCTCTATGAGAAATAAAACATAATTGAAGTGGACTCAGATGCAACCAGAATTAATATAAAAAGAATAGAGTAAAATATTTTCCTATCATGGATTGGGTGACAAGCCACTCACAAAATTGATCTGGCACAAACTTGTTTGTCTATTTGTTCTTTTTGTTCTGTTCATATGTATTTTTCTTGTTCAAAAAACTATTAAAAATATCTGAAAATATATATAGAGTAAGATGTCAACAAGATCTACTCTAAATAAGTCGAGCATTTTCTCTTAAAATATGTTTTTTACAAAAATGTTTTATTTGAATGAACATATCCTTTTATTTCTCTTTTTCAACTTAACCACAGTCTAGTCAGCGCATTGCAGTGTTAGCTCCACCTTTTCAAAAGCATACCACACACTTTGGACTACGGCCTGAAGTGTTCTCAAAGTAGTAGTATTGACCTGTACCGTAGCACTCAAGTGGACACAGCCCTTGCTGCCCATGCCCAAGGCTCATCATTATTGACCTAATCGTTAGGGCTGCCGTATACTTGACTATAATCAGCCTTTAACAAATGCAGGCCCGTCACTGCAGTGTTTTCCCTGGGCTTAATCTGGTATTAGCAGGTTTTGGAGTACAGTACACCTTTTTGTTTGTATTCAGCTCACTCTTTTCTGGACAGACTGCCTCAGTTTGTGCTAATACAGCACACATTCAGCACACACCCAGCTGTGCCGCTCCACCCATCTTGTTTGAAGCCATTAAATAACTAAAAAGGGCCTGGGGTGGAAAAAGTTACTGTGTATCTGATGAAACTGAAAAGTGCCAGTGTTTCTGCCACAAGCTTTACATCAGCGAGGAACAGGCTGAGTCCATGCAAAGGCCAATTTAATTATTCAGAAGCAACATAGCTTTTTTATCCCTACTTTGTATTAGTTTGAATATGAAAACCCTCCCATGCTGTCACACATTTTAGGAAAAAAAAAAAATGTTTTAGTTCAGATTGTGGCTTCCATCAAACTAAGCTGCAGTTCAAGTGTAACTCATGACACCTGGCTACACTGGTCTAAATCCAATCTGGTGCATTCTCCGTGTCTTCTCTCTGCCCATGTAATTTTATGCTTAGGCACTAATAGAGCCGCGCCGATGCAGACCCACACACACAATGCCACAGTGCCAGTTTCCAGCTCCAGTCTGTCTCCTTAGTTTTAATGGGGGGGCTGGGGGTGGCAGGACGCCCCCGAGAGAGATCTGAACCCTGGTCGCAGTGAGCTGTGTGGGTCAGTGAAGCTTTGAACGCTGGCTGCTATATCCTCTTCATGCCCTTTCAGGCTGAATACCAATATGTCACTCAGACCTGCTTAGACTAATATCGCACACAATTTGATCTTATCAGGATATTGCGGTAGATGTAGATATATAGAAACAACGTTGTGTCTTGACAGGAGTGTTTCTAAACCTTTACAGGTGGTGGTACATTTGCAGAAGGACAAATTGACCATTTCCTGCAAAAGGCTCAACTATGAAAAGACAAAATGTATGTTTGAAGAATGCTCAACTAAAATCAAATGAGGTGTCAATATTGAATACCTTTTGATAAATCACAATTGTTATTTAAACTGTTTGGTTTTTGGATGTTCACTCTACCCATATACAACACTATTTCAATGCCAAAGGTTTTTTTTTTAAATTCATTTTTAAATTGCTGAAGCAAATCATTTTAACGATGAGTCAAGTGGCCTGCTAACATCTCATGAGAACACAAATCTTGCCAGAACAACACAACCTCCAGCACATCGGATATTTACAAGATACATATTGAGCCATAACAGTCCCATGTGCGTTTGCAGCAGTGTATTTGCAGATAGAGTTCTTTACTTGGGGCCAGTCAAACTGAATGTACAACATTACTAGTGTGGATTAAAATGGTCTAATGCTACGTGATTCATTTGTCACTCTACCATTTATTATTCACGGGTCTTGGGGTCTTTTTTGCAGAGGACATCATCCTGGACATACCCTATGGCCTTTTTAGAGAATAGGTGGTAATGTCTTTAGACCCCTGGAAAAAACTACTACTGTACATTTCATTTGTATCTCATGCTGTATGAATTAAAAAATTATTCTTCTGTAGTCTTCTTCTGTAGTGCATTACCAGTTTGAGCAGTGTTTAAAACTTGGAGTCCTAATAAGACAACAGCTGGAGGCCAACTAATGACTGGCCTGTTTGTTTGGAGCGGCCAGATGGACGAGTGGAAAACTATGCCTCTAATGTCACTCGCTCTTCTTCATGGCCCCTCATCTCTCCCTTCTTCGCGTTTCCCCTCGGTGTGACATTGACATGAGTCCGCCTGCATTGCACACGTTTACCTAATGTATATCCGTAATCATAACAGGCTGAAGGAGAGTGCAAAGTCACCCACATATCCTCACCCGCAAATACACACCACCCATAATAAAGAGATGTCAGCCAGATTGGATGGGAGATACTTCAAAAGCCCACGAAGATGAATGGCCTCTGCATAGGTTTGTCTCTTCTGATAAGGAAAGGAGACAATAACGAGGACGAAGCGCACTAGAGAAGCTTAAATCCTGACTTTTCCTTTATTGGTATTTTCTTTAGTCTGTTCAGTCTGACATGATTGCTTTGGAATATAGGGAAAGTGTGAATTATCAAACCGATACCCGCTGATAAAGGGAACAAAGACTTTCTTTTCTTGCTATATAATATTAGAATTTGTGATTTACAATAGCTTTTGAAACTTGTTTCATTTTTCCTTAAGGAATAGAGAAACGCAGCAGGGTAATTGTTCACTGCTGGTTCAATTTGTTTGGCAAAATGCATTGCGTTGGATTGTACACTTTTATGTTTCCAAAGTGCATTCATTTTTAATGTGGCCTGATGATCTGGTGATGGATTGGAGCTGTAATGTTGTTCCCAGAAGTGTTTGTGGTCATTATTTATCAAAACAACCTGAAGTTCATATCTTTTCACATCTTTGCTGTACTTAAAGTTAAGTCTCATTTCTCAACAGCTTCACTCTCTCTGTGTCGACTTCTTTAGCTGCACTGGCCATTGATTGTCTCTCTGGAGAACAAGCCAAACCACTCTTTATTTTAACACTTTACACAGCTTTTTTCTGTCAACAAAATTCTGAATTTCTGACCTCCGCGCCATCATTTCCAATATCTACCACGTGGTACAGAATTGACACTGCGTGAGTTGACCGAAATGTGTTTGGTTCCAGCTGAGGTCGCCTCTACTTCAAACTCATTCCATATTCATGAGCAGTCAGTGTAACTTATAGGGTTGTTGGGTGTTGTTTCTTGCTATATTGAGTGTCTGGGGTAAAAAATTAATAAAAAAAACAGGCTTTGTTTATGCGCTAAGACTAACCCTGAAAGAGGATGGAGCACAATCAGAGGGAGACAGAGACTGGAAGAGGCAGAGAATTATGATTGTGATGCTGATCAGACGTGAAATATTATCTCTTCACATTAGCATGCCAGGGTTGCGCTCTGTAGCACCAGATGCAGATAGTTCCCTCTCTGCTCAGCTATCAACACTTGTGTGCACGTTGATAGTTGATCCCCTTGCCATGTGTCATCCAGACAATAAGGACAATAAAAAGGGGTCAATACATACAATGCATATATCATATCATATAATCCCACAGAGTTTCCACTTGGGGATTAATAAAGTTGAATTTAAATATTCCCCTGAGCCACAAGAATGAATACCACAGTAGGGTATGGATAACTGAAGAGGCTTATGTTGTTCTGTTTGCAGAAGAGTGACTTCATAAACACAGACGTCAAATAAGTGCTACAAAAATTAGATCAGACAAATCATCAATGATGAACTTTTAAAATGTTGATGTATTGTCTCTAAATAGAGAAAGACTCACATATAGCAATGAATAGAATAGCTTTCAGAATGTTTTATGACAACAGTATCACAGTATGGTTTTTAGGAACCTTTCTGGAAATATATCTTATGTTTTGACGTGAGCCGTACCATACTCATTTTTGCTTTATATTCTGTCAGGTAGCATTAGACGAATCAGGAACCTGTTTAATTTTCATCAAACAAAAACCTTACAGTCAAATACAGAGTACCTAATAACTACTTTTCTGCTACTGTTTAAACCCTTCAAAGAGACTGCCTTTTCTGATAAAAGGGCATAGAAACTGTTGAACAGGAATGTCTTTTTAACCGTCATACCTCCAAAACATGTCAGTGTTTCTCCTGTAACCTCCCCGCTCCACACTGGTCAGTGGGCTCTTCACACATTGACAGTCTTTCGCAGAGAGGTGAGACAGATTGCAGCTGTAACTGGGCCTGTCAGATCAGCCAATACGGCCGGTCTATCAGGTGCAGATTGAGTCTGGATGAGGGGCTCTCACATCGAAGTCCCGCTCCAGCCTCCACTAAGAAGACCCAAAGGCACGGCTTAATGGATATGACGTCAATACATAGAAGGAGGGGGAGGGCCATTAAAGAGAGCATCAATGCAATAAAATGTGTGGAGGCAGATGTGTCTTCTCTTGGCACAAATGTTACATGGTACATTGAATATATTGAATAAGTTTATGTATTCTTTTTTTCCCACGAACAGCACAAACATATGATAACTACTTTAAAATATTCATCTGATCCATGGATCCTATACACAAATACAGAAGTGCTTGCTTAGGGGGAGTGTTGTTTTCTTAGTTTTCAACCCCAAAAACACATTTCTTAAAGCGGTAGGAGAGAGAGAGACTAGCAGCTACATCAGTATGTGCCCGTGTATCTCTGGCAGGTGTCTGTGGGCTTTAGGCGGATCCACACATGAGTATGAATAATAAAACAGACACCAAGTTCCACTGCTGCAAACCTCACTCGCAGACACACATGCAAAGACACACTCATATATTTTCCACCCCACTGGCGAGTGAACAATGCTTTAAGAAGGGGGCGTCCTCGGGGGAAAAGGGGGAAAGTGGTAATGAGGGTTGATAGATGCTACTGATGGGGGTGAAATTTGCAACACTGCAGAGAGCCGCATAGCTGGAAAAGTCTGGCTGTGTCGCTGCGTGCTGTTTGAGATGATGCCATGAGATGTCGAGGCTACTCGTTGGAAAGCGCTAATGAATCCGACTTACTCAGCATCCCCAGCTGCCTAGCGACCTGGCCTCTCAATCACTTTCAACTGGCGCCTCTTATTTATAGAGCCATTATTTTTAGCCCTCCATAATTTTAGCCTGCGGGCCTCTTGAAGAATTAGCTAATAGAACTCTCGGGGGCAAAAACAGAGACACCAAATTGGACGTAGAGAGGCAAAAAAACAATTAACAGTTAAGGTCCCTTTATTCTTAGAAAATAAGCATTGTTGCAGAAGTAACTATTAATGTTTTAGATTAGGCAAAATCACAACGGATGAAATATGTTTCATTGACTCAAATAAATACAAAAGATGAATCTATTATGTTTTATGCAAACTTTCCTGGATAGGCGCCATTTATGCAAAACAGTGTAGATATGTTTGACTGAGGGTTGAGCCTTTTATACACATACATTTACAAAAATGCCACAAACCACTAAAACTTAGAATGTTACATATACAGAAAAAAGTAATTAGTAATTATGTAACACTGATGGTCTATGTATCCATGTCCCTGGATTGGTGACAGTTTCTTTTCATTTGAGAGGCTTCTTTGTTAACCACAAGCAACATGACAACTGGTATCCTATTGCTTACACTAGTGTCATATGGTGCATGTTAATACTGTCTGCGAGCTGTTGGGTGTGAATAATGTCAGAATGAGTCCCAGGACGTACCAAAAGGGTCAACCACTATGCCTCCTTATCTGTTTTGAAGATCCGATTCATTGCTTTTGTTTACTGACTCCACTCCCTGTTTTCAGAGGGTGCACAATGTCATTCTCATGTGCTACATATGCTTCCTACATCTCATGAATGACTTCTCACTTTTGCATGGATGCTGAACAAAGATTGAGACACTTTTCTTTCCTTTGATCAGGCCTGTGCAGTCCATGCTCCCTCAGGTTGTTCTTGTTTGGTTCCAACTGCTTGTTCTCGAGGCAGAAAGATCATTGGCCAGAAAGAGATCAAGAACCATGGTCAAATGTAAAATCCCAGTAGATATATGGGAAAAGAGAGGGAACAATTTACTGTGGAGAATACATTGTAGTTGAAGTGTTGGCGTGAAAGGAATAGATGTGGTCTTACTATGAGACAATCAAGTGCAAACGCAAGGCTGAGTGCTTGAAGATGGTCATTTAGTCCTAATTTTATTCTTAAGGCTCTGAGCATCGGCGCAGTGCAAATCAAGTCTATGAAATCAAATCTCTATTGAAGGCTGTGTAATACTAGTTATGTAACTGGTGCATTGCTAGGGGTGAGACAAATGTACGTTTGTGTTAATGCGTGCTTTGTATCAGTGCGTATATGGCCTTTGTGTTGCTTGTTGACCCCTCTGACTTGGACTTGCAGACTGCCGCCTCGAGGCAGAAGTAGCAGAGAAGAACAGACTTGGCAGGCCTTAAGTTAGCCATCTGTTCCTGTGGATGTGGTCAGTGTGTATTGGCTTTAACACACTAAGACGCTCCGCACAAGTAGTCTGCAGTGTACTTCACAGAGACAGAATGCATCTGGCTGTCCAGTCTGCTGTGTCCCGTGGCCATGCGTCTGGGCTTCTGTTGAGGGAGAGGAGAAAAGGGGTGGTGGTGGGAAGGGGGGTTGCTTGGTCGTGGGGAAGGCTCATATTGATTTATACCCTCCAGCAACGCGCCAAGAAGCTGCTTTCATAATCCTACCTTCTAAATAATTCACCGCTGGCCCTCAAAATTTCATCAGCACCTACTACATATAGAGTACAATCTCGCCGGGAGTGGCGGCGGAAACGTTACTAAAAAAGAGGGGAAAGGGGCGTAGTGATGAGGCAGCAGATGAGTGAGCAGCTGGGGAACAGTAAAGAGATGATATCCATAAGCAAAATTGTCCGTTATTGAATAGTTATGCAGCTGCAACACAGGCAGCTTTGAATCTCTATAGATGAGATGGTTGGACCTGCTCACAATGTGCACCAACCAGCCATAACATTATGACCACTGACAGTCTAGACGGTAAAGGTATAATATAATAATGTTGAAAAAAATGGTTGTGTGCCCCATCCTCTGTGTTTTACAGACACACCCACCTTCAACTTGATTTAGAGAATTCTTTTAAGATTTAGAATATTATACCTTTTAATTATTTATTTTCTGTGATGTCTACAGAATATTGATATTGATGTGTTTCAAACCCAGGTCATGCTAAAGCTTTGGAAGGACAGTCTTGGTCTATCTGGTCCTATCTGATTAGTTATTTGTACAGGATGTGCCTGTATGTCCCTCTGTCTTTGCCAGTTACTTTAACAGTGGGAACAATCTTGCTTGGAAGACTCATTGCGGTTAGCCCACCGGTGCAAACTTCACCTCTGGTCCAAATGGTCCAAGTGTCACCTAAAAGCATGCTGACTAATTTTCTCCAGGACAATATGAGAAGCACTCCACTCGGCATGCTTTAGCTCCAAGCTGTTCAGTGTTGCATGCTTTGATGGGTCAAAGCCATAATGTTATGGCTGCTCAAGACTGTCATGTCGTGCAAAATGCAACAGGATGTTAGTATTGTCCAGTCTTTGTGTAAAAAATACAAAGATCCCTCCAGTGTCTCTGCAGCAGTAAGCAATATGTTATCAGCCAAATGAACAGAGGCTGCTTTATCATGTTAACCCTTCTATTACAATGGCTGTTTTGTTACATTCAACTGTACATTCAAGTAGTCTTTTTTATTTTATTTAACTGCTCAAAGGACCTGTCCAAAATCCTTTGTCCAAAGAAAGCATTTAATCTTTGTGACCATTTTGGCTACAATTAGAGAAATGAAGTTGTAAAAAGGACGTAAGTCATGTAAATTATATACCGTAGTTGTTTTTTGTGCAGAGCATTAGCCAAGTCCATTTATTCAAAAATTGATCTTGTTTTTTTTTTTTTTTTTTTTTTTTTTTTTTTTACCCTTTTCATTATGATTTCCCAGTCCTCCATACACACTCCAGTAAGCAGTAATGCAACAGGCTATCACTGTGTTTCCACTCAAACACTTTGATAGTCATTAGCGGTTATTAAACAGCTTGAGGTTTTAGAATAATTCAGTCAGGACCTGAACGTAGACCAGTAGGGAACTTTGGGAGACATGGCTACACAAGTCCATTTGCACATATCTGTTAAAACCCACTTCTACTTATAACGCGGGTGTCTTGTATTTCCTGTTAAAAGCACTGTCCAATTATACAACCCATTAAAGGGATTTGAATAAACATTTGCATGACAAGGCTTTTAATCTGAGTGTTATTATCATTATAATACGTATTTGGGCCTTTTGGGTTTGTGTTCTGAACAGTAGACTATTTGTTTAAAAAAAAAGTAAAGCATTTATTTTTATTTTAATCTAAAAACTTGTTAGGACAGTGCACTATACAGAATTATTGTTATAGTATTTGTACATTGTATATTATTGGGAACATTGCTCAAATGACTAATAAACTAGAATTCAGTGTGTATTAAAAGAAGTGCAATAAGACTGGGATGTTTTATTCTGGAAATTTAACATGGCCATTTCCATCTGTGGCAGTAATCCACCTCCCCGACGGCCAATTTCTACACTGCCCTGCGCTCGCTTACTCTGCTAAACTAAATTTAGGCCCTTTTCTTGTGACGTGTCAAGACACCCAGGTGAATTGGGTGCAAAGGGAAAGTGAACAGAGAGGTAATAATAACTTTGGCTCCCTACAGGCCAGCCGTTTTTAGCTTCCCACAGGGATCCAGCAGGCTGAATGAGACCAGCTGCTTAATGGACAGTGTTTAATGTACTGATACACTGGATTAGATAAGGCTGTAGTGCTGTCCAACACAGATGAGATGGATCATAACAGAAGCACTTTTTATGTGACCAAGTGGAGCCATGTTATCCTTATACAGTATAGCATCCTTCACGGAAAGTGTCTGCACATTTTAGAGTGATATCTAAGCTGGTCTTGCATAGTGTGCCAATTCCTGGGCATTATTCTTTTGGAGCTCAGTTTAATTAGCACAAAATTATATCATGATATTTGGACATCTGTTGAGTGGGCGTACGCTTGTCAGTGGGCAATATGGCTGATATTTTGTAGTTCTTCTCTAGTAGGAAACACAACATGTATTTTAGAGCCCTCATACAGTACAACTCAGGCGACAAAAGGCCCAAAATATTAGAACAAGTCCACGTGGAACACACACAGTTTCCTTGTTGCCAATTTTATTTTTACTCTCTGTGAAAGTGATGGGAGTGAAATTTAGGTTAAAGCTGCAGAGAGTGACTGAGATTCTCACTCTGAGTTTGACCCAAATACTGCAGTCAGTAAGAGATTTGGCCATATAAGGATTGTTCTTTTGTAACACTGCACTAATACAAGTGAAAGCTGATTTTACATTGTTCTCTGTTTTATGTCCCTGTGCACTGCTGGGTCCTAACAGTCTGAGAAAGGCTCAGCAAACCTCATGCATGAAGCCAAATGCAGTTGTGTTCCTTGTACCAAGCAGCGGGTTATGGCTTGAACTTTATGTCACAGATAAATATGACAAAACCCCTTCCTAACTGTAATATAATGTAATTTGCATAAATTGAATATAGATAGATTAAAGCAATAGCTGAATACTTTGAGTAACTTATGTACAGCTTTGCCCTTTACATTTGTCTTTTACTGCTTGCAGACAGATCTCAAAGTCAATGTCTGAGTCATTTAACTGAAGTCTGCATTGTTGTGATTATTTTTACTTTACTGCTGTGGGAGAGTCTCTCAGGCGTTATTTTTGAACTGCCAATAAAGACATTGTGATGACGATGCTGTTGTCCTCCTCCACTGTATACACATGGCTGTTGTTTACAATACGCAGCCTTTTTTCAACAAGATGTCATCTCTGTACCCTGTGTTGATTTTTATTGGACAAACTTTGTTCCTGATATTGACACCAAAACATTTTCATACAATTTGAACAGTATCTTTGGATTCTATTGTAAAGACATTGCAGCATGTACATTCATCATCTGCGTCTCTTTAATTTGAACTGTATTAATGTTTAGTTTTAAAATCTGTCTTTGTTTTTTGTTTTTTTTTATATTCCCCTCCCCTGGCATTTTCTTCAGATTCTTCATTGTGTTTATTATGTTTCCCTTTGTCATTGTACACAAAGAATATTTTGTCAATAAAAAAAAAAGCTAAACAAATAGCTGTTTTCTAAATATAGATATAATAAGCTGTGGTGGCAATCTCGTAGCAGTGCCTTCTAATGTATCTTCCAGCCACAAATTAGATATCTTTTGAAGCCTATATGCAGTTAAATATGGATACACTGTGTCCCTCAGTGAGAAAAGAGAACCTGTTAGGAATTACAGACAGAAAACTGAAGGATGACCTACAGCCTTTGTGTCCAAACTCACAGAACACAGCAAGCATAGACTCTTTGAGACTTGGTGTCTTGTCTTTATCTCTCTTATATTTCCTTTTCTCTGTCAGAATAACAAAAAGAGGAAATAGCAATAGTGAGTTCAGCCAAAAGTAGTGTTAACCGTGACTATAACTGTTCATTAACAAATGTTGCTTATCACACAAAAAATGCTTCTCTAAGCAAGCCATGGCAAACTAATGAACCATAATGTTACCCATTTAAACCAATGGTCCATACAAACTGCAGAAGTCTCTAAAATGAGTTTTTGAAGACCGAAAATAATTGCCATAGTCTGACTATAATCAATGTAAATGTCATGTATAATCATGTAAATGCCTTTAGTGCATCTAGAATTGCAGTAATTTAAATTTATCTTAGTGGGACTGACACACCTGCAATTCATAATCAGTTTAAAAAAAGCTGAATACTATTAGAAACTAAGACTACATGAATGCAGCATGAGCCTGTCTAGTCTTTCGCGCCCCCACCCACCCACCCACCCCCTCACCACAAGCAACGCACACACTTTCTATTAATCTCACATCACTTGCCAACACACTTTAGAAACCAAGCAGCTTGTATATTTCTTTTGCTTTTGTCCTCTCCACTAATTTTTCAATCTCTCAGGATATTCTATGGCTCAGTTCAGTTCCATATCCCGTCGTCGAGGAATGTACTCCGGCAGCTGAAGGTCTGTAGGTCGCAGCCTGCCACAACCCACAGACAACAACAACAAATTACTCATTAGTGGATCCAGAAAGGCCTCGCATGAGAAAGGCAAATTTTTAAACCCAGCCTTTGTTGCCCTCCATGGCCTTTTTCAACATGTGTGGCCTAGAACTATATTAACATGGAAGGAAGTTGTGATGAAGTTAAGAAAGATGTTTTGAGAAAACAGACAGAAAGTTGGTTGGTCTGTACATTTATATTACATATGAGAGAAAAGATTGTCCAGAAAGTACTTTTAAATGTAAGCATGTAGTCTCACTTCATACTAATCAAATGCTTTTGCGTTTACATCACTGTTGGCTCAAAAGTTACACATTTTGAGATAGGGGGACAAGCATGTTCACTGCAGCATGTTTTCTGTACTGTTTATGTAATGGTTGCATTTAAACCACAGACATATTATAGCTCCTTCTTCCCTTGTTGTAATCATCTAAATCAGTAGTAATTAGTAATCTGTGGTTAGGTGTTTACCGGTTGGGGCTGACAAGTTTCAGGAACTTCATAACATAATAAAAAATGTGGGGGATGAGATAAAAATAAAAAAACAGCTTGTTATTATGGACATTTCTTACACACCTTTGTAAAAGTTAAGAACATAAAACAACATGGTTTATCTGCAAATGATTTGGACAATAGACAAAAGCATTAAATCTCCACAGAATAAAAAGAGGGGCTTTTGACAGCAGCCCTGTAGATGGGGTAGAATAATAGTACTGTATATTCCTGATGTCTTTTCTATAAATAATGTGTATATGCACCGAACAGCACTGTAAAGATACTGTAAAGAAAGATGAATCTAGAAGTAGAGTATCTGCACAGAGCAGATGTGCCTAAATGAGGAAAAATTCAAACAAATTGCACAGGAAACCACATTGATTACTAAGTGGAATACTGTCAGCAGCATATTTGTGCTGATAAAGAAGAGGCAGCTTCACAGCACAGGTGCAAAGGCTCGCTGCGAAATTGTTCTGCATGCAAAAAAACAAAGCCAGGCTGAAATGTGAGAGGCAGAGGAGAGCGACGATCATCAGAGGGAGAGGCGGGTGCAGACAGTGGTGGTGTAGGGATACTGAATCACAGCAAAGAGAAAAACAGAGTTGTTTATGAAGCATAAGGGAGCCAAGATGAAAATGTGGCCAAACGTAAGTAGCCGCAGTTCTCTGTTGTTTTATTGCAGGGTCTAAAGTGAACGCCATTCAAAATAGGCTTTTGCACACACAACTTAAAATACCCTGAGCCCTGCAGCAGTAATGCTAGGCTATTAGACTTTAACTTCTGACCTGTGGGAACTAGCATTGACAGCTATTTTGCTTTCAGCAATGCTCAAAGCACTAGAAGAAATGGTTATAGCTTCTGCTTTTACTAAATGAATAGGTACAAAAAGGCACAAAGACAGAGAACAAAAATATTACAACGTTGTCATCATTGTGTTCATTGTGTTGCACAAGCAAATGGTGATGATGCAGCAGTGCAGAGGGTCAATACAAGTCTAGGGCCAAGAGATGTGGGCACTTTTTCAAATGAGGTAGCTTGCTAAGCTGTCACTGAGCGCTGCTGACTCACTTTATTGCACTGTTTGAGCGTGAGCAGCCAGTTCTTGTCTGTATGCCCTGTTGCCCGCCTGCAGCAAAGTGGGGTCCGCACCTCCACGCTCTAATAATTACAGCCGCGCAGAATATAAGGCGTAATTGCAGCACTGCTTGTTTGTCGTCTATCAAAGGTTTAGCCCGCTGACATTTCTCTGTGTGATGCAGAATATGAGGCCCATTTTTGATGAACCAGTTGGAAAAGTCACATACAAACTGAGCCCAAGTTTGAAACTTTAACTTCTGCTAAAAGTCACAGTCCCTGGGCCTGTCCTAAACAGAAAGATTCAACAGATATGACCTGGATAGTTTCAGTTTTGATGTACAGTATGTGTTCCACTGAGATAACTTATAATCTTTTTTTTTTTTTTGCCTACAGAGTGGGGTTGGATGCACAAGAAAGCACAGACGAACAGTTTTCTGAGGTAAAAGCATGTATTATTTTTTTATTCTACACCTAAAGCAGCTAAAGCAGTCCAAAGCAGTCCAAAGTCTGGCCCGGGGGCCAATCATAGCCCAAGGTGAGATTTTATGTGGCCCTCAGCTTTAGAGATAAAATGTATTGTTTATGGCCCCAACAGCAGCAGCTTTTTACAAACAGGTTCACATCTAACTAAAACCTGTTTAAAGCCAACTACAACCTGTCCAAATCCAATTTAAACTGGTTCAGATCCAACTAAAATCTGTTAAAATCCAATTAAAACCTGTCCAAATCCAAACTAAAACCTGTTCAAATACAACTAAAATCTCTTCAAATCCAACTATAACCAGTTCAAATACAACTAAAATCTCTTCAAATCTATCTAAAACCTGTTCAAATCCAACTAAAACCTGTTTAAATCCAGCTAAAACCTGTTCAAATAATGCAATCTTTTAAAATCCATATAAAATCTTTTTAAATCCAACTAAAACCTGTTCAAATCCACCTAAAACATGTTCAAATCTGAACAAAACCTGTTTAAATTCAATTCAAACCTGTACGGATCCACCTAAAACATTTTAATCCAACTAAAACCTTTTAACATCCAACTTAAACCTATTTAAATCCAACTAAAACTTTTCCAAATCCAACTAAAATCTGTTCACATCCAACTAAAACTATAGTGATCAGTGTCTCCTTGTTCCTATCACTTGGACTTACAAACTGTACATGTGTACAAAACATGTACAGTTGAAACTTGAAAGATTTTCTGAGTTCAATTAAGTTCTTCTAAAGTAAGAGGTAATGATTATAAACATGCATAATAAAGTAAAACTTGACAAGCTACGCCCACACAAATGCTGTTAAAATTTAAATCAATGTTGTGAAATGAAAGCCAACATGTCCACTAGCATTTCAGAAATTGTGGTTGGAATGGTTTTGCTCCTGTCCACATCTAAACATGCAAGACAACCTTCTAAATTAAAGTGTTATTTTGTATTTACTGTAATTATTACAGAATAACATCCTTCTTCCTCATACTGACACATCCCCCTTTAATCACAGCTTTGTTGTTGGTATGACATCAAAGTGAAGACAGATTAAATAGGAGGAAATGCTAAATGATAGTCTGCAGCACATCCTCTTGGGGAGTCTTTCTTTTTGTTTTGTCATACCCCCCCTCCTTCTCTGCTTGCTGTTTCCCATCAACCCCATCGCTTCCCTTTCATTCTTTTATTTCAACCTGGGTCATATCTCTGTGCTGTGAATGGGACAAAGTCTGAGCAGCTGCCCGACACAACGGGACCAAATGGGGGGGTGGGGTGGGGCTGCAGATGGATCCCAGTGGAGCTCTATATAGGGGCAAGATCTGGGCTCTTTCTCATGGAAATGGTAACCTTGTCCAGGATGTGATGTCTGCAAAGAGACCGCAGGGGTGTGGCCTTCGTGTAGCAAGGAACAACTCTAGGGACACCTCATTATGTGAACAACTTTTGCATAAAGCCTGGGGTCCATTTGCATAGGCAGAGGTCATTGGATATGGCTACATTGACCAAAAGGGGTGCAGGTTTTCAGCATTTCCATCCCACCCACAGAGATTTTGTGCAAGCTTGAAGAGTAACAGTGGTTCTCTCATGCTCTACACAGGTAGGTGCAGGGAGTTCAGACACAACACAGGGCCTATGGAGTCGTCTGGACTACAAGTATCCTTTCCACTAACGCACTTTCACATCTGCCCCAGCGTACAGTAGTTAATACACTGTGTTTGAGTAGCACTAAAACGCCCGAGTCCTTCATTTAAAAGAGCACAAGTAGTGAGGAATGAATAGATATAGGCTCTTACTCTTTACACGGCCTTTACCACAAGCACAGCCATGTGTTCCCGTAAAGCACCAAATGTCGTTAAATCATCTGGCAATAGAGAAAGTAATGTCTGTGCTCCCGCCGTGGAATTTCAGAAGGGCAGCATTAAGTTTCAGCTAATCTGATTTCACCACTTAATGGCCTTGTGACCCAGTCTAGCGCACAGAAAGGAGTCATTTTGTTTTTTAGACTCAATCTCCACTGCAAAACAATGACACGGACAATAGACAATGAAAAGGATATATTTTTTTAATTGTTAAGTAAATATATTCAGGGTTTCTCTGAATGCTTGTGCCATCACTCCCCATTCCACTGCAACATTTGCTTTAGATATTGAATGCATTGTTTCGGTTCGCCTGCTTTCTTCAGCACAATTTTCTTCAACATTTGCATTTTCGTTGTGCAGTCTCAAGGGTTTGCCACCCTGCTGCTAAAACCTTCTGCCTCACAACACCAGTTTTCACAGGATCACGTTGCATACAGTGAGCAAATGTCCAGTTTACTTGTTAATTACTTTTTCGCAAGAAGGTTAAACTAGGTCACATTGTTATTAAGACGGCCCTTTTGTTTTAGACTTCGCAAAGCGTTCATCAATGTTTAATGGAAATTCAACATGCCTGGGATTTAGTGAGGAGTGAAAGGTCACGTGCTTTTGAGTTGCTGTAATTCCCTTATCTAACCTTGAGCTGACTGTACAGGCTTAAAATTCCCACGAGCAATTGTTTTCCTACGAAGTATAGAGGAAGGTAAACCTCTAAAAGTGTACTGACCCTAACAATTACACTACACACTGGAAACGTGACTCATGTGCTTTTGTCGACGTACACATTTAGCAAAACACTACAATCTGCGTAGCCATAGTAACTACAACCCTGTGGCTGCAGCTGAAACTCATGTTCTACCCTCTGGACGAGTTGCAGGAGCAGCGGTTAGTAGATCTGCATGTCAATGATGTATAGTGATGGTAAGTGGGATGAAAAGTGCAGCTCGGACCATGTTTCCCATTATAGCTGTGCTTTGATGTGGACCAGGTGAGAGGGGCCTCAGCATGGATTTTGGAGTCCAGGTAATTGAGCTTCAACTCAAGCTAGCAGTGATCTCCTCGTAACTTTCTTAGCCGTGCCCCTGTCAGCCTGGTTTTAGGACTCATTAAGACAAGCGTTTCTGCTTCTAAGTGTTGATTTTGACTGTTTGATGTTTCGAGGGGAAATGGGTGGCGCGATGGGCACTGTTGTCATGAGTTCAAGAGAGGTGTAGTGGGGAAATATAGTGGAACATTGTTGTTTTAGGGTGGGGTGGTGTAACTGTAGGCAAACATCCAGGCTTTGTATTTTTTAAATTTACAATGTAACAATGCTTATCCTACTAAGTTAGCCACGAGCAACGTTGAGTATGCATCCAGCATTTTTATGGTCTTCCAGTACTGGATTACAGCAAGACAGGTAGTTATTACACGTTTTTTTAAGTATCAGAAAAGTACAAAACCTCTCCTTTAAAGACAGACACATGATGATCCTCGCTCATCTCATTAGTCTGTCATGTTTGGATGAATAGGCCCTTTACGACCTCCTTGGAAGAAAGAATGTTTACTGTTGTTGTTCTTTACTCAAATATCTTATGTTATTCTTTAAAGTAACAGTTTTTGACTACCACCTCTTGCACTGCTAACTGAACACATGTTGTACAGTTTTGCAGCATATGATTCCAATATGAAAAAAAAATAGATTTTCTTGAAGAACTGACTCAGAACAGAGTGGCTTACATCATGATACAGAGACATACATCACACTGAGTTGGGGATGTGACCAGACTACTGGTAGAATCTGACCAGGTGTGCTCTTTTGGAAGCTGCAGTGCTGACTGCTGGTGTAACTTGTGTGTACACTGTGAGGTCAGCAAAGGTCATGTGTGTGACATGGAGGGAATGATGTGTTTCAGTGGAGGCTGAAGCAGCACTCAGGCTTTCCCTTCATAAATGCTACTCAGCGTGTTCTCTCTGTCTGCTCCCTTTGGACATTTGTAAGTAAATCTTGTTTTCTGGCAGACTGTAATTCTCACTTCTTGCATTTTGCTGATAACGGCACTAGCATATACAAATTATATTTCACATCATTCCCTGCTCTCCTTGTCTTTGTGTCTATGCTGGAGTATTGTGTCCTTCTGTGCCACTTCTAAAGCTCCTATTATTTACTCTATTATAGACTCTGGGGTGCAATGTTTTCTTTTATCCAAAAATGGTTAGGTATTGGTGTGTGCAGAGCAAAGTGTAAATGTAAAATCAACCTGGCCTGCTTAGAGGTCTGAAATTGAAATTGTACACAGTTCTGGATAATACAGAATTAGCTGCCACTTTATCACAGGGCAGCGAAACCCGTGTTAGGTTAGTAGTTAAGCAATTCTATTTTAGCCACTGGTGCTTTTTATTACTCCTTTTATTAACCATTGCTCCACTGTCTTTATGGCATAATTCATTGCTCATAACATCTCCCCAGCAGACATAAGCTGTTATGTTTATTATGACAATTCAGAAAGCTGAAGCAGAAATAGCACAGGCACCTAAAGCCTGAATGACTAATATCCCTCTCGCTGCAGTAAATGGAGTGCCACTGGCATTTAACGACAGTAAGCTGATAATGGTCTTATAAGCGGAGCGACATAGTCCTAATGTTAATGTAAGAAAAGTGCGTTACAACTCTTCAGCCTGTGATGTGAAAAGGGCTGTGTCATTGTATAGGCTCATTTTGCGCTGACCTCATGAAGCAGCACTAAGATAAAGGTTCATCTAAGATAATCAGTGAGAGGCTAGGGATATACATTTAAAAATAAGTACTATATGGTGAAGATTTGTTTTCTTGCAAACATTTAGGTGCAATCCAATCAATTTGTGTTCATTGTAAACAGATTTGACTGTAGAATATTATAAACCACATTGGAGAAGGGCTAAAAATGACCTGTTTTTCCTTTTGGCTGCTTACTGTCATCACTTGCACATATTTGGAAAGATGCCTTAACAAGGTCACAGATATATAAAGCCTGCATTGACACACTGTGGACCTCGACTTAGAGACTCCCTTCCTGAGTGGTGTGGGTCATACGCCGGGCCTTTAAACTGCGCCAGTGTTCACAAGGTACAGTTTGATATAAAATAGATGTCATTGTGTAAAGTAAAACTTGTCATGACTTTAACTTTTTATGGTTTAGGATGAAGAGCAATTATACGAGCCAGAGCAAGATGTTAAGATGGAAAAAGAGAGTCCTGGTGTTTGCACAGAAGGTCAGTCAGAATCTGAGCATCAGGAAGATCTGCTTGAAGGAGATCTAGGACTTGGCAACAGTCTCGCACAGAGGGAGGCCTGAAGAACTCTAACCTCAGTTTTTCAGCCCGGGCCGCCCCAAGGGTAAAGCTCCGCCTCCCACAGTGCTTAGGGTCATCTGCAGACATGCATGCACACACAGAGGAAAACAATTCTGATTGCCCCTGCTATTTTCTTAATTTTCGGGCTTGTTTTGGTTGAAGATTTTCCAAAAACAGCTTTTTATTTATTTGTCAAGATTATTGAATAATACATCACATTAATTGCAAAGGAAACGCCTTCATTCTTCTTGATTGCATAACATACTTTAGAAAGAAAAGCATTTCCTTTACTTATCGCAAATTATATTTGGGCCAACTTTGCTTCTTTCCAATTCATTATAAAACTTTTATTACACTGTTGCCTTTTACAGTCCCTTTAGCAGATTCAAATGTATTCCACTGAATTTATTACCGCTCATCTCCCGCAACTTATCATTCAATGCTGCTCTCAAATACTTTTGTACGCTTAAGCATATTAACTGTGTTTGGGTCCAAAAAAAAATGAATATTAGCATGTAAGGTTTCTACTGAGTTCTTTAATTATGGCCTGTACTTTGCTGCTTTCTGAGTGCATCATTATAAATTTCATGGACTCTTTTGCCCTTAAGTGAAGCTGACTGTTGTGTAATACACATTGCAATGTATGAAGGTGTGGTGGTTATCCACTCCAGACTCTTTTTCTCATATTATTAAAGCCATTTTCCTTGAAGTCAGTTTTTCATTTGACTATGATGTGTATGCATGGTTGCATCTTTGGAATTCTCCTGTTTCCTTCTCTGTTTCCTTCTCTCAATCTTATTCATTATGCCCTTCAGTAATTCTAAAAAGGTTGCACATGTAGTGTTACAAGGGAGCAGTTCTAGCAAAAAGCATACTCCTGCTGTACGTTTCACTTAAAGGCTTAAAAGTGTCAGTTTGTACACTTTCCTTACAAATCTCAAAGCGTGTCATCAGTGCTCCCATGAGGACTATTCTCTGAAGTACGTCCACGGGCAACATTATCCCTCCGAATACAAATCTGCTCACAACAAGGTCTTGCAACTTTTTTTCTATAACCTTGCTGTTACAAAAAACACTGAATGTTTTACTAAAGTGTACCTCTGAGACATTTAATTACCAAACCTCGGCAAGCAATACTTGTTCTGAATAAATACCCTTTGAAACCATGTTTGTTTGACCTTGTTGTTAATGTCGTTATATTAGCCTATTTCTCTTTATTTTCTTTATTGATATTCTTAAGTGGCTTAAATTATTAAGCCATTTAATAATAGCACTGAGGAAATATTTTGTGATGCAAATATTGACCGTGTTATGTAACTGATGTATTCGTTTAGCTCAATAGTACATACCCATAACACATATTCAGAACTAGACTGGGTGTAATGTGGTGTGGAAATGAACAGTGTAAAGACAGATGCACAAGTTCTTACTCAACTGTGAACTTTACTGAATGCAGAAATCCCAGATCATGTTGTTTTTTCAAAGAGCAAGCAACTGTAAACACTTGAAATGGTAGAACTGACTGCCCCCGCTGACACTGAGAAAACGAGTTTCCAGCTGCAGAACTTTGACATTGTCCACAGTGCATGATATCACCCTACAAAGATTTGGTGACATAAATGAAAACATCCCTAATGTGTGTTGTTCTGGACAAATCATGGTTTCCTGCTCTGATTCTATCTATGGCACATCAACAAAATTTATTTACTGATTGTCTCAGACTTTGACCAGATATTACAAATAGACATTATTAATGAACTTTGTGTGTTTCCATTCATCAACTATTTTTACTTTTACAGACAGAATGGAGAATGAAAAACAGATTTTTTTTGTAAGCTTTAGAACATTCAAAAATAACTTCAAGACATCCATTTTGAAATGTCATCATAATAAGATTTATGACTCATACTGTTGTTTGTTTTCCAGTCATGTAAGGAGGCCTTTCATTGTCAAACACATCCAATATTCCAGTAGAAAAAAGGTGGTCCCATCAAATGGTAACTGAAAAAGGTACATTCCAGATGTAGCCAGCAGAGCTCCTCAAACAGTGATTAAACATAAAGCTTTATTCCACAGTAAGAGCAAACGGCACTCAATGCAAAATGGACATTAAATTAAAAGGACTTTGGTGGTGAGGACAGTTTCAGAGTTTGGAGTGTGTCAGAAGTGGTTTGCTCAAGTCTTTAGCCTCGCCTGCTGTTCTGACTCTCTCATAACCTAGCACGGACATGGCATGGTGGCAGTAGTCCTCCACTTGTTTGATCTGCTGGATGCTCAGCACAGTTCTCCAGGCGCTGGCAGCCTGCGTGGCATTTCTAGAAGACACTATAAAAGGTTTGGATGATGAACTAGAGCCACTGGTCATGTTCAACGCAAACGACTCTATGTCATGGTTGGCCGAGAGGTTGGCAAAGTGGTAGATGTTCCGCAAAATTTTCACGGGGTTCTCCACCAGGTCCTCGTAACGCACCACCATGTACTTTCCCTTCAGCCAGCTTGGTGGGTTTAAGGCGGTCCTTAATGTCCTGGAGGTGCGGTCACAGATCACCTCCATGGCTCCTATAGAGTGGTAGTCAGAGCCATCTTTTTTGTTGGCTTTGTGACCAGGATCAACAAACGGAATCCGGCGAAGTTTAGGGTCCCTGCTGCGGACGACCTGCAAATTCTCCCTTATCAAGCCATGTCTGGACTTGATCCTAGAATTGGCCACCGCTCTTGGATCTCGGACAAGGTGTATCACCTTTAAATCCAGAGAAGGATCCTCCATGAGCGGTGCCAAAACGTTAACGTCTAGAATGCGCACCCCCTTAATGACTATAGTGTTGTATTTGAGGCACTCCTCCTCTAAAAGTCTAAGGCTTTGAGGGGGGCACTTTTTACACACCTTATCATCCACCATCCCCACCACCTCCTTCCTGTAGGCTGAGCAGAGGGGATAGGAGCACACCACTTTATTGAGGGTGGCCCCAAATAGTCCAAGGGAGGTAAAATTCTTGCCCCCGGGGCTGTTGTAAAGTTGAAACACAGACAGATCACAGCGGTACAAGGAGCTAAGCATGTCCCTGGCCGCACCTTGTAAAGACACAGCATCACCTGGGTACAGTTTTTGCCAGATGTGCCACATGGGCTCGTACAAGAAGAACACTTCTGGATTTTGGTTAAAAAGCTCACCAAAGAAAGATGAGCCAGACCTCCAGGTGGTCAGCACGTAGATAAGCTGTCTTTTTTTAGCCAGAGAGGGCCTGTACAAGAAGCGGATGTCAGATCTGCTCTGATATGTGGTGCTCCTCATCTGATGATTACACTGTTGTGGCTCTTTAGTCCATTTATAATTAGCCAAATTGAGCATGGTGAGGACCAGCAGGAGGAAATAAGCCATGAATAAGACGATCCTCTTCCTGCGCAGGACCTTCATCACGATCCCAGGCTGTGCTATTATCTTGGTATGATTCCTGTAGGTTTTGAGCTTCCTCCCGAAGCCAGCATCCTTCTCCCAAGGCGCTGTCAACTTCAGTGGTTGATGATACTGTTTGCCTCTCATCTGTTTCCTCCGAAAGTGGCTCTCACCACCGCATGTAAGCCCCTCACGTTGACATCAACAACAAAGTCTGGGTGATGTCTAGAAGCAGTCCTGGGAAGAGATGCCCAGCAGAAGAAGAAGAGGTTGATTGGTTGATGTAGTCACCACGGATTCTTAACCCACAACACGACGTCCCGTTTTCCCTGCACTGCGCAATGTTCTTCATAAGAGAAAACGGCCACGGCGAGTCTTCGAGTCCGTGTCGAGCTGTGCTGTGTTTCTGGGTGTGTGGCCCGCGTTCAAAACTAAAAGCAAGCAGCCTTCATCGTTGTAACAGACGCCCTGTTTGTCCACGTTCAGCAGAGACATCCCTGCGCACTTCTCCTCTTGTGCATCCTCGTAAACGCGAAGCACGGGCATCGCTCACAAAAAGCCTGTTCTCTGTTTGATGAGCTCCGCTGAAAACAAGAAATGAGCAGAGCGGCAAAGCGACTGTATCCACACTTAAATGTTCTCAAATGTTTCTCCTTTTACTTCCTGCAGCTCGGCTTTTTCAACTAATACTAACTGAACCGATGCAGTCTGAATAGACGACAGGGCCCGCCCTGCGCTGCTCGCTATTGGTCGTGTCTCTGGCGTAGTCAGAGAGCGAGCTGCGTCATTGGCTTTACGCAGCGTTCGTCTTCATCCACGAGCAGACTTCTCTGCCTACGACAGATAATAAAGTCTGAACATGAAGCTGTTGTGTTTAGGAGAGGACTACATCTACATCTGCATCATTTTCGTGTACGCCTGCTCTTTTCAAGACACACGAATAGGCTACATAATACTCACCCAATAAGCCTACTGCCAAATATTGTTACCCTCTCAAAACGGGGTTTTCCCCTATTGTCCCCCAATTCTCTTTGTTCCTCGAGGGTCAGTGAAAGTTACGTTACGTTACTTTTAGAAATATAATGACCAGACGTGCTGTGGGGCTTAGATTCTTAGTTTCTACTGTTTTCTCATCATTGAGCTTAAGAGGGTGGACTCGGCTTATGAAAGAAAGCTCCCCAAAAACTACAAGCCTCATTTTTTAAGCATTAATAAGCTCTAGTCAATTTCTGCACCGACACCAAAGACAGTCATGGCTCTGCTAAATGCTGTAGTTTTCTGTATGTTCACTTACTGCCACAGGAAAAAGTGACACTGGACATCCCATATGTTATAAAACTCCCAGGCCATGTGTCGAACAGAGGAAAGCACATACTAACCACAAAAATCCTCTTCCCAGAGGTTGAAGGGTTAATGCTATGGCACAAAAGTGAAAGGGAACACGTCCTCTGACTTTGGTGGCATCTCTGTTCTCTATGAAACCATGATCTGTTTCATATTATTGCTATGGTCATTTCCAATGTATTGTTGAGTCACATTTCCATGGAAATTGAGTCCAGATGTTTTGTCAGATGAGGCAGCACTTAGGTCAGCTGGTGGACTAAGACTTTTTAAAACCTCACGTAGCCCAGAATATAAGAAGAATACAAATGAAGATGTTTTTTTCTTTCTACCTTTCTTTTTCTTCTGGAGCTTTTGTTGTCTAATGTGGCTGGTTATTGTGGAAAATATATATAATTTGTGCACACTGCCCTCTGCTGGAGAACTGCAGGTAATGGATATATATTAAGTTTGATTTAGAAAAAACAAATATGGTTTTGATTTGATTAGATTATTATGAATTCCTCCTCAACTCGCACTCTGTTGTGAAATGTAATACTTTTAAAAAGGAGGATAAACAAGATTTAGAAGGCATGTATAACTGACACTGAGTAGAAAAAATACTGCACACCAAAATAATTATAGGGGATGTTTTTTTCTCTTTTTTTAATATTTTTTTTTTCTATAATGCTATAAAAACTATGCCAGACATAGCCTTTTCAGATTTGACAGGCTGTTTTTATTTTCTTAAAAGGGATGAACGAGGCCATGAATAAGATCTAAATCAATAGCCTGATTTCAGTCTGACCTTCATTTGGTCAAAATCTGCCCTTACAGTGTACTCGACTGTTGAAAACTGTTTTGTAAAGGTCTTGGTCTTGTCATGGTCTCAATTCCTAAAAGTTTTGGTCTTGAACTCCTTTGTACTCAAACGTCAAGACCAACCAAGACCACCAATGGCATTTTTGATTGAATAAAAACCTCTATCATTTTATATTTAATAAAAATCTGCCTCCTTCACCGAACACTGACCTCCAAGTATCTGGACCTGGTCTAAGACCGGACTCACTCTGCCTCCTTCACTGAACGCTGACTTCCAAGTGTCTGGACCTGGTCTAAGACCGGACTCACTCTGCCTCCTTCACCGAACGCTGACCTCCAAGTGTCTGGACCTGGTCTAAGACCGGACTCACTCTGCCTCCTTCACCATACGCTGACCTCCAAGTGTCTGGACCTGGTCTAAGACCGGACTCACTCTGCCTCCTTCACCGAACACTGACCTCCAAGTGTCTGGACCTGGTCTAAGACCGGACTCACTCTGCCTCCTTCACCGAACGCTGACCTCCAAGTGTCTGGACCTGGTCTAAGACCGGACTCACTCTGCCTCCTTCACCGAACGCTGACCTCCAAGTGTCTGGACCTGGTCTAAGACCGGACTCACTCTGCCTCCTTCACCGAACGCTGACCTCCAAGTGTCTGGATCTGGTCTAAGACCGGACTAACTCTGCCTCCTTCACCGAACGCTGACCTCCAAGTGTCTGGACCTGGTCTAAGACCGGACTCACTCTGCCTCCTTCACCGAACACTGACCTGCATGAGTCTGGACCTGGTCTAAGACCGGACTCACTCTGCCTCCTTCACCGAACACTGACCTGCATGAGTCTGGACCTGGTCTAAGACCGGACTCACTCTGCCTCCTTCACCGAACACTGACCTGCATGAGTCTGGACCTGGTCTAAGACCGGACTCACTCTGCCTCCTTCACCGAACACTGACCTGCATGAGTCTGGACCTGGTCTAAGACCGGACTCACTCTGCCTCCTTCACCGAACACTGACCTGCATGAGTCTGGACCTGGTCTAAGACCGGACTCACTCTGCCTCCTTCACCGAACACTGACCTGCATGAGTCTGGACCTGGTCTAAGACCGGACTCACTCTGCCTCCTTCACCAAACGCTGACCTGCATGAGTCTGGACCTGGTCTAAGACCAGACTCACTCTTGTCTCCTTCACCGAACGCTGACCTGCATGAGTCTGGACCTGGTCTAAGACCAGACTCACTCTTGTCTCCTTCACCAAACGCTGACCTCCAAGTGTCTGGACCTGGTCTAAGACCGGACTCACTCTTGTCTCATTCACCAAACGCTGACCTCCAAGTGTCTGGACCTGGTCTAAGACCGGACTCACTCTTGTCTCCTTCACCAAACACTGACCTCCAAGTGTCTGGACCTGGTCTAAGACCGGACTCACTCTTGTCTCCTTCACCAAACACTGACCTGCATGAGTCTGGACCTGGTCTTGTGATGACTGTAAGACGGGGATAAATCTCATGTAAAATAAAACCTACATTTTATGGTGTTATTATGTAAAAATATTACAATGCTAAAATTACATTAGCATATTTTTAATCCTGAAAAATGTAGTTCCAAGACAACAATCAGGACACTTCATCAGTGCTGCAGACATCAACAAAGATATTGTACATTTGTTTGCTTTCCTAATAATGCACTGTAAAAGGCAAGTGTTTGGGGGGCTTTATTATCCATGCACTTATCATTCCTTTGTTGTCTTTACAAACACAATCAAAGCTCTTTCTCTGGTACTGTATAAGACAACCTCCTCCTAATGCACACAAAAATACACAGTACAGAAACATTAATACTATTGTTACTAATGTGATTTCTTTTCACTATACTATATACACTATACCGGGACATTTTACGCGTCCATTTTAAGCATGTTCTACGTTGCACAGTATCAGTAGCTTCTCCAGCGTAAATGCAAACTCATGTTATGTAATTATGAAGCTTCAGAGCTACGCGCCCGTGAAAAGAAGGAGCAGGTGGAGACGGAGACATGCGCAGTAGAGACTTCATCAGCAGCAGTAGCAGCATCAGGACCAAAAGGCGCATCGTTCGACGCAAGAACATTGTGTTTATAAGTAGCACCAGAGAAAGCCACTTATCTGTTTGTTGCGCTTTTATCTAAACTAATTGTGCTTCTTTGGGGGGAAGGGGGGTTAGATGAAGCCAGAGTGGAGCGGAGTGTGCGCGCTGACAACCATTTTGGAGCAGTAGAAGGGCGCAGAGATGCGACGACAGTGATGTGATTCACATGACGACGCTTGTACCCTGTGCGTGAAAACAGTTCGAACAGATTTGCCCAAATGTCACCACATATTTCTCGTTTAATGGTCGCCGCTTTCTAGTGGAATGCACATCAGTGTTTGGCCATACTCGCTTTCCGTCGTGATGGCAGCTCTTTACCAAGGTACTGACGCCTCCTCTCCGGATAAATTTCTAGCCTTAAAGGACGTCAGAGAGGTGAAGGAGGAAACGACGCTGGACGAGAAGCTCTTTCTGCTGGCATGTGAGAAAGGTTAGTGTCATTGTTTATGAGGTTTCATGTCTGACTGCGCTGGAGGTGAAACATGACACATTTCCAGCAGCACAATGTGCACGCACCACATTTGTTGTTCTGGTAAATTCCTCTCAGAGCTGCCTACACATTGGCCGCAGTGGCAGTTTGCCTAGGGGCTGAATATACTGTATCTATGCTGTAAGGTTTAAACCCCACCTTTTCTGCAAACTCCCAACCTCACAAGGAAAGTTAATGTAAGCATGATGAGGAGTTTCTACACTAGTGACACGAAGTAAGACAAAGACCAGGCATGGCTTTATGCGTGTGGCCTGATAGGATGGGAATATTTTACTGATAAGTACAGACAGTGTGCAGAAGCAACAATGTTTTTTTTTTTTTTTACTCAGACCATATAAAGGCTTGGCTGAACATGACTCAGCAACAAGACCCAATGTCCTTTAAAGGGAGCTGTTATTGTTACATGACTGACTGGAGTGGCTCTGTGAATGTGCTGTCACAGAGGATGCTTGTGTGGTTTATTATAGGGTTTACCTTACTTAGAATAAAACTGTATGATGGTTTTGTGCATTCACAGGTGACTACTACATGGTGAAGAAGCTTCTTGAGGAGAACCGGCACGGCGAACTCAACATCAACTGCGTCGACGTCCTGGGCCGAGATGCGATCACTATTGCTATTGAAAATGAGAACCTGGACATCCTGCAGCTGCTGCTAGATCATGGTTGCCAGGTTGTGCAGAGAAACACTAAAACGCTTTGAAATTGTATTGTTATTTATTGTTAACTTATTTCACATCTGTTCTCTGTCCAGGCCACAGATGCCCTCTTGGTGGCCATAGACTCTGAGGTGGTCGGGGCAGTGGACATCCTCCTTAACCACAGGCCAAGACGTTCGTCAAAACCATCAATTGCTGTCAGTCCCTTTTTGTAATAACTATTAATCGACTGCGTATTCAAGCTCTGAATACAGTTTGAGTGTGGACTCTTTTTATGTTTTCAGAAACTGATGCAGCGTATTCAGAACCCCGAGTATTCGACCACCATGGACGTGGCTCCGGTCATCCTGGCAGCACACAGGAACAACTATGAGATCCTGACCATGCTGCTCAAACAAGACATCTCACTGCCCCGTCCTCACGCTGTGGGCTGCGAGTGCACCCTCTGCAATGCCAAAAACAAGAAAGACAGTTTACGCCACTCCAGGTACAGGCCTCCGGAGTTCATGTGTCTGGGCATTTTAATTCCATGTCTGACATACACAGGTGTTGGGTATTAAGTGAAATAACCTGTTACAGATTGGAGATAAAGCTGATTGTTTGAAGTGAAAGTGTTCAAGGTGCTTTATACTTAATGAGGCAGTAGATGGTTATCTGCATGTGGCACTACTTTAGAGAAGCAGGTCCTAGCAAGCAGCCAAAATGTAATTAAGCCAGGACCTACTTAAAAGAAATGAATGCAGGTCGGTGTACTGTGGTAGTATTACCGCACTCAGTGGTGTCAGATACAGTTTTGAAAATTGTATAGTTCTGTTCAAAACTAACAAGCTCCATTCATAATAACTTCAAATAACTGCTTGTATAAAAAGTGTAGCTGACTCACAGTACTTTTCTGCCCCTTGTTAAATGTTGAAAAGTGTGAATATATAATAATGGATTGAATATACATAGCGCTTTTCAAAGCATTCTTTACAGAGTCCATTATTCCTTCACTCCACAGTCACACACTGGTGGTGAGGCAGCCATTTTGTGCCTACAGACTCTCCGGCCTCCAAACCAAACGTACTCACACATTCAAACACCAGTGCCACAGACATTGGCATTAAGTGTTAAGTGTCTTGCCCAAGGACACAACGACAGTGTTACCTGGGGAAAGCAGGATTCAAACTGCCAACCACTGAGTCACAGCCACTGGGTTTAAATGTAACAAAAAAGCTAAGGATTGCTCATTATACTATATATATATATATTATACACATACTGTATACATTATACTACAGCCTTGTTTCCACTTGGACGGTACGCTGTGGGTCGGTTCTGGTGTGTTTCCATTACCAAAAAGTGTTAAAAAGTGTATAATAGCAACGCAAACAATTATCTTATTCAGATGTATCCTTCATTATTCTAGTGCAAAGTGGTGATGAATTTTCTCAGACACACAACTGGTTGGAGGCATAACATGGAATGGCATTCATTTCTCAATACTAAATAACATAATTTGGTCATTGTATTGATAAAACAAAGATTTGGTTCTCTTGTGACATTGCAATAATTTAAAAGCGTAACATAAAGACTAAACATGGCTAAACAGGTTTAAGATATTCACCAAAGGTGTTCACAAATGTTGTGCTACACTGACCATACAGTGTTGTTATAGAACTATTTTGTGCTTTCTTTTCTGAATTACACCCTGCAGTAACTCAAAGCTCAAGAAAACATATTAAAATGGTTGTTTTGGTCTGTCCTGTGATATGTCAGAGCTAGTGTTGTTAATCATCCCTTCTGTCAGGTGAGGTCTTCTGTAAAGCATTATTTTAATAATGATCTGTCATGTGTCATCTGTTTTTAAAAATTATTTTGCGCCAGAAAAATCAAACCTATTTTGAAATGATTGGAAAAGCTCATATTCATTGCTTTCTAGAATGCAATCTCATCTGCTGGACACATTTTGTCTGTCTGCAGGGCAGTAGCTTCCTATACTGTGAGATAAATGAGTCAGTGCTGTGCTGTGCTGTTTTTCTGGCAAGCAACACAGATGTCAAAGCAGGTGCAAAGAAAATGACAAGACTTAGACTTAATGTTTCTGCAAATCACTTTTTCTCCTATTAACACTGCTGATGTTCCTTTTCTTTCATGCTGTGCCTTATATTCCTTACATCTTAAATCCCATCTGGTGTTTGCGTTCAGGTTCCGTCTGGACATTTACCGCTGTTTGGCCAGTCCTTCTCTCATCATGCTGACGGAGGAAGATCCTATACTGAGGGCGTTTGAACTCAGCACGGATCTGAAGGAGCTTAGTCTGGTCGAGGTGGAGTTCAGGTATGATTGCCATCAGCAGCATGTCAGAGCACGTCAAAGTAATTTCTCACCATGATCGGTACTTATTACTGGCACAAATGCATTTCGATGTTACAGTCTCTTTATCCCGTTGTCTGCTACTGATATAAATCCCAATCCGCTCGTGTGCATAGCTCTGATTGCATCTCATTTGGCACCCGCAGGAACGACTATGAGGAGCTGGCGAAGCAGTGCAAGATGTTTGCCAAGGATCTGCTGGCTCAGGCTCGAAACTCCCGAGAGCTCGAAGTTATTCTTAATCACACCTGCAGCGAGGATCAAGTTGACAAGAGAGGCCTGATGGAGGAGCGCATGAACCTCAGCCGACTCAAACTCGCCATAAAGTACAACCAAAAAGAGGTTATGTAGCAACGTCACTCCTGTCTTATACATCATTTTACTCGATGACCTCATTTGACTGACTGAAATCTGATCCTGTACACTTTCCACATGATTCGGTGAAATATGTGCTTTGTGGAATACAGTATTCCCTCTAGGCAACAGCAGTCAAGTACCAACTTTTCGGGTAGTTGAAAAGGTGTGGGGCAAAATTACAGCTGGGATGTCTCAGGGTAAAAAGTAGGACTTGTATTTCAGTTGAAAGATTGTAGTACTGTTACAGAAGGTTCAACTTAACATTTATAGTGAGAACATAGTGAGACATAAAATCCCTCATTTTCCAAAGATGTGTCCTTTTGACTGGTTTATTATCCCTCTGCAGTTTGTGGCTCAGTCCAATTGCCAGCAGTTCCTCAACACAGTGTGGTTCGGGGAGACGGCCAGCTACCGACGCAAACACACCTGTCTGAAGATGGCCACAGTGCTGAGTGTGGCATTGCTGTGGCCGCTGCTGTCTGTGTGCTACCTTCTGGTGCCGCGCTCCCGTGTGGGCCAGATCATCCACA
>JALDNG010000010.1:3217500-3377500 GCA_024349245.1 Neodontobutis hainanensis
CCCTCCTGCGTGTTATGTGAAACTTTAGATTCTTCTTTAGATGCTTCTGAACTCTTTTTAGTGTATATGTGCAGCTGTTTGAAAGACAGTAACAATAACTGTCATGTTGTTGGCCAAAGTTACAGCATTATTTTCCTGACAATGTTACGTAAGGCTGTGTGCAGGTATGCAGTGAGCTCAGTGTTTTTGCTGAAATCCTTTCCTGTCATTAACCATTAAAGAGGCTGTTGGTGGTTTTCTTATAAAACATTATAACAAAGCTGTAGATTGTTAATTAGAGACTTTTTAACTACAGTCTCCCTAGTCACCCTCTCTCCACCGACTCCTTTACTCACCAACTCTGTGACGTCACTGTCTGGCCCTGACCACGACGGAAAACCAATTGGCGTTGGAAAAATGTGTTTGTGTATTCACATGGCAGACACACCTACTAATGCACATGGAGCCACATATTTCAGCACAGTGAAGGTCCCCTCAGACCCCACACGTACACTCAAGCACACACATGTGCAGACAGTGAGTCAGTGCAGTGGGTTCTCTGACTCCATTCCTCCTGAGCAGGACAGCTCACTGCTCGGCTGACCCGACTATGTGAATATCTCTTATCATTATGGTGCACACTGTGAGCTCAGCGAAAACCCAGACTTGACCTCCACCACTGTATTCATGCTCCGTCACATGACACAACCCAGCATTTAATTCATTTGAACAATTCAGATTTCCTGTGATCTGAAGTGGAAACCTATAACATCATTAAGGAGATTTTTTTTTGTCTTACATGCTTCGATGATCAGGATTATTGAATGATTTTGTAGTTTCCTCAATAAAGAAACAGTTTTTCATTGTAGTGGTTCTAGATTTAATGGACATGCCTGAGGGCATTAGTTGAGAGGGATAATGTTGAGTGGTCCTTTTAAAATGGTTTTGGCTCTGGAGAAGTGGAAGTGATTGTGTTCTCTGATTGCCAAGTAGTGTTTGTCAGTGCTGTACTGATAATGCAACTGTGATGATAATGCACCATCATTTTTAACTGTCCCATTACGATCCCCGTGGGGAAATTTATTATCAACAGCCTCCACCAGGGGGCAGTTCGTATCACTAACGAGAGATTATAGCATGATGTTGGTGGGAGAAACTGGAATACTTGGAAACCCCACCTGATCACGGAGATAACATAACCATAAACTTCACACAGAAAGGAGTCAAACTCTGCAGCTTCTTGTTGTGAGGCGACAGTGCTAACCACTGTTCCAGCGTGCCGCCATATTAGACATTTTTAGTAACATTAACAAATCATAAACTTAAACAAAATGCTCTAATGTCTAATAGAATGCTTAGTGATGAGATTGTAATGTGAAATATCACACAAGTCCTATTGTTATTACATTTTTACAATGCAATTGGGCAATATCTGATGAGGGACATGTCTAGAAAGGCCATGCACTGTTGTAAGTTATTGGCAGAGGCAGACAGTGTTTGTTTTCTTCATATCCATAAGGCCATTTGAGGGAACTCACCTGCGTCATTCTCCCTCCAGCCAAGGTTAGGAGCTCTGACCTTCCACGTTCCTGCTGTGTTTGTACAGTAACTGTTTGTCAGATGAACACACAGGGGACAGCTTCAGCTCCTAAATCCCACGTCTCCCCTACAGAAGAAGAACCAGCCAAATTTACACATGACAGGAGACCGACTCACACGAATAGGCTCACCATCACCTCAAACAGCTGCTTGGGTTTGAGTGCAAACACCGCTGTCGCCCTTCACCTTGACAACCAGCCGGAGCAGTCCTCCCTCACACTGGACACCTGTGTATTAGGACCTTGTTTAAGCATCTCTTGTAAACAGGCTTTTCACTCGAGTTTATAAATAAGGGCTTCTCGGTGATGTGAGAAGACTTGTGTGTCTTTGGCTTCTGCCATGTTTGTCAGCCTTCCCTTAGGCAGAAATAAATCTCTTTTTCCCCGTGGGGTCACTTCTTAATCAGAGTGCACGGTAAAAAACAAGCTTCTAGCGGGCGAGGAGGTTGTGGAGAAGTGTGCAGAAGGGTATAAAATCGCTATTAACAGTCACGCTTTTGTTCCAAACAGATCTCTATGGGCCAGATGCTGCAGGAGTTTGGGAAGTTTCTGGGTCTCTTCCTGTTAGTCTTGTTTTCTTTTACTATCGGACTCACTCAGCTCTACGGGACTGAGTCAAAAAACAGAGAGAAGAACCCGCCCAAGGACTGCGAGGGCATCTTCTGCCAGCAACAGAGCAACGACGCATTCCACACGTAAGAGCCGGGATCAAGCATGCACACATGACCTAAACCACATTCTGTTAACTGTAGGAAGGTCAAAGGTTGAGGTTGTGTCCTGACTAATTGTCTTTCTGTCTCCTTTGAACTAATGGACAATAAAAATTACAATTTAATATATACTTTTGTTTGCTTTATAGGTTTATGGGGACATGTTATGCCCTGTTCTGGTACATCTTCTCTCTGGCCCACGTTGCGCTCTTTGTCACACGTATAAGCTACACCGAGGAGCTGCGGTCTTTTGTGGGGGCCATGATCATTGGCACGTACAACATTGTGGTTGTAATTGTCCTGACCAAACTGCTGGTTGCCATGCTGCACAAGAGCTTCCGACAAATTGCTGTGAGTGGAAAGTGTAAACTGTCATGGACAATTTGAGGTTGATCTGGAAAGTTTAGACTTGTATGTAAGATGTTTATCAAAGTAAAAGAGAACACAGTTGCCAGATAGCCCTGAAAGCAACTCAGTGACCCCCCTAAAGAATCCCAAAGAATAGTGTTACTTACATTGAATGTGAGTGAGTTTTGTTTCTCGAGCAGTTTTTGCACTGTTCTTTGCAGAATCACGAGGATAAAGAGTGGAAGTTTGCTCGGGCCAAACTGTGGCTCAGCTACTTTGATGACAAATGTACCCTTCCTCCGCCTTTCAACATCCTTCCCTCCCCGAAAACCATGTGCTACTTGGTGACCAGTATGAGCAAGTGGATCTGCTCACACACCTCCAAAGGCAAAGTCAAGAGACAGAACAGCCTCAAGGTAACTCTGTCAATGCTTCAAATAATATCCCGTTAAATATCAGAAGTGATTAAATGTCCCGTGGCACTCTTGTCGTTGTCTCCGTTTAGGAGTGGCGGAATTTAAAGCAGAAGCACGATGAGAACTACCAGAAAATCATGTGCTGCCTGGTTCACCGCTACTTAACCTCGACGCGGCAGAAGATGCAGAGCACTGACCAAGCCACAGTGGAAAACCTCAACGATCTGAGACAAGACCTGTCCAAGTTTCGAAACGAGATGAGAGACCTGCTTGGCTTCCGGACATCCAAATACGCCATGTTCTACCCCAGGAGCTAAGAACAGACTTTATCCCTTCTTTTTCCTTCTCCTTTATCTGGGATGCTGTGTGACCCGAGCATGTACACAAACTCTTTGAAATAGAGGCAACTTGGGACTGTACCAAGGAAATATATTGTCCACCAAACCTTTCAGACTCAGGCCTCTATGTATTATTCAGCTATTCAACTTTTTTGTAAATAAAAAAAAGCCATTCTTTTCAACAGAAAGACAAATAAAGATTTAATGGAAAACAATAACCCTTGTTATTAATTTGTTGTGTTTGCATAACAGGCTGCTACCCTGCTGCTGGCTTCACGTGAGAGTCACATTACATTTGATCCATTCTCGTGCTCAGCAAAGCACACTGGCCTTTACAGCTCTCAACGGGCCAATTAAATGGTATTTGCCAATGTTTTATTTCAGTCTGCATGCTTCAGGCCCAGACAGTCAAACAAAGAAAAATGTTTTAATGTGTTTATTTGCAGATGAAAACTAAAATATAAATATTCACAGACTTTTTCATATGAAAATATTTCTTTTTGATTTTCAAACCACTTACCCCTTATGAAATGACACTAGTACAATAGTGTATATATAGATATGACACACTACGGGGATTGGAAAACATGTTAACTACAAAGATGTCAGTATGTTGTGGTACAGAGACATTAACAGAAGACAGAGAAAGTGCTGGCCTACATGCACAACTTAATAAAACACATGCTTTAAAATATTGCACATTTATATCACCACATGAAAACTGTTCTGTTTAAATAAATCCATTCACTGTGACAAAGCTGTACGGCAAATTTTCAACTAAGCTTCATATTAAGCCACTGATGTTTTTATTCTACTGAAAATAACTAACAGGCTGTGAAGGGAAATAAAAATCTCGAACCATGTCACCTCTGCCAGGGGTCTGACGTGACGAGAATGAGAGAGCAAGGGCTGACTGCTGAGTCATGCACATTTTTCTTGTTTGGTTTAGTGAATACAAAAAATATTAAAATAATATCTTACCCTTGGAGTTCTTACAGAGTGAGCAAGACTTATTATTTTTCTTTTGTGTGTGTTTTATGTCCATTGGTTGGTTTGCAGCCTAGGGGAGATCTTCCTCACAGCTCCCCAAAACTCAGCACTGCTTGTTCTTCAGCACATTAAGCCCTTTCTGGTTCTTGGTCTTAAACGCCATGACAAAATGGTGCGGGGCAATTTTGCCGCGTCCGTCTTCATCCACCTCGCCCATGAAGATGTAGTTCAAGCCTGGCAAGGTCACACACAAAAAACCTGAATGCAGTGGCGGCGTGACGGCAGAGACATTCAGGAAGGCCATGTGTCAGAATCTCCACACAGCACATCTGTATACTATATGTTTATATGAACATAAATATAAACATATAGGATTATCAGTTGGACAGTGAGTTTGGCTGCTCGCCTCACCTTTTGATACGTGAGCTCTTTCAACTGAACGAGACGGCTCAGGAAAGGAGGCAAACTCAGAGCCATGGGTTATTCTGAACAGTCAACAAGATCTACATGCTATGTATATATTCTAGAGCCACTACTCAGGCATAAAAATGTCTCAAAGGTTAGATGGATTTCACTCACCTCTTCGGATAAAAGGGCACTTCTTGCACAGAATTATAATCTTGGTGCTCATAGTCTTCCCCGCCTGCTGGATGGCCAGACTGCCCTCTTTATACACCTTAATGATAGAGACAGTGGCATATGTGCTCCCACCTCTCACCATCGCCGTAATAACAGTCCCTGTGATTACTGAACACAAAGCCAGGGTTTAGATAAATGGACAAATGCTATACTGGCCATACCCTTTTTTTTTTTTTATTTATTACCGGATATATGAGTAAGATTTGAAACTCTATAACTCTTGTGACTAAACAAGTAACCACTGTGTTAGTCAGGGGGAACCCAAGCCACAAACTCAACAGTTATGAACTCAACCCTAACGTGCTCTGTAGATAAGCGAAGCATATCAAAGAAAGGTGTTTCTTGATGACAATGTTGCTGCGACATCAGAGAAGGTCGTTTTCAGGAGTGATTTCACATTCAGTGGGAGTCTTTACACTGATGCTCCCAAGATGGCTGGACAACACATCTGCCAATTTCATTTCCTGACACAGATGAGACAAGCCAAAGGACTGCCGACTTGCAATGCTAGAGCAAGTTAAACAGTTCTATAAACTACCAATTCAAAGAGCATTTCTTACAGTAATAAAAAATCAATAAATACTGATTACACAAACTATTTTCCATCCAGCCCTTCATTAAAAGTGATGTAACCACGTGTGGCGGGTCTAACGCCACATCACACATGCCTTTCTTTATGCTAATCCCACTGAACTCTTGGAAATGCCGATTTAATGTTTGCGGTAAACAACCTTGCGAAGGAAAGCATCAGAGAACGGAGGCTGAGGTTGAATCAACACAGCATTAGTGTATGTTTACGCCGGGGGTAACTGTGTCCTACTGTACCCAGTTCTTCACTTCCCAACACGCAATCAAGGAAGTCTTTGATATGCGCAGTGGAAAATCAAAACAGCCAAGATAGTGACATGAACGAGACTGTAAACCACATCTTATAACGGAGTTGGCTGACATCAAAGTTGGAAATATCTTTGCCTTTTTGGTTTGAGAATACACTTGTAACAGTAGCTATGCCTGATAATTACAGGGAATTATAGGCAAAGTTGAAACATATTGCATATAAGTATGTGGTTTTAAAAATGTCAATAAGCAGAAATGTTCTTACCAAAATTGCTAGAGCAGTAATTGCTCACAAGTGTTCCTTTTCTTTTGCATTTCTGCTGGCACAAGGCTACAGAGTACTTAAGAGCTGTGGAGACACAAACAGAGAAAAAAGAAATGTGGTTCATTTAGAGGTGCAGAGTCTGACTTTCTGAGACAGATGATGCACAGTAACAGTGTGGTTTGTGAAGAAACAGATATTGTGACTAATCCACATCTGCTTTTCAGAGGAAAAGAAACAAAAGCAATGACCGGTTAAATATTATAGATTGGGGTCGGTTATCTTACTAAACTGCATAGTTACAGTACAACATCATATCAGGCCAGGCCAAGATAACCTGGCATGACTCAACAACAGTGATGAGGAATGTGAGCTGAAGAATGAAAACGAGCTGTGAATGTGGATACAGGATGCATACAGTTTGCTGCTGTGTACCTTTAAGACAACTGTTGAGACAACTGTTAGTTAAGCAGGCCTCACCTTGTTTGTAAAACCTTTAAACCCGTAATGTACAATATGTTCTACAGAGTAAAAGTTGCTACCTACGTATGGCCCTGGTGGTGACTGGCTGCGTAGTAGTGGCGGGTGGTATTGTGGTGGTGGGAAATTTCTTTGGTCTGAACTTGTAGTGTCCAATGAAGCCGTCTGCGGTTAGACTGAGATCTGACAGGAACTGGATCAGAAGCTGGTTCCCCTCAGAGAAAACGGGCCTGTTGGGAAAGACAGGAACGCAGACTGCTGGTAATCAGAGAGGAACTCCGAGGAAGGGTGTTTTAGTGAAAATAGAAACGGGATCACCTACGCTGGAGGGCTGTCGCCACAGAATTTTCCAATTCTCTTTGCGTCATTGATTTCGTCTCCGTTGAAGATGGAGACGTGGTCGTAGCGGCAGTAATTGTCTCTTTCCACGTCAAACTTCTCAAACTTGACTTCAATAATCTAAACCAAGACACAAATCACAATGATAAGTGGTGGATACGGGAATGACAGGTGAAGACTTAAAAGAACAAAAGAACTGTGTCCAACCTGGTTCTTCGGCGCAACTATGTGCCAGGAGCAGGTAACACCGGCTGGGTAGTCTTTCTCAGGCCAGTTTGGTGTTTTAAAAGTGCCTGACGGTTTGTCCAACCGTCCTCCACAATACTGATCACCTGCAAATTTAGCACAGCAAGATGTAATTCACTTCAGAGTTAAATAAACAATCACACAAGTGTTTTTACTGAAGATAAACATTGCATTGTCTTTGTAACATACACGTCACAATTTCAAAATATCTCTGGGACAGTGCAGTCTTGTACAATGACAAAAATAGAGACTTCACTGGAGGACTTGTGGTTTTGCTGCGTAGTTTTGACTACACACTAACACAACCATCTGCTAGGATTTAATGTGTCAGACATCTGCCAGCTCTTGGAGTACAGCAAACCAGCTTTTAAAATTCCAGATAAGACTCTTAACCTGCTGAGAGGAAATGGCTATAAGTGATACCTTTGGCCATGTGCTTTCAACTAAAGGGATACAGAAAGGCCAGCGAGAAATTCCACATCACACTGTGTGAAGTAGAAAGATGTCCTCTTTTTTTAGAACACATCCTAAGCATTGTCTGGGACAATTGATAGACTAAAGGTTGCTGGTAACTGGATTTAAACCAGATTTAGTCTGCTTTGAAAATGCCCTTTCAGAGGTTTTGTCCTATTTACTATGTAATAGATGTTCATTGAGACTCAAGGCTGTAATAAATTCCATTGAGAGATATTATGATATGTTATGGATCCATGGTAACAGTTGAAAAAAAAGTATGTTCTGTCTGTCATTCACGCAGCACGGACTGATAGAAAGGAAGAAAAAAATTAATAAAAATGCAGCTTATCTCTAGTGTCAGCTTACCTCTCTCATGTGGATAGGCAGCAGAAAAAACTGCCAGAAAGCCACTCCCGGCAGTGTTGGCATCAGAAACCATCTGCACTAGCATCTTGTTGCCTGAGGAAACCAAGGCTCCGGGCTTAAAGGTTCCACAGAAGCGCCCGAGCCTTTGCCCATTCACATGTCCACTGTAAACATCCACATAATCATAGCGGCACAGGTTGTCACTCTCCAAGTCTATGGAGCGGAATGACAGGACCACCACCTTTCCCTCAGGGACCTGAGTGGAAATTTACACACAGTTTTAATAACATGCCATTACTGCTGTAGAATAGGGGTACTTGTGGATTCTGTTATAAAGAGTTATGTTACACTAGTGATGAAGCAATTGAATAAATGAAACCTAAGTCATTCAGTCAGTTTAACTGGGTGGGAGAGTGGCACATGAAAATATAGATGAGGCACTTTAACTATGTTGTTACATGGCTGTGTAGTCTATTCTTAAAGTTAAAGGAGAATAAATACCACTTACTGTGATTCTCCACAAACATTTGGTATTGGGAGGGTAAACTCCTGGGTAGCCCTGACTTCCAATAACTCCAGAGTCCCCAGTGATGTTTCCTCCACATGTGAAGCTGGGTCTGGAAGAAGCAAATACAACTAATGATGTTAACCTACCATATCATCTTTCAGCTACCTGTAGTTAAATAAAAGCAGATCCTCCTCGCCGATGCGTCATAAATCCTGTTTGGATGCAGCAGCTGAATGTAGAATATTCCTCTACATAGGGTCACTTTGCTCAAGCGTTAAAACTGGAATTACCTTCGTTGTGACTGCGCACAAATCTCAGTGAAAAAGAGCAGACACCATGCGCAAAATACACTGCATGTTCTCCACATGGCTGCTTTTGGGGCGCCTCTCTGCATTTCGCGCCGTGGCATGAGTGGCATTGTATTGAGCCGCTCAGACAGGGGCAGAAAAGTATCCGAGAGTTCCTAAGGGGAGTTTCAGACAGCAACTGCACACAGGAGCTGATGAATATAACGTTTGTTCTGCGAGGTAGGAGGGACGGAGCAAATGCGCTTAGAGAGAAAAAATACCAACTACATCTCACACTAGGACAGTATTGAGAGTCTCCATTGGTTTAAAACGGCACCTGGCCTAAAAACCTCCAAGGAAATGGCAGGAATAAACTTGACTATGGCACACATGACTTATTTTACATTCATTTAACATTCCACATTCGTCTGGCTTTGGACAGTTTTGTGGCCGATCACAAAATTCAACCAATAACATGCTGTCCTTTTAAAAAAAAATAGACTGAGTTAGACCTACGTAATGAAAATGTATTATTATTAGTCAAAATGGTCAAAATGAGAGTTCGAGCACGATAGCGCCCTCCTGGAAAACAGTGTAAAAAGTGTTACACCGAGGCATGTGACTAACAGAGATCTGTGACTGCAGGGGCGCCGTTGATTTGGCAGATTTGGTAACCTGTGTCGTCCTGCCTTTATACTGGCCACAAATAGAATAGAGTGCGTCCAAAATAAAAAATACTAGGATAAGAACAAATAATTCGCTGTTTAAATTAATCAGTTTGCATTACTGTTTATGTTGAACGCTGAAATCGACAACAGCGCCCCCTGCAGTCACAGATCTCTGTTAGTCACATGTCTTGGTGTAACGCCTGTTACATTTTATTAGACAGTGGAGAATAGCCATTATTAACATTACGGTGTACTTACCATATATTGTAAATAAAATATGTTAGTACAACAGATAAAAGTCGTTCAACTGGTGTAAATAATAATATACTTTTGCTGTGCAATCTTATTCTTATATCACGTGTTCATTTTTTAAACATAAGTGTTTTTCGTTTTATTTTTTCCTAATGCTACATTTACAAATGCATAAGATATATTAGAAAAACATAATTTAAAAATGCAGCTGTTTAAGTTGGCTGAATCTCCTTGAATCGGTAATTGACTAAGTTGCCTAAATGTCACGTTCGTCGTTCTATGTAATCGATTATCGATTTTTATTTTAGTTCCACAAAAGATGGCGGACAGAACCCCTGGTGGCTCTCAAAAAGCTAGCGCTAAGGTATTTTTTATAGATTTTTTAAGTTGCAGCTTTGTTTGTGAGGTTGTGTGAAATAAAACATAATATTGTCAGTTGGTCTTGCGGAACTCGGAATAATTCATATTTGCAGCAGGTATGTGCTAATATAAAGAAGTGTGTGCCGCTGCGATAGCTAAATATGCTATCAGCGCAGTAAAGCTAACCGTTGGCTCTGCGGCCATCGCTAACGCAGACAGAGGAGCTAATAATTGAGCCAACACACTATCTGTCGTAGCAAGCACATTTGATCCAGTGGGAGTGTGTGCAGTTTTTGTATCCGATTGGTTTTAAAAATGTATATACATGCCGTTTATTGTCATTCTGGAGTTCAGACTATCGGCAGTTACACAGAGGCCTTGCCCTCGTCGTTAACCTAGCTTCTTGGAAGTCATATGCAAATTTAGCTGTCTGCATTTCTCATTGAACATATAGCCTCCGATTTTTATAATTACAGTTATTTACCACGTATAACGAGTTGTCTCAATCTAACGCCAAGATAATGGATTATCTTATAGAACCCTTTGCCAGTGGACTATCATTACGCCGCTATGAAACGTGTATTAAACAATCATTTTTGTCGCTTATTACCAGTCACCAAACATTTAAACAACTTATTAAATGTCAAAAAAAAAAATACTCATTTATATTAATGTATTGCATAGGCCTAGAAACTCCGTGTTTTTATATATATATATGTTGCTAACAATCATCCGTGCTTTATTTACGTTGACAGGCGCTACTTGAGAGCAAGCTGAAGTCCTTCAGCATTGGCAAAATGGCAGTGGCAAAGCGGACCCTAAGCAAAAAAGAACAAGATGAAATAAAGAAAAAGGTTTACTTGTTACTTGTAAAATATTGCAGATTTTTGATAGCTAACCATTTTGCACAAGTAGCCCTCAACTAATCTGTTTTTACAGGAGGATGAGCGAGCAGCAGCAGAAATATATGAGGAGTTTCTTGCTGCTTTTGAAGGAGGAGGAGATGGAAAAGTTAAAACATTTGTCCGAGGTGGTCTTGCAAATGCACCAAAAGGTATTTTTAATATAATGTAAACAAATTATTGCAAGGCTTTCTTCATGGAATTGGGAATGTTTTATTCATAAAAACATCCAATGTTTCCCTACCTTCAGATGAAGCATCTGATGAAAAAAAAGGAAAACTCTATAAGCCCAAGTCACGTTTTGAGGCTCCAACAAAAAGCATCTTACCTTTGGAAACACCATCTCAGTTTTTACCTCTAGACAAAAGACAAGTAAGTATTTTGTCAGTAGCCTTGTTCTTGGGAATAAAAATAATAATATAATGTAATTTTTTTTTTTTTTTTTTGGTGACATTTTTAAAATTTCCTGTCAGCCTTTGAAGAAGGTCAGTGAAAAGGAAAAGAAGAAGAGCAACCTGGAGCTCTTTAAGGAAGAACTTAAACAGTAAGCAAACTATCAATTTTATATAACTAGAACAATTTGTCTGTTGCAGTCTGTTCTTTACCATCAAATTTTATATGTATATTTTTATATACTATATTTTTTTTTTGCAGAATACAAGAAGAAAGAGATGAAAGACACAAGCTGAAAGGACGTGTTAGTCGGTTTGAACCTGTCCCTGGCGTGGATGGAAGACGCTCATGTAAGTGTTTCTAACTTGGTCTAATGTACTAACTTGGTTTGGAGAAGCCGTTTTCTCTGTGCCCTACTCTACCTCGAGCCTCCTTTACCCACCTTTACCCTGAATATGGCTTTTCTGCTTCTTTTAGCGGATGGTTCTTCACGAAGAAACCGTCCGTCCAGTGGTAATTTTGACTTAATACAGTGGCTGTGAATATATTAAATCTTGTAAGAACTTGTGTTCTCCCATCAGTATGCAGTAGGACATGATTCTCTCTTCTCTGTCTCTGCAGTTTTAGACGACAGTGCACCAGGTTCCCATGATGTTGGAGACCCTTCAACTACAAACTTGTATCTGGGAAACATCAATCCACAGGTTAACTTACTGTCCAAACATACAACATAGGGAAACAAATTAACTATTACATTCAAAATGTATATTTCATTTTTAATAGATGAATGAAGAGATGCTGTGTCAAGAATTTGGCCGCTATGGTCCTCTGGCCAGTGTCAAGATCATGTGGCCGAGGACAGACGAAGAGAGGGCCCGGGAAAGAAACTGTGGCTTTGTTGCTTTCATGAACAGGAGGGATGCAGAACGTGCACTGAAAAATCTAAACGGTATGCATTAAGTTGTACTTATTGTAAATCGAATCAATAAATATGGCATTAACTTAAAGTGACGTACCTTTTGTTGTTGCAGGGAAGATGATTATGAACTTTGAGATGAAATTGGGGTGGGGCAAAGGCGTTCCCATTCCTCCCCATCCCATCTACATCCCTCCTTCCATGATGGAGCATACACTCCCCCCACCCCCTTCTGGCCTTCCTTTCAATGCCCAGCCCCGGGAGAGGCTAAAGAACCCTAATACTCCCCTGCTTCCTCCGCCGAAAAACAAGGAGGAGTTTGAGAAGGTAACTCAACATGAAAATGTTTACATGGGTTACAGTGTTATAACAAGCAGCAAAGGTTTAAATTGAAGTGATTTTAGTTTTATGGTTGACTTAACGTAGTTCATGATGTAGGTAGAATGACAGCTGTACAGAAGGGTGTTCTTTAGTCTGTTCAGTGACTGTGAGTGTGATATTTTTTTTTTTTTGGGGCAGCAGTAAAGGAAAATTGTTGTGCACATTTGAATGCATTTTTATATTTTTCATTTGTTGCTATTTAACATTACTCACATTCTATGTTTATTATCTGATGTGACTTCATATACAGACTCTGTCGCAAGCCATAGTCAAAGTGGTTATCCCAACAGAAAGGTACATGTTTTCTTTTTTAAAATTGGTGTACAAACTTAGACCATAACATCCCATAATAAAGTAAAACGCTGATCAGTTGATCACTGCATGCTACAGGGGCTGGTCCGTGTGGGTGAGCAATGGTAGTGAGGCCAGTTGTATAATGTGTCTATATTAGTATTTAGAGAAAAAAAAACTGACTTACCAGTTTACTCTGTAACTATTACATCCCACCATCACTCATTCTTTCACATAGCAAAACATCATCTAAGAGAGCTTATTATGTTTTTATAGACAAAAACCATGAATTAAATCCATCACAACCCCATGCCATGCATCAACATTCAGCTCTGTTTATTTTAGTGGTATACATAGTCTGCTGATTCTAGGTCTGTTTTTGTGACTCCTGCTATCCGACCATTGCTCATTCAGACTGTCTTCCCCCTTGGCCTCTGTCACTCTATTGGGAGCTCAGTAAACCTGGCCCCAGCAAACAAATCCAAAGTTGCTAGTTTTTAGTCTATACGACCTTTGACATTGGCCTTGGTGAGCAGCACAAGTTGAACTGTCTGCAGCAGCGAGGGACCCGAAAAGCATCATGGGATGGATTGGGAAAGTATACAGAATATTACCCCGCCATTGGTATGATCACCTCCAATACAAGTACATGTGATCTGTGTTGTTAAATGAAAGACATATTTTTGTCTTGTTTACTACTCTCTAGGCTAATTTTATGCAATCTTCAAAGTCTAGCTCTAGTGATCCTATTTGTCTTCATTCATGAGCAATTTAGCCGTATAGGCCAACAACGCTTTACTGCTTAACGTTAGCTAGAGACGAGAGTGGGAATGTAAAGACACCATTGGCAGAATTTGTCACTCATTGCAATGTTTTCTTCCCAACCACTAAGTTATTCCGTACTACTCATTTATTCAATCAGTGTAAACTCAAAAAAGGTGGTGCAATGTAACTATCACACACTGCAGTTGGCAACCACAACATGTCAATTTGCACACATATTACTAAATTCTAAAAAAGTATGTAGGGTTAAGTGCATAGCCACAGTTAAGGCATAATTTATGCTTGGTTACAGGACACTCCTCACAGTTATTTCTCTACAAAAAAACGTGACATGTATAGTTTTAATGTAATATTGGCCTATTTTTGAGATTTCCCGGATTCTGGTTTGATTAAATCCCTCTCAACGCTTTACCTTCTGGGAGACAGAAATGCTGTCACCTGTAAGGAGTGTTTAAGAGTCGAGCATAAATTGATCAGTGACAGGGTTTTCATGCAGCTGAGAAGTGCAGTCGGTCTGAAACCATTTGCTTTAACTGTGTTTTTCTTGTAGGAATTTACTTTCTCTCATCCACCGAATGATCGAGTTTGTGGTGCGTGAAGGCCCAATGTTTGAAGCCATGATCATGAACCGAGAAATCAACAATCCCATGTACAGGTGGGTAGACATGCTCACAGCAGTTAGGTTTGTGTCAGTGAGAAGACAACTGTGCTTATGCTTCTATTCAATGTGTAGGTTTCTTTTTGAGAACCAGAGCCCAGCCCATGTGTACTACCGGTGGAAGCTTTACTCCATATTACAGGTATGAACCGTGACCACAGCCTACAGGCCTTTTATGTTATACATTTGCAATACATATTCATTCCTTTTGCAGGGTGAAGCACCAGCCAAATGGCGAACAGACGATTTTAGGATGTTTAAAAATGGCTCTTTTTGGCGTCCACCTCCTCTAAACCCTTACCTGCACGGCCCGTACGATGATGGAGAGGAAGAGGAGGGGGAAGAAGAGGAGGGTAGCAAGAAAGGCTCCTTAAAAGAAGAGTGAGACAGTTGCTCTTGCTTTGTTTTTTCCACTGTTAAGATTTAAAGTGAATACATTTGCATCAGATCCTACTCTTCTTCTTTTGTGCAGAGAACGTGACAAACTGGAAGAGATGCTGCGTGGCTTGACTCCCAGAAGAGGAGATGTAGCAGAAGCTATGCTGTTCTGTCTCAACCACGCTGAGGCTGCGGAAGAGATTGTTGATTGTATCGCAGAATCTCTCTCTATCCTCAAGACCCCGCTTCCCAAGAAGGCAAGGCTTTTCATTTGCCTTGTCCTGCTACACCCAACAACAGATACGGATTTTCCTACAAACATAAGTGGAAGCATCTACTAAACATGTTTTCTGGAAATTTCAGATTGCTCGGTTGTATCTAGTTTCTGATGTGCTGTACAACTCCTCTGCCAAAGTAGCCAACGCATCTTACTACAGAAAATAGTACGTTTTATCAACAGCATGTACAGTTTTTATTTTTATCTCCAAATGGTTAAACTCTAATCTAAATCTTTAACTTTTCCATTTCTAGTTTTGAGTCAAAACTGTGTCAGATATTCTCAGACCTCAATGCAACATACAAAACAATACAAGGCCACCTTCAGAGTGAAAACTTTAAGGTACTTCACAGAGTCACATTATTATGTCATAATTGTGTGGTCAGGATTTACATTGCATTTTATTAAATTTTTGCAGCAACGGGTCATGTCTTGTTTTCGTGCGTGGGAAGATTGGACAGTTTACCCAGATCCTTACCTCATCAAGCTGCAGAACATATTCCTAGGTTTAGTCAATCTTTCGTTGGAAAATGAAACCCCGATCCTCTTGCCTGAGGTAAAGAATAATTATAATTTGTGTCAATGCATCATATAGTTTTCCAGAGTCAAATTTGTCTTTGTCTTGGGCTCAGAGTGAACCAGCAGATGACCTTGATGGGGCTCCAATAGGGGAGTATGTAGACAGTAACCTGTTGGAGGATGTGGATGGTATGCCCATAGATGGAGCACCAATAGATGGAGCCCCAATTGATGGAGCTCTGTTAGATGACCTTGATGGGATTCCTATTAAGCACATTGAAGACGACATTGATGGAATACCTTGTGAGCGCTACAGACACAAAAACACACAGAAAAATAAATTACAAAATAATGTTTATTTATTTTATTTTATTTTTAGTTGATCAGTCCAAAGAGGCTGCCTTTAAGGTGGCACCCTCAAAATGGGAAGCAGTAGATGAGGCTGAATTGGAATCTCAAGGTAAGTGCTGTCATGATGTGTTTAATGTCTAACCCTGTCTAAACCATTAGCTCTAAAATGTTTTTGTCCATCTCAGCTGTGACGACATCAAAATGGGAAATATTTGAACAACCAGACGATATGAAAAAGTAAGTATTTGTAGAAATTGAAATTAACAAAAAAACAAGTGCTTCCTAAACCTTTTTAATACTTTCAAAAGAAGGAATGAGGATGACAGTGACGCCGAGGAGAAGAGTCCTCGCTCAGAAGATCCTCAGAGCTACTCCAACCTAACAAGAGACGACCCAGACTTTAAAGTCAAGATATCTGAAATGAATGAGGAGAAACGCACAAAGCTCAGAGAGATAGAGGTATTTATAGCCTTCACTGTATACTTTTCAGCTTTAGGTAGTTTCCTTGTAACCTTTAATGTGTTGTTGAACAGGTCAAAGTAATGAAGTTTCAAGATGAATTGGAATCGGGAAAGAGGCCCAAGAAACCAGGCCAGAGTATTCAGGAACAAGTGGAACACTACAGGGATAAACTTCTACAAAAGGTACTGCAATAGAGACAGATTTCATCTAATAGGACTTCTAAGGCCAAACTGAACTCTGTTGTCTCTGCTTTAAAGGAAAAAGAAAAGGAGAAACTTGAACGAGAGAAAGAGCGTGAGAAAAAAGAGAAGGAAAAAGCTGAGACCAGACTGAAAGAATTGAAGAAGGAGAAGGACAAAGAGGACACGCCGACCCGGAAAGACAGGTAAGGCTTGACGAACATTATAACGGCTACATCATAACCTCCTAATTAAGAAGTGTCAGCTGTCATCTTGAGCCCTGTACAAACTGTAAAGTTGTGTTATATTCTTTCATTTGTACATCTATTTAATTTTAAACTGACTTTTTAATTCTGTAAAGCCCTTTGAATTGCTTACTTGTCCTAATATAAATAAAAGTGCATTGCCTTCAACCTTGTTTATTTCTTTTGGATAGGAAGAGGCACCACAGTGGTTCACCAAGTCCAACACGAAGTAGTAGCAGACGAGGTCGTTCAACCTCGCCTCGCTCCGAGAGATCAGAACGCTCAGATCGCTCATACTCTAAAGACACTTCCTCACGTACCTCCCATAAAGACTCTCCACGATCCAGCAGCAAGAAGTCCTCCAAGAGGTGAGCTCATCTGGACAGACGCATAACTCTTGTGGGCTTAACATTCAAGTAATGGATGAGGCTTTTGCATAATGATATGTAAATTGTACTCGTTTTAATCTAAAATTCCAAAGTGTGGCAGGGTGAGCAAAGCAAGTTTTATTCAGTCCCAATAAACCTATGAGGCCAAACTTGATCCTTGATGAAACGTATTCTGTTCATAAAAAAAACAAACATAGGTCTGTGTTTGTGCACTAATCAGAATTGATTTATCTTTCCAGATCTCCGTCACCTCGCACGCCTAAACGTTCACGGCGGTCACGTTCTAGGACACCCAAAAAATCCGCTAAGAAGTCTCGTTCTAAATCAAGGTCTCCTCACCGGTCTCACAAGAAATCAAAGAAAAGCAAACACTGACATTTTACTGGACTTCCCAACCAGCCTGATGCTCTGAGATGTAAAAAATGCCTGATGCAGTGACAGCCGCTCAACTGATGATGTACAGACAAAGATGTTAGCAGGGTGTTGCATGGGTTGCCATCTGGTGTATCAAATGGATGGGGCCATTGCTGTTTTATATTGTAAAAAAATAATGTGCTTGTGTGTCCTGACTACCCCATCACCTCCCAATGGAAATCATCCATGTGGTAGACCACACCCATACAGCGTGTGATAATGACAATAGTCTTATATTCATGCTGTCAATTTCTGTTTTTGTAGCTCACATTAAAAAAAAAAAAAAACATTGCTAATAAACATGATTCTTTTTTTAATCAAATGTCAATTGTTTGTCAAGAACTTACAATATTATATTAATAATAGGATCTAGAAGGCATCTTGCAGCCATCACAGGACAAGGGATCTTCCCCTTTCAGGGGAGCCAGCTTGTACCATTCAGAGTTTAGCCTGGGTCTTCAGCTGGTCTCTCAGCTCTAATTGGGCAATGGAAGAGAGGTGCACTTCATCTGGCCCATCAGCAATACGCAGCGTTCGGGCATATGCGTACCTGATAACACAAAGATGGTATGACCTCAAGGAGCTAGCTATTCTTTAAATTCTTATATTGTTTGCCAATGATACTCACATTTGAGCCAGAGGGAAGTCTCCAGACACACCAGCTCCTCCATATACCTGAATTGCACAGTCCACTACCTTACAAGCCATCCTGCCTGCAGCCACTTTAATCATTGCAATCTAAAAGAAAACTTTATTAAACAATGGAGTGCATTGTAATTTGAAATGAATGCTTAAAGTACACATTACGCAAGAAGAATGGAATAACATTACAGAAATAAAAAGTTTTACCTGTTTACGCGCCGCCCGGTTACCTCGTGTATCCAAGGCATGAGCAGCATTAAGGGTCAGTAAACGGGTCTGCTCAATCATGAGGCGGCACTCGGCTATCCAATGAGCCACAACTTCCTAGGCACGGAACATTTTGTAACATTTTAAAATCTGACCACAAGATGTCCTCAGTGTCAAGAACTAAAAGAAATCACTGTCTGTCAGTGCTTACATGTTGGTACAGCTTCTTCCCAAATGTGTTTCTGGAAGCAGCCCGCTGGCAGAGCAGCTCCAGGGCTGTCTCTGCCAAACCAACAGCCCTCATACAGTGATGCAGTCTGCCTGGCCCCAAGCGACCTTGTGCAATCTCAAACCCCCTGCCCTCTCCTAGCAGGAAAAAGAAATGTTAGCATGACCAAACATTTCTCTAAATGTTTTTTGTTAGTGTTACTTTTGACCAGTCATTAAAATAAACACACTCGTTGTACACCAACAATCTTACCTAAAATGATGTTTGATGTAGACACGCACACGTTCTCAAAGTGTACTTCAAAATGACCACCATGAATAGCATCTGAGAAAGAAACATTTCCCCTGTCAAAGCAGTGAGGACATTTCATAAAAGGAAAGAAAACCTATCAAGAGTAAACAGCACAATACCATCCTGCCCAAAGACGGTGAGTGGTCTGACCAGAGTTACCCCGGGTGTGTCCATTGGTACAAGGATCATACTGTGTCGGCCATGTCTAAAAACAAATTCATTTATTATTCAGATTGTCACAGTTTAGAACAACGTTCATTTTGGCAGTGGTTTCATCCTGACCTGCTCTTTGTATTAAGGTGACTGCTTCTGCACATAACTATGGCCACCTTACACTGGGGATTACCAGCGCCTGAGAAAGAAAAACATTTTGTATTATTTTGGGATGTTGTCTGGTGAGAAGAGTTAGCAAATCTTTTTCGTTTTTTTGGGGTCAAAATTTTTCAAAATCAAAACAAACTCCACATTGACCAAAAAGGGCGTAGGCTGAAGTTAACAAACATATTTTCTTGCCTACACCTCTCAACATTTAGTCAAAACAAAACATTTTTTCATCATTATTAAATTAAAAAATAAAACAAAATGTGATATAAGCATAAAGGCAAACACAAGTCACACCCAGAAAACTGAAGTAGAAAAAAAAAAGGATCTAATTTCTCCATCAGTCCATACCCATCACCTTCACTGCTATCAAACACCATAGAACCCTCTATGAGATAATAGATCGACTGTCCTTCGCCCTTCCATGACCCGTGTTTGAACGGAAACTCTGTAAACTGCTCTATAGGAAATAACAAACTATGATCTCAGTACAGACAGCCCTGGAGACAAAGACACAGCAAGTCAGGACACTCACACTAATCTCAATTTCCTGAGAAAATTCATTTTCCTCTTATAATTACTTTCTTGATCAAATTACAATGAAACAAATTACAGTGCAAAGACCTTAGAAAGGCAACAACTTTGTGATTAATCTTGACAAATGAATACAAACTAGACACAGCAGATAATAACTGAGAGGCAGTGATTAAAAAAATGTCCTCTCCATTTCTTCCCTCTGTCATGTGGCCTTAGGTTGTTCAGGAAAAGACTAAATGACAAATGCACCAGCTTGTTTATATTTCTGGCAAAACTATCTCCATGGAAATAAGGATGAGACATGTTGAACTTAGATGGAACAGAAGATTCACTCAACAAGAATTGCATCCTGAGAGCACGTCAACACAATGCAACAGATGTAACAACACAAAAACAAACAAACATGAAAAAATGCCTGCACTGTAACCAAGGACAAAGGAATCCCCAACTGCTCCACCCAAACACGGTCTGTTTGCCCTGGAACAGACTATAATTCAAGTGAACTCTTAAATAACTATCATGGGCCATGATGTGAGGTGAGCCCTGTCAGGTGACAGCTATGCCCAGACATGTCCCACTACTGGAATGAAAAGAATTATTTGGGTACAAGTAAATATAGCAAACATTTTTGCTATACTTCATTCACCCTTTGCAAAAAAATAAAAAAATAATAAAATATATGAATACAATTACAAAACAAAACTGTTATTATTAAGAAACTGCAAAATAGAATTACACTCCAAAAATGCCTCAATAAACAGTCACATGAGCCCCTTCAGATTGTTATTTTGTATTGTCTTATTGTTATCTCCTGTTCCCTAAGTGAAGGCACTGAAAAAGTCTGCTTCTTATCTATAAAGATGTGGACTTATCTGACATATAGCTTTTTTTTTTTTTTACAATTGAATTGCCAATTACTCTAATAAAGAATCACATGGTATTGTCAAAATAAAATTCAAGTGAAAGAACTCCCACAACACTGCACGTAGAGCTGTGAGCAGTAAGTGAGGCCCTCCTACATTGTCTGCAGGGATTAGGGCGGGCTAAGGCAACATTTTCAGTCACCACAATCCTGCAGCTCGTACCACTTCCTCTGCTGGCTTCATTACAACTGCTGGTGCTCAATACAACAGGATTACCATCAGCCACAAACAAGAACAAAAAGGTAAAGTTTATTTTTCCTTCATCTACAACTGCACAAATAGTTTATGACAGACACACATGGGCTTTTCTCACACATTTTTATTCACATTCTGTAGTGTTTTACTCTTTGTTCTGGAACAGTCAGGTGTGCCTTGTGTCTAAACTAGCCAAAGGTTACTTTTAGGCTGAGTCAAAAGTCCCGTGCTTGTTGTTTTATGACATTATTATAATCGCGATAGTGAGCAATGTGAAACCTTTTTATCTGGTCTCTTTTTCATTTTGCTTGATGATTAGTGCTGATTTATAGTTATCAGAAAAAATTTAACCCAAGGTGGCTCCCATTTCTTCTTTCCACAACATCTTTTTTTCTTTTCTCGCTGATAATAAATTTGTAATGCCCTAATGCCAAAAATAATGAATCATTTCAAACAAAAATATATACGAGGCACAGCTGTTGACAGCAGTAGAATATTTCTAAATGTTCGGACATCTGTTAATGGAACCCTTTGCTCCACCCATGTGGAAAATAATGACTTAAGACATAACAAACCTGAGACATAATGTGTAAAAGCCAGATGTGAAATCATTAAATTAGAGGCTGTATTGAAAAAAACCCATGGTCCAGATAGAGCTTAAGCCATATGGAAACCATGCATCAGACATACCAACACACAATGGAGAAAGACCACTCTCTTGTTTTTCATAAAAATATATATTTTTTCTAAAAGAGCTGCAACAGTTGTTAAACTAAATTTCCGTTTTGTGTGCAGCCAATATGGAAGACTATTTGGAGGATGACAGCTTCAATGACACTTATGATTACGGAGACTACCACACTGTTTGTGACAAGGAGGAAGTCCGCTCTTTTGGCAGTGTCTTCCTTCCAATCATCTATGCTCTGGCTCTGGTGGTGGGCTTGGCAGGAAATGCCCTGGTCATAGTGGTCTACACGTCCCACCTGAGACTCCGAACCCTGACAGACGTGTGCATTCTTAACCTTGCCATTTCAGACCTCCTGCTTCTATTCACTTTGCCTTTCTGGGCAGCAGATGCTGTTCATGGTTGGAGGTTGGGTTCTGTAGCTTGCAAGATTACTTCCTTCCTGTACAGCACCAACTTCAGCTGTGGAATGCTGCTGCTGATGTGCATTAGTGTGGATAGATACCGTGCTGTGGTCCAGGTTGCAAGAGGAAGGTCTGGGTTAAGTTCCCACATAAGGAAACAGTGGCTGCTGGTGTGTGTGGGGCTGTGGGCTACAGCCAGCTTTCTAAGTCTACCAGAACTCATCTTCTCCACAGTGAAGCACTCCCACCCCAGGACATCCTGCACAGCAGTGTACCCCCTTCACATGGCACGACCTGCAAAGGCTGCCCTGGAACTGCTGGAGATTATCCTCAGGTTTCTGATTCCCTTTTTGGTGATGATAGTGTGTTACTGCTGGGTAGGACGGACCCTGAGCAAAGCATCTGGGGTACGCAGAGAGAGAAAGTGGCATGCGCTACGGGTGCTGCTGGCTGTGGTTGCTGTGTTCCTCCTTACCCAGTTGCCCTATAATGTGGTCAAGCTGTGTCGCACGCTCGACATCATCTATCTCCTTGTGACGGACTGCGACATTAGCAAGGGCCTAGACCGGGCCCTTCAAGTCACAGAGAGCTTGGCATTAACCCACGCCTGCATTAACCCCCTACTATATGCTTTTATGGGCTCATCATTTAAGATACATGTCCTAAAGACTGCTAAGCACCTGGGACAGCGTCTTGGAAGTCACCCGAGACAAACCAACGAGGAGCCAGCAGTTGAGATTGCACTGCACAACTGTTCTCAGGTGCAGTCACAGTCTGAATCTGAAGACCAGGAAACCAGCACCTTCACTATTTAAGACTTTATATAAAACAACTGTTTCTAAGTGTACCTTAGATGTGTATTTATCTACATTAATATTTAATAAGCTGTTATATTTTATACAGTTATCTGTATCTAAAGCAGGGGTGCCAAAAGTGGGGCCCAGGGGCCAAAACTGGCCCACCAAGGGCTTTGATTTGGCTCACCAAGTAATGGCCTATTGCATTAATCAGTAGCCATTGGGTTTATATATCCCTCACTCAAGGTGCTCACATTAACTTCAAAGATTAAAGAGGTCTTAAAAAAATAAGACAATTCAGTTAGGTTTGTGCATGTGTGCACACTTCCACACTTTATAAGTCCACAACTAGTCGGATTTTTGAAAGGGCTGGGTCAGACAGCATAAGTCTGGGTCAAAAAGGTTAAGTTTGCAGGGCTCCAATGAGCTGCTACCTCATCAAATGGAGCAAAATGAAGCAGAGTTTTTTTCAGTTACATGCAAAAAAGGTTTGCGTTTGGCACGTGGCCCACGGCCCACTAATACCTTTTGTTTTGGCCCACTGAGGAAAAAAGTTCTGCTTTAAAGCCTACACACTAAGCAATGAATCTGTGCAAATGTATTTTATAAGATAAAATTACAATTTAACCAACAACAGTAGCAATTCAATGCAGCTGAGCACCTCTTTAACAAACTACTTCAACATTTCTAACAGGCTGCAATGCCTTTGATGAGACCATCTGCATTTCATTTGGCTTTGGGTTAGCATTAGTGGTGGCTTTATTACACAAAGGGTGATCAGTTTAGTCAAAAACATTTGACAATCAATAATGGGTGTTAGATGCATATTCTTAAAGTTTCACATAATATTCTGTCAAATATTTGTGTTTAAATGTATTATTTTAGTACTATTATGGAGGCATGTTAGAGTTTTACCATATACACTACTTTCTGTAGTTAAGTCATTCTGTTGCTGTAGATGCTTACAGTTTGGAAAAAAAATGTATGAGAAAATGTCCTGACAAGGTGTGTCACAGAGACAAAAGCTTGGGTTAAATTTCAGTGAACACCACACAAAGAAAAAAATATACTAGATAAACAATCTCTGACCTAAATCTAGATCAGACTGTTCTCTTGCTCTGTATTCTAACAATAATAAAATAAATGCACCAGCATTATGATACCATCAAATCTAAAGTTCCAACTTGGTCTTTATATGTCTAGTCTGGGGATTATCTATTTTATAATCATACTCAAGGGCCAGTCCAAGCACATTGTCAATACCTGCAACTGTTGGTCACAAACAACCTAAAGTAGGGCAAACCATTCTGTGTAGTGAATGCAGCAAATGCAACATATTTTGAATTAAATGGCAACATATCTGATGCATTTTAGCCACAATAATTTCAAATACAGTGTAAAATCAAACTTATATGGAAACACCGCAACAAAGAAAGGAGGAGACCTCCCTTGACACAGCACATGGTAAGTCTGAGTGGAAAACAAAATCTTTTTTTAATCCTTAAACATTTCCTCGTTGTCCTACTTTTACTTTGTGGTGAGTTAATATGAAAAGAGTCAGTCTGGATACAATGACTCATAGGACTGAACCAAAGAACATGGTTTCCTAGCATCCAAAACAGTAAGTAAATGGACACCAGAGTTTCTCCTCATTCTGTCACTTTGTACAGTTTTTGTTCAAATATTCTAATCCTTAAGCTAATGTGCTATCTAACGGACGCACACCCTCGCACGCGCACTCATACTCTCTCTCACACACACACAGACACACACACGCACGCACGCACACTTTTATATTTAAAACCATTATCATTTCAGTTGTTTTATCAAAATACATAGGTAGCAATAAAAAAGCCTCCTCTCTTGTGCATTGTTAATATTTATCTCGCCAATAGCCTCGACTAAGCATTTTGAATTTACTTAGGTGAATAAAGTCAAAAGCTTTTAATAAAAAACATATATATATAAAATGCAGCTCATCCATACTTTCATACAGTGGTTTATGGCCTGTGGTTTATTACGGTTTTTATAGTGCAGCCCAACCACATGATGTGTGATGATACACTGATAAAAATAAAAAAACTGACATGTACGTACCACTGCTCCACCATTTTTTGCCATTGATAACATAGCTGTCTCCATCCCTGTGCAGAGTGCACTCGATGTTGGTAGCATCACTGGAGGCTACGTCAGGTTCTAGTAAAGAGACAGTCGGTCAGCTCATTTCAACTCTAATTGTTACCAGAGGAATAAAATGTGTTAGTACAAGATGGAGGTTCCACAATAATCTTTTAGAAAATATCAGATCAACAGAACAACAACACACCTCAAACCCTGCTTATCATGATCTGAGTTCACAAACCATGTGGGGTCACACCCACTTTAATGACTGCTGGCAACAGAACACTTCTGTTTCCAGGCAGTGGGAAAAGCAAAGGAAATCAAAACATGGAGAAACGACTCTTTTACAATGTTTGTAAGACCTGTTTATGATATGTCTCAAAAGAATGTTAGAGGTGTTGGGTAATGCATTGACAACTCGTTTGCACTGTATCATGATATGGCATGGAAAATGAATGGGAAATCCTGACAATACCTGTCATGCAGAAGCAGGAGCGGATCTCTCCCTTGAGTAAAGGCTGCAGCCAGAGTCTCTTCTGTTCCTCATTGCCAAACATGTGGAGAACCTCCATATTTCCAGTATCTATCAAATATAAACATAAACCTCAGTGTTATTAATTATTTAACTTACAAAGTTTAAACTTTGTAGAAACTAAACAAACAAATGAAGTTAATAGGGTAATAAGCTAAATAAAATGTGTAATATACAAATATGTTTGTGCCAAGTTGTGTAGTGGTGTTGCCTTGTAATGCACAGTATGATTTATAAATCTGTAAAAAAAAATAAAATAAAAATAAAATAAAACATTAAGCTGTTTTACCAGGAGCCTGGCAGTTAAAGACCTCTGGGGCAAAAAGGCAGCGTCCTGTTTCTTCTGCAATACAGGCATAGTCCAGCTGACTCAGACCACTGACTGCAGGCAGGAACAGGTTCCATAGCCCTGCCTCCCTCGCCTTCACCTGAACACATATACATAGACATTTTAGATGAATTTACGATGTAAAATTACTGTATTTTAAATTCTAAATTACCAGTGCAACAATTATTTTTATTCACTGGAAAATAATATTAAGAAAGTATTAAAAAAAAATAACTGAGCATACTAAAATGTACCTGAAGGTCTTTTATTATTTGGGGAGTGTGCCACCTCTGGGGTGACTGTGCATGTTTGATGTAATACTCAGCAACCTCCTGGGAAAAAGAAAATCCATGGCAAACATAGTATTAGTATTTTATCAGTCATAGTCATAGTATTGCTAATTGCATTATTGTATGTAGCATTTATTGAATGCTTCCGTATGTGGGTTGCTAACTTGCAACAGAATGTCACAGGTCAACAAAACGCATCAGCATCAACAACCCAATGATGCCAAGCCAACAAGTCTGTACAAGTGTGTAGTAAATATGTGTTTACACTCAAATAATTTCATTTTAATTGCATGAATGAACCACTGCTCATGATAGAGCCCTTTCATGTGCAAGAAAACAAAACTCTTTTGTTCTTGGCTTACATACCTTCTGTGCAGGAAGAACATATTGTCTCATAAAGTCTTTGACCTGCTGGAGAATAGCCTGGCCTTTGTCAGTCTGACAGAACAAGTGCTCTTCAGTTTCTTCACTTGGACCTAGGTTAGACCTGGGAAAATCACATGCAATTCCTGCTGTAGCTGCTTGAATTCAGTTTGCTTTATGAATGATTGGTATAGGTTTCATCCTTTTGAAATCAAATACTAAAAATTTATTAATCAAGAATCATCAAGAATATCACATTTTAACTGATATTAACCTTTGAGCAATCTGTAAAGCAATCTTAGCCAGTGGCTCCACACACTGGCCAAACTGAGCTGCATTTGAGGCACTGGCATTTCCCAGTAGATGGCGAGCATAAATCCCCTGAAAAAAATATATTTTTTTTCTTTAAAGACAAAAAATATTAAATAATAACTTTCATGTTTTTCAGAGATTTCCTTAGTTTTAGCTTTGTACTATTTGTGTAAATATCTAAGCTCTGGGAAAATCAAACCTGGGCAATTCCTGCCATTTTAAAGACAGATAGAGCCAAGTAGAAATTCAGGTCTGGTAGAGCAGCTGGGATCCCTCGACAGTGACAGTAAATGGAGATCAGGTCTTCCACAGATGGAATACCTGATCATAGAGAGGCAAAGGGCAAATGCATATTAGCATATTCTTGTGACATATTAAAGAATAGCAAATAGAGTGAACAGATAACTTGCACTAACATAGACCTGATTCGGGTTTTACCTTCTATTCCTTTTAAGCTTCCCATTGAGTTTATGAGACTGAAGCTTTTGGGCCAGTAGTGAGGCATGAGGAAGTAGGCTAGGTCAGCCATGGGTTGACCAGTGGTAGAAAGCTCCCAGTCTAAGACTGCTATAACACGCGCCTATCAACAACAAACATGCTTTCAGATGCTTACACCTTCTTCTATTTTACAACTTAATGAGAATAACCCAAAAAGCACCTCTGTTGGATGGAATATCAAATTATCAACCCGGAAGTCTCCATGTACAAGAGTTTCTTCATCATCATTGGCTGGCAGATTAGTCATGAGCCATTTAGACAAGTTATTCATGTCTGTAATGTCTCTGTGTGCAGCTGCCTGGTACTGCTTCGTCCAGGTGGACACCTTTAAATAATAAAATTCATATGTAAGAACACAATTCTAATGAGATAGTTAAATGGTGTGATCCAAGTATGTTATTGCACCTGTCTCCTGCAATAGCCTGGGCCTTTTCCATATCCTACAAGTTTGAGTAATGCCACTGAAAGGGAATGCAGCTTTGCCAACACTTCAACTGCCGCCACATACAGTGCTGTTCTCTCTGCTGCACAAAGTCCAGGCAGCCGAAGATCCCTGAATATACGGCCCTGCAACAATCATTATGCATTACAATTTTGAAATATTATCAAAAATGTTTCCTCTATATAAAATATCTAATATTGTGTGCTTTTTGATGGTGGGTGGAAGCACAAGCATGGGGAAGACATACATGCTCCACACACAAAAGTTGCTGAAGGGCACAAACCTTTCTGCTGTGTGAGGTAAAAGAGCTAACCTCCTCCAAATTAATTAATCAATAAATTATACATGGTTGTAATGACAAGTGATCTCACACTTATTACTTGGCCTTTGTAGCACAGACCTTTACATGCTCCATCATGTAGAACTGTGTTCCAATGACATCTTGATCAGTGCAGTGCAACAGAGGTTGAGGCACAGGAAAGCCAGTCATAAACAGAGCCCTCTGCACACGGTACTCTCTGTCAACCTGTGAACAAATTAGCCACACAAAGATTTTATTTTAATCTTTGTGAATTATTGTTTTGAAGGTGTAACCATATTCAGTTCTCCACCTGCTGGACAGGACCTTTGTTGGCCACAAATAATAGTAACAAACAAAGAAGTGACATAGGTAGTTGTTCTCACCTTATGTGCACCTGGCAGCAGCTCACCTGGAGGCTGCTTCCTGAGAACATAGCTTCTTGATGTTGACTGGATTAAAAAAGTGGGGTTGGACTGACCAGAACTAAAAAAAGTTAAACGACGGGACAGTTTAGTTACGCTAGCTTGCGGAATATTGAGTTTTACTGTCTGCTGCTACTTATTTGAAGTTTACTTACCTGTACTGTCTGACTGTTATTCTGTCATTATTAGACAGCAATGACTTGGCAGAAAGATACCTTTGAAGCTTGTCAACGTTAAATTTGTGCTGTTCTCGTACAAGAGTTGTTGAGTTGTCCATATTTCAGCTCCATTAATCATTTCCAGATTCAGTAATCCTTCGTATGTACCCGGACTGTTTACGGGTCCGCACATCCCGATATTGCAGCGTCTTTCCGTTATTCTAACATTTATTAGAGTATTTTTCTAACACTAGTATTTATAATATTCTTATAGAAAGCAAACTTATTCGTCACCAATCTGTCAGCATGCCGCTTAAAAACCAGTGTCTGGCAGGCTTGTTTGACAGTGGCTGTGATGGAACAATAAACTCCACACGCATTTCTTTACGGACGCTATTCACGGGGACACATCCTAACAGCTGACTGTTGTGGATACGTGTACTTACGGTGCAGCCTCTGAAATTAGTCAGTATTTTATATTGTTTTGCTGTATCACTAGATATCGTTTATATCGCTAGAATATAATTTATATTTAAAAAAAATGGCGACCATAGAGGAGCTGAAACTGCGAGTTAGAGAACTGGAAAATGAACTCATCAAGTGTAAGCATAGACAGTGTGCAGCGGATGATGCTCAGAGCCAGTCACTTCACAGACCAAAAATCGACAAGATGAGCGCCGAGGTGGTGGACTCTAATCCATACAGGTAAATTTAGTTAATATTTTAATAAAGAGTAGTATAGTTCTAATGGCCGAGAGGCTGTGTGGGGCGCGCCTCGGTGAGTCACTCATCCCTTATGATGATATTTCATAGACCACACACTAATCTCACTTGTATTATTCTCACAGTCGACTTATGGCTCTAAAGAGAATGGGCATTGTGGATAATTATGAGGTTAGATGTTCTATTTTATAATATCTTTAAATGTCACTTTCGGGGAATGCTGCTGTTTTTAAATTAGAGCTATATTTCATGTCCATAGTCAAACTTATGAATTTGTGTGTGTGATGACAGAAAATCCGAACATACACAGTTGCCATAATAGGTGTTGGTGGAGTTGGTAGTGTTACAGCAGAAATGCTGACCAGATGTGGCATTGGTAAGGTAATAAAGACTTTTCCTTATTTTCATATGTGTTTATGCCGTTTAACATGACAAAAACCATTGCAATAATATACTCTAATGTTGTTCCTTGTCATTACAGCTACTTCTCTTTGACTATGATAAAGTAGAGCTGGCCAACATGAACCGTTTGTTCTTCCAGCCTCACCAGGCAGGCCTCAGTAAAGTGGAGGCAGCTGAACACACTCTCAGGTATTCAGAAAGCATTCATCCTACTCAATGTTCTTGTTATTTTTGTCACTTAAGGTTTGATTGATTACAGAAATATTAATCCAGATGTGACGTTTGAGACGTATAACTACAATATCACCATCATGGCTAATTTTACACATTTTATGGAAAGAATTAGGTAAGATATGGTACCATTGTATAGCGTACTTTTTTCTTAGTATTTATTATTTACTAATCCTTATTGCCTCTTATACCTACTCTTATTTTAGCCATGGAGGGTTAGAAGAAGGGAAGCCAGTGGATTTGGTTTTGAGTTGTGTGGACAACTTTGAAGCTAGACTGGCTATAAACACAGTAAGTGTTCTTTTAGTTAAACATGGTGTTAAGTGTATGGAATGTGGCTTATCTTTTTTACCCATGTTTCTTGCAGGCTTGTAATGAGCTAGGACAGACCTGGATGGAGTCCGGAGTAAGTGAGAATGCTGTATCGGGACACATCCAGCTCATCATTCCTGGAGAGACGGCTTGCTTTGCCGTATGTCAAATAAAACGATCAGGCACATTTACATACTCACTTCCTAAGTAAAAATAGTGATAAATTATAATTCATTATTTAGTGTGCACCTCCCTTGGTGGTGGCAGCTAATATTGATGAGAAGACTCTAAAGAGGGAGGGGGTTTGTGCTGCCAGTCTGCCGACAACAATGGGCGTAGTCGCAGGTCTCCTGGTGCAGAATGTCCTGAAGTATGTAAAAGTCCTTTTTGAGGGATTTTTTTTTTTAAAAGGGGAATATTAAGTTATTTTCTTTTTCAGATATCTATTGAGGTTTGGAACTGTCAGTCATTATCTTGGATACAATGCCATGCAGGACTTTTTCCCCACTATGGCCATGAAAGCAAACCCACAGTGTAATGATCATTACTGCCAGAAACAGCAAGAGGAATACAAGGTGCGCATTTTTCTATTCTGTTAAATGTCATGGTCAGTAGAAGGTTGTGTAAAAACACTTTTACCTACCTTTTGAATATCTAGAAAAAAGAAGCAGAGCAGCCTAAAGTGGAAGCTGTTCAAGAGAAGGAGGAGGAGGTTGTACACGAGGACAATCAATGGGGTAAGTAGAATGTTTTCCTCCAAGGCATCTGGCTTTTAAGGGCACAATTATAGCTTAGATTTAATTAAACTCATGGTATGCAGGTATTGAGCTGGTGTCGGAAGTAACGGAGGCTGATCTACAGGCTGCATCAGGCCCTATGCCTGATCTCCCCGAGGGCATAACTGTGGCTTACACCGTTCCAACTGAAGTCAGTATTTTAGATCATACCTCATACAAGTCCATTTTATCAAGACGTTGTAGTATAAAGTGAATAGTGGTTGACATACTAAAGTTTACACATGTTTGTTTCAGGCACCAATAGGCGGGGAAACCGTGGATGTAGCCGACCAGAGCCTAGAAGAATTGATGGCACAGATGAGAAAATTATAGGCAGCAGTTTAAATCATAAGTTATTCGTGTCATGTTATATAGCAATTGACAAAAAATTGACAAGTAGAATGGTAACAATCAAGAAAAGCATGTATAACAAGATACAGTTAGCACTTCTGACGGAAAGCATGAAAAAGGACAATTAACATACAATAATTTGAATAGAATAGCTTGTGGATAAAACGTGTTTTAAGCACTTAATTGTGCCAATTCAAACATCAACCCTTGTGAATTTAATAAAACAAATAAAATATTTACTTCACATTGTTCAGTGTTGACCCCGTTTTGAAGAAAACAATTTCAACGTTTTATGTTGTCTCAATAAAGTATTTATTAGATAAATATTAGGTGTGGATTGTGTAATGAATATTCTTAAGATAATTCTGTACAAGTTGTAATTACAATACATTAATTTAATACAATACAGTAAATGCATTTTTACTACATTTGGCATCAGTTATGGCATTTCTTTTGTCTAAAATAAATATGTACATTACAGGTGATTAAAATATACCATCTTGTTAAAAGACAGATTTTGTTTTAAACATAAAACAATTGGTAACAAACAGAAATGAGATTCAGGTTTACAAACTAACTTATTTTAGGTATGATTGTACAGATTTAAATTTTGGAATCCACTTTTCCGAAAACTTAAACAGTGACTTCTCAGTAAAACCTGATCTAATTCAATAGGGAGTATCTAAAATTCTAAAATATTATAGTAAATAATACTGTAATACAATACTGAATTACTGAATACTGAGGTTCTCATTATCAGAATTTAGTATAAATAATCTTGTAGTTAAAGTCAACAAAATCCTCCATTCAATTAAATGACCATAATACTGAAGAGAACATAATTCCCTTTTTGCTTGTAGATTTGCTGCACAAAGAATAAAGTTAACTCAAGTCACCTTTGGACTTGGGGGAGATGAGTAGGTCCCTTCAGACTCAGTGTGTCCCCACTGGATGAATGTCGAGATGGAGCATTTCCACACACCAATGATGGCTCTGCCTCTTTTATCTCCATTGCACGTTTGTAAAGCTCAGCTGCCTTCTCAAAGTCACCCTCTTCGTAACTATTTAAAAAAATGTGATCAATTACTCAATAAGCCCACATGACATTCTTCATAAATTTTACTCTACCTTAGCACTGCAAGGTTTTTTAGTGTTTCTCCGACCCGTGGATGTGAACGCCCCAAACTATCTTCATATACTTTTAGTGCTCGCTCATACAGAGGCAAGGCATCACTGTGCTTCTTCTGAAAAAGATTTAAATAAATTTAGTTAGATTTGTCTTATGTTAAACAGATTACACTACTGAAAAAAATCCAACTCTAGGATGGAAAATGACAACGCAATGAACCTACCAGCTGGCAGTAGAGCACGGCTAGGTTGACTAATGCTGTGGCAACACTAGGATGTTTGGGCCCAAAACTTTTTTCCCTGATTTCCAAAGAAAGTTCATAGAGGGGGGCAGCTTTCTCCAGTTTTCCCTATACAAGAAACATATCATCAGATCCCCCCGACGATATTAAACACTAAAAATTCTATTATGATAGCACAGGGAAATGCGTCTCACTCTGCGTTTATAGAGCATGGCCAGATGTTTGAGTGTGTATGCCAGTGACGGGTGGTCAGGGGACAAGGCCTTTTTGCGGATCTCCAATGCCCTCTCATACATGTCCTCTGCAATTTCATATTCTTTCCGTTCTGTGTGCAGTGCTGCTAAGTTGTTGAGTGACTGGGCACAGTCGGGGTGATCTGGTCCCAGAACACGCTGACGCATTTCCAGTGAGCGGGTCAGGAACACCTTGGCTGTACTAATGACACCACAGACAAGGGTATGACAGATTTAAAAGCAAGATATATTAAGAAGACTTGGAAGACTTACTCAAGGTTGTTTTGGAGGTAGTACAAGACACCCAGCTCATTGAGTGTCTTGGAACAATCAGCAGAGTCTTTTCCCAGGGTGAGCTCTTCCAGCTGTAAGGCTCTGCGTCTCAATAAAGTAAAGCCAAACTGCGAGGATGAACACACAAGACCATAAAAAATGAGCAATTATGAGCCTTTGATAATGTAAATAGGTTTTTAAGAAATGTGCTCACCATATGACCTTTCTGGCGAGCAGTCTTCTGACGAATCTTAACAGACCGCTTCCTGAGTTTCTCGGCTTGTTCATACCTGACAGGTGTAACAAGGGGTAAGCCACAGAACATGCCTTTTGAATTAAGTTGTTTTTTTCAGGCTAAAGCCTTACTTTAGTTTGTTTCTTAATGGAAGTATAGGCATGTGATACCTAATAGCTTGAACACAAGAATACAATAGAAACTATTTTAATACCAACTTGTTTTGTTTCTGGTAAAGCATAGCTAGTGACTCCAACTCTCGCGCTACACTGGAATGCTCGGCACCATAGGCATTCTCATTGATCTCCAGGGCTTGCTTGTACAGCTGCTCAGCATTTCCATACTTCTTCCACTGTACATAAACCCCAGCCAGCTGGTGCAGGGAGCGGGCTACACTGGGATGATCTGGGTCCAGAGCAGTCTCTCTGATTTCAAGGGACCTTTGTAAAGGAGCTACAGCCTAAATTCAGATAAAGAAGCAAAGCTATATAAAAAAAAAACTAAATCAACGTCTTCATAAGCTGCTTAGTTAAACCTAAAATTATATACCTGGCTAGGAAGACCTAGATCTTTGAGAAAACGTCCCAGTGTCTCGTAAAGATTTGCCAGCTTTGTCATGCTGTCTTCACCTTCGCAGGTATTCTCATAGTGCTTCAGTGAATCAAAGTACTCACTTGCCATGGAGTTTTTGTCTTTACCCACATACTGCCAATAAGCCAACAGCTCAGAGAAATGACCCCTGAAAATTTAAAATAGGGAAAAAAAAATATAATGAATAAATCTTAGAAATAACAAATAGAAAACTAAGTTTTGTTTACACAACCTTTTGTAGAGGTTTTGGGAGACAAAGAGGTTCAACAGACTGAGCTGCAATTTAGTCTTGTCCTCTTGCTGTTGAAATAACCAGGGCAGCTCATCTGCAACACGCCATGTTACATGATCCTGGCTATATAAGAGCAAACAGAAAGTGGGGTTAGTTTAATGACAGAATGACTATTATATGGATGTTTTATGGACATTTTCACGCACCTAAGCTGCTGGTTAAAGTAATAAATCAGCCTCTCTCTGTAAGTAGAAGTATTGTTGCCTCCGCTCAGAAATTCTGATCTTACAGATTCCCAAGCCTGATATAGGGACATAGTCAAGGTTAAAATATATTTTTAGTTAATAAAGTTTTCTGCTGAATAATAATGGCTGGAGAGCTCTATTACCTGAAGGTGTTGGAACCTAATGAGTCCACAACGAAGTGTGAGAATGCACAGTCTTTTCAACTGGAAGAGTAAAGAGGAAAGTACGGGAAGTCTCAGCTCTGGGAAAAGATCTAGAGCTTCTGACTCACTAACCCCATTGTGGCAGGAAGATACAAGGCACAGAATCTATAAAATGAGAAATGTTTATTATTACGTATGTTATTTGCAAAAAATAAAAAAAGAAATAGCTATGATGCACAATAATATATTCAAGCCAAAGTTACCTCTTTTAATATGTGTCGATCTTTGTCGCTGCTGAGTGAGTTCAGTGTCATGTTTAGTGCTAACCGATAAAGAGACATTGTATCCTGACATTGTAGACATTGATCTAGACTCTTTTCCAGGGACCAGCATGGTCTACTGCTGCAACAGATATAATGAAATAGCTGTCATCTCTGTTATGAATGTCTGTTAAGATATTTGTGAAGGTTCTCAGTCATCCAGGACATCTTAAAAAAAGGTTTAAGTAAAAAAAAAAAAAAAAAAAAGCATCTAGACTCGGTTTTCAAGGTGAAGACGTTTCGTCTCTAATTCCAAGAGACTTTATCAATTCTAAGATCAACTGGTAAGAGAGCTGAGTTTATATCTCTAGAGGGAGGGGTTTAACCTGAAACCAAACCTGATGGACCAGGCTGTTCTGTTCTCACAGTCGTTGGCCATGAAAGGGAAGTGTGACTCCTAATGTGGGAGTTGTTAAGGCTCAGAAGAGTTGTTAGTGACACTGCTCCATTCATGTGCAGAGTTGTTAGTGACACTGCTCTATTCAGGTGCAGAGTTGTTAGTGTCACTGCTCTATTCAGGTGCAGAGTTGTTAGTGTCACTGTTCTATTCAGGTGCAGAGTTGTTAGTGTCACTGTTCTATTCAGGTGCAGAGTTGTTAGTGTCACTGTTCTATTCAGGTGCAGAGTTGTTAGTGTCACTGTTCTAATCAGGTGCTGTGTTTGTTGTTCTAGGGTGAGGGTCTTTTGTTTTAGGTTTCAGAACACTGTTATAAATACTAGGCAACATGAATCCAGTCTTTCAGAGCTTATCCGTAAAGAACTGAAAGACTGGACTAATGGACTTTCAACAAAACCAAGAAGACAAAGAAACCTAACGGACAGGAACCAGGAACAATGTCCGAATTTTGGCCAGAGAGGCCAGATGGTTTGAGAGAGGTGTGAAGGAAGCCATTTTTGTGAAAGCCCTAATTGAACGGAGGAGGTGGCCTCAGATTCATGTTGCCCAGTATTTATAAGGGTGTTCTGAAATCTAAAACAAAAGAGCTTCACTCTAGAACAACAAACACAGCACCTGAATAGAACAGTGACACTAACAACTCTGCACCTGAATAGAGCAGTCCATCCATCCATCCATCCATCTCCTACCGCTTATCCGGGGCCGGGTTGCGGGGGCAGCAGTCTAAGTAGAGTAGCCCAGACTTCCCTTCTCCCCAGACACTTCCTCCAGCTCTTCCGGGGGGATACCGAGGCGTTCCCAGGTCAGCCGAGAGACATAGTCCCTTCAGCGTGTCCTAGGTCTTTCCCCGAGGTCTCCTCCCGGTGGGACATGCCCAGAACACCTCCCTAGGGAGGCGTCCGGGAGGCATCCGAAACAGATGCCCGAGCCACCTCAGCTGGCTCCTCTCGATGTGAAAGAGCAGCGGCTCTACTTTGAGCTCCTCCCGAGTGACCAAGCTCCTCACCCTATCTCTAAGGGAGCGCCCCGCCACTCTGCGGAGAAAGCTCATTTCGGCCGCCTGTATCCGGGATCTTGTTCTTTCGGTCATGACCCAAAGCTCATGACCATAGATGAGAGTAGGAACGTAGATCGACTGGTAAATCGAGAGCTTTGCATTACAGCTCAGCTCCTTCTTCACCACGACAGATCGGTACATCGACCGCATTACTGCAGAAGCTGCACCGATCCGTCTGTCGATCTCACGCTCCATCCTTCCCTCACTCGTGAACAAGACCCCAAGATACTTAAACTCCTCCACCTGAGGCAGGAGCTCGCCACCAACCTGGAGGGGGCAAGCCACCCTTTTCCGACTGAGAACCATGGTCTCAGACTTGGAGGTGCTGATCCTCATCCCAGCCGCTTCACACTCGGCTGCAAACTGCCCCAGTGAACATTGAAGGTCCTGGCTTGATGGAGCCAACAGGACAACATCATCTGCAAAAAGCAGAGATGAAATCCTGTGGTCCCCAAACCAGACTCCCTCCGGCCCCTGGCTGCGCCTAGAAATCCTGTCCATAAAGATAATGAACAGGACCGGTGACAAAGGGCAGCCCTGCCGGAGTCCAACATTCACTGGGAATAGGTCTGACTTACTGCCGACAATGCGAACCAAGCTCCTGCTCCGGTCGTACAGGGACCGGATAGCCCTTAGCAAAGGGCCCCGGACCCCATACTCCCAGAGCACCCCCCACAGGGCACCACGAGGGACACAGTTGAATGCCTTCTCCAGATCCACAAAGCACATGTGGACTGGTTGGGCAAACTCCCATAAACCCTCCAGCACCCTGGAGAGGGTATAGAGCTGGTCCAGTGTTCCACGACCGGGACGAAAACCGCATTGTTACTCCTGGATCTGAGGTTCGACTATAGGCCGCATTCTCCTCTCCAGTACCCTGGCATAGACTTTCCCGGGGAGGCTGAGGAGTGTGATCCCTCTGTAGTTGGAACACACCCTTCGGTCCCCCTTCTTAAAAAGAGGGACCACCACCCCGGTCTGCCAGTCCAGAGGTACTGTCCCCAAACACCACACGATGTTGCAGAGGCGTGTCAGCCAAGACAGCCCCACAACATCCACAGACTTGAGGTACTCAGGGCGTATCTCATCCACCCCCGGTGCCTTGCCACCGAGGAGCTTCCCAACTACCTCAGTGACTTCAGCCAGAGTAATGGACGAGTCCACCTCTGAGCCCTCAGCCTCTGCTTCCTCAGTGGAAGACGTGTCGGTGGGGTTGAGGAGATCCTCGAAGTATTCCTTCCACCGTCCAACAATATCCTCAGTTGAGGTCAGCAGATTCCCACCTCCACTGTAAACAGTGTTGGCAGGGCACTGCTTCCCCCTCCTGAGGCGCCGGACGGTTTGCCAGAATTTCTTCGAGGCCGACCGATAGTCTTTTTCCATGGCCTCACCGAACTCCTCCCAGACCCGAGTTTTTGCCTCCACAACCACCCGTGCTGCAGCCCGCTTGGCCTGCCGGTACCTATCAGCTGCCTCTAGAGTCCCACAAGCCAACCAGGCTCGATAGGTCTCCTTCTTCAGCTTGACGGCCTCCCTTACTTCCGGTGTCCACCACCGGGTTCGGGGATTGCCGCCACGACAGGCACCGGAGACTTTGCGGCCACAGCTTCGAGTGGCTGTGTCGACAATGGAGGTGGAGAACATGGTCCACTCGGACTCAATGTCTCCAGTCTCCCTCGGAATCTGGTCGAAGCTCTGTCGGAGGTGGGAGTTGAAGATCTCTCTGACAGGGGATTCGGCCAAACGTTCCCAACAGACCCTCACAGTACGTTTGGGTCTGCCAAGTCTGTCCCGCCTTCTCCCCTGCCATCGGATCCAACTCACCACCAGGTGGTGATCAGTTGACAGCTCTGCCCATCTCTTCACCCGAGTGTCCAAGACATACGGTCGGAGGTCAGATGAGACAACTACAAAGTCGATCATTGACCTCCGGCCTAGGGTGTCCTGGTGCCACGTGCACTGATGGACACCCTTATGCTTGAACATGGTGTTCGTTATGGACAAACTGTTGCTAGCACAGAAGTCCAATAACAGAACACCACTGGTTCAGATCAGGGGCCGTTCCTCCCAATCACGCCCCTCCAGGTGTCACTGTCGCTGCCCACGTGAGCGTTGAAGTCCCCCAGTAGAACGATGGAGTCCCCGGTTGGAGCACTTTCCAGCACCCCTCCCAGAGACTCCAAGAAGGCCGGGTACTCTGCACTGCCATTTGGCCCGTAGCACAAACAACAGTGAGAGACCTATCCCCGACCCGAAGGCGCAGGGAAGCGACCCTCTCGTTCACCGGGGTGAACTCCAACACATGGCGGCTGAGCCGGGGGGCAATGAGCAAACCCACACCGGCCCGCCGTCTCTCACCGCAGGCAACTCCAGAGTAGTGGAGAGTCCAGACTCTCTCGAGGATTTGGGTTCCAGAGCCCAAGCTGTGCGTGGAGGTGAGCCCGACTAGTCGGTATCTCTCAACCTCCCGCACAAGCTCAGGCTCCTTCCCCGCCAGCGAGGTGACATTCCATGTCCCTAGAGCCAGATTCTGTGTCCGGGGATTGGGTCTCCGAGGCTCCCGCCTTCGACTGCCACCCAATCCACATTGCACCGGCCCCTTACGGTTCCTCCTGCAGGTGGTGGGCCCACGGGAGGTCGGCCCCACGTCGCTCTTTTGGGCTGAGCCCGGCCGGGCCCCGTGGGCAAAGACCCGGCCATCAGGCGCTCGCATATGAGCCCCAACCCCGGGCCTGGCTCCAGCGTGGGGCCCCGGTTGCGCCATACCGGGCGACGTAACGGTCCTTGATTTTGAAATGTCCATAAGGGGTTCTGAATAGAGCAGTGTCACTAACAACTCTTCTGAGCCTTAACAACTCTCACATTTGGAGTCACACTTCCCTTTCATGGCCAACGACTGTGAGAACAGAACAACCTGGTCCATCAGGTTTGGTTTCACGGGAAACTCCTCCCTTTAGAGATATAAACTCAGCTCTCTTACCAGTTGATCTCAGAATTGATAAAGTCTCTTGGAATTAGAGACAAAACCTCTTCACCTTAAAAACTGAGTCCAGATGCTTTTACTTAAACTTTTTTTTATCTGATAATATAGATTTGTAATGTTAAATTATTTAACCTTGTGATGATCCTTGCCAGCAAAGTGACATATAATGCATTACAAGTAGATGCTGAGCGGCAATGCTTTTCCAGTTTCTTCTCCTAAAACAAAAATAATATTTAGCTCCAGCCATGACAAACATGTTTTTATGTTACACAGCCATATGTACATTAATACAATATAGAGAAATAATAATGGTAAAGCTATTTATATTAGAACAGTAAATCAGTGAGGTGATACCTGTTCTTTCGAAAGTTTGAGATCCATGCTCTGGCACTCTGCATTAACAATATTTTTTATCTCTTTGGGACTTAGAGGGTCTAGATGAAGCGTGGGCCACAGCCTGAACACACAGATTCAACAACAAACAAAAGACAACACTTAAGTATCTTCATCCTTACATAGAAATAAAATATTAGTGCATTATGCATAAGTACGTCATTTAAAATGGCAATACGCTACTCTGAAGGAGCAAACTATACATACCTCCAAGCCTGAGGACATGTCTCCACATTGACAGACACTACCACTCTGACATTTACAGGAAGAGGGTCAATCAGCCACTTCATGTGTCTTTCTGCATGCTACAAAATTAAATACACATAATACAGATAAAAGCTATATTAACATTTTCTTTATATGTTCTGTACATATGCATCCACAATTGTGTAAATTCTTGGTACCAGTATTTGGTCAATGGAATCAATGATGATGATTATGTTTCCTTGATGACGTGCTGATAGTCTTTCAAGCCAGCGAGGAAACTCTTCTAATATCTTACTAGGCTCCATTGACAAGCCAGAAATAGACCAAAAGTGCTGCAGCAACTACATGTTAAAAGAGAGACATGTTAATCTAGTGGAAAACGTGACTTGAATAGATGCTAATTGTAAAGATTCTTACCTTGACTGTGAGGCGTTTGATTATTAGAACTGGCTCGGAGCTTGTGGAAAGTGGACGACCAACAAAATGGTAAAGGAACAAAGTGTTGGGAGACTGCTTTTGATGTAGTTCAATCCTGAAAAAAAAACATGAGAGAAATTATTAAGTACTTATTAAGTAATTATTAAGTACTGTATTATTAAGTACTGTATATTCATTTAACTGGGCTCACCATTTAGAAAGTAGAAGAGACTTCCCTGAGCCTGGGCCACCGGATACCAGGAGAGGAGGAGTGGGTGGGGGTGCAGCTATCATGTCGTTCAAGCGATCTATGTACTAAGATTAAAACAATATACAACCTAAAATACAAATTGAAACCATAGTAACCTTTTCAGGAAGCATTAAATATAAAAAAATACCTTCTGAAAGCCAACTTGAGAAGCAGTACTGCTACAAGCCTGCTGCTTTGACTCAATCTGTTCTTGCTCATCATGCAGGTCCCACAGCACATCTCCAGAATCTTCCTCACGCCCATCTTCAATCCCATAATCCCTACAGTCGACATCCGCTCCCTCAAGCCCCAACAGCTCCTAGGAAGTACAAAAGGAAAGAAGCTGTGGCAGAAGGGCATAAATGATTGTAAAATTAATTCAACAAGTCTGTACCTGTTTGATGACCTTTTCTAGCTGAGCGTGAATCAGATTAGCCCCTTCTTCTGCAGAACCATTATGATCCACAACCTGGTTATTATCCAGAAGACAATTTTGATATGACAGATTTTTAGGTATTAAGGAACACAATTCACCCATGGATGAAACTCTGTTTAAACAAAGTTAACTGTGTAATTCTCAGCAATTGTTGATGTAGTATTTATAAAACACCGACCTTGACTTTACCAGCTTTGTCTGCTGCATTAATTCTTTCCAAAAGTTGCTTGGAAGGTCCGGTCAGTGTTTGGTCTTCCTCACTCCTGAGGTAGAGTACCAGTGGATGACCATTAGGATTCTTTACAAAAGCTTCTTCACAGTCGTCCACAACAGAACTGCACAAAGAAAATTTGCACTTTAAAATAAATATTCTTATCTTTTCTCTCAAATAAAAACGTATTTATTAAAAAGAATAACATTACAGAAAAGACCATGGGTATTTTCAGTTGTGTTGAATGGTATTATAGATCAAACTCTACCTAGTTACAGTGGATTTAAGTAGGAGCACACAAACAGAGCTCCTTTCAATCTCATGCTTGCGTTCAGCAGAATAAGAGCCAGCAGTCTCCTCTGGGAAGCACACATTCAGGTAAAAATGACCAAGACCCTCGCACATCTTTCGCAACATTGGTGAGTGTTTCTGTTCAAGACAAAAAATTAATCATGAATCAATCATGGATAACAATAATGACAATAACTAAAATAAATAAAAAGAATAACATATTTGTTCACGAAAATAAACAAAAACAATGTATCCCACAAACCTTGATAAAGATGTCTAGTTCATCTTTGTTCTCCTGTGTAAAGATGAAATAGCAGCGGACGGTGTTGCTCCACAAGGCCTGGGGGACATGGGGGGAGACCTGAAGGAGACTGGCCACAGCAACATCCCAGTCATCTGACAAAGAAGAAACACAGAAAGGAGAGCTACTTGTTACCATTTTATTCATATTAATTTACCATGCAGTTGTGGCCATAAAACAATACTATATTTGTCTTGCTTACCTCTACTAACATTAGCAAAGGGTCCTTCCACATCTATCAAACTGTGAGCAAATTCTGGTCCTCTGAAGGTCTGTTGCAGTTGCATCATGCTACCCATAGAGGGCTCACTTCCCAGCACACCACCAGTCCAGTACTCACAATGGGTTCCTGCAGCTACAGTTATGAAGGATAAAAAAGTTAAAATGTTGAATGACCTTACATCACAGCACATTAGTATAAAATAAAGGGGCCTTACTAAAAATGGGAGAGATTAAAAGATGAAACTAGGCCTATTGTTTTGGAGTGATATTCTGTGAGTGTTACCAGTGAGAGTAGTCTGGTTGTCATCTGAATCAGAGTCATTTGGATCATAGATTTGGATGCCCTGTGCCTGCAGCTGTTGCAGTTTGGCCTCCAGGTCTCTTTTAGCCCGCAGGAGATCCTGAATCTCCTTCTCTTTGGTCTCACGAAAAATCTAAGAATCAATGCACAAACAAAAAAAGACAGATTCTATTCTCTGATCAGATAAGATAAAAGGTTAAAGGATGTAAAATATACCTTACAATACCTTGAACTGTCTTTTAACTTTGTCTCTGTCATGTTCAAACGTGGCAGCCCTCTCCATGGCTTGGTACTTTGCCTCAAGTGCACTCTCTTTCTCTCTAAGGATCTTCTGATAGGTCTTCTGTAGCGCCTGTTATCACAAAACAGCAAAGTGAGAAAGTGAGCGTTTGGAATAGGTGTCAGCAGAGGTGGAAATTTCATTTTATGTTAACGTTTTATGTTTAACTGTTCATGTAGGAGTAGATTTTGACTTTTATTTACATTTTTCTTAGAAAATGTAGCAGCCCATTTAATAAGTGTTGCTATTAAATGATAATACTTATATACTTATACATTAATTGCAAGTATTTATTTGACTTTTCTATTTTTATTCAGTGGTTTTAAAGCAACAATACGTTTGACTTTAGTTAGTTTATTATTAGTAACAGTTATACCATGAATTGCGTTTTTTACCTGAAGTTCAGCTCTCAGCCTTTTGTTCTCCTCATCCAGCTTGGCCTCCTTTTTTTGCATTGATGCAATCTCATTATTTTTACTGACACGGAATATTTCATACTCTTTACGCAGCCTTTCATACTCTGCAGCATACTCTAGGTCCACAGAGCCCGTTGATTTAAAACTGGCCCCAATCACTCGAGGCCCTCGGCGTAAAGAACTGCGGAGGAGACGGGCTTTCGGTTTTACTTCCACCGGTATCTCACAGGCTTCTCCCCCTTCACCGCCGTATCCGTCCTCTATAACCTCGCCTGGACTCACCAGAGAGGAAGCTGTGCCCATGTTGGCAGTTTCAAATGCATTCAGACTTTTTGAGAGTGCATGACTGTCCCTTCGCGTCAACAAACAGGACAGTCACAAGCATTGGCGCTATACAGAAGTTTTCATGTGAGCATCCTCGAAGAAGACAAGGCTGTAACTTTTAAGGCAAGATCAGTTAATTTTAAGTCTACAAAGCAATGGTTATAAACCAACGTTTTATTTGATGTTCTCACGTTAACGGTAAACAAATACAAAAATGAGACGGGGCAAATTATACTATTTAACTCCTAAAACAACAAAACACAATGTTTTCTTAGCTAACGTTAACTAACTGCTAACTTTAACGCAACATAAAGAAGACGCTCCCCGTAATTTCTAGTCTGTCTTTTACAAAGGTAAAACACATCGATAACTTAGATGACAGAATATTAATAAGACTACACTGATGCTAGTGAAAAATAAATAAAACAAAAACTAACGCCGTTTACATCCTCTCTCTTTACAGCTTCTCCCTGGCTGCCTTGGTAACATGTCAAAGTACGGGTGCTCACACAGACCAAAATAAGTAAAACTTCCACAATAGGCACAAATATTCTACAGTTTATGTATTTGTGAAAATATAGATTTGATAGCCTTTGTTATATATTTGTAGTTGTAGTTGATGTTTTATTTTTATATTTAGGATAGCTAATTAAATCAGAAATGTCCACACAGGAATGATAAAATATAAAATAAAATAATTATTTTAAGAAATTTGAAAGCTACAACATATACTATGTAGCCTAATTTTTCAGGGTGTTTTACCTACACTCTAGAAAGTTAGATGAGTTGAAATGTCAGATCTATCTATCTATCTATCTATCTATCTATCTATCTATCTATCTATCTATCTATCTATCTATCTATCTATATATATATATATATATATATATATATATATATATATATATATATATATATATATATATATATATATATATATATATATATATATATATATATATATATATATATATATATATATACCGGCTGTTCGCAACTCAACCTGCGAAAGTGTACGCTCAGTGGCAGGGTAATAATAACAGCAGGGCCGACCCACCAAGGCTGGAAACTGAACAATACTGGAAAAATATATGGGAGAGGGAGGCATCACACAACAGCAATGCACAGTGGCTGGTGGCTCTGAGAGAGGACCACAGCAACCTCCTGAACAGAATCCAGTTACCATCACAGCGGCAGACGCGTTCAAGAAAGAGTCTCAGGTATGAAAAACTGGACAGCACCGGGCCCTGACAGGATCCACACCTACTGGCTAAAGAAGTTCACTACACTCCATGAGCGCCTTGCAGCACAAATGAACCAGCTGCTAAGGGATGGACGCACCCTGAATGGCTTACCGGAAGGGCGTACAATCCTGATCCTGAAGGATCCCACAAAGGGTACAGTCCCATCCAACTATCGGCCAATAACCTGTCTCTCCACAACATGGAAGCTCATGTCAGGCATCATCGCGGCTAAGATAAGTGGGCACATGGATCAATACATGAGCAAAGCACAGAAGGGCATCGGAAAAGAAACCAGAGGAGCCAAACACCAACTCCTGGTTGACAGAACAGTCACCCAAGACTGCAGAACCCGACACACCAACCTGTGCACTGCCTGGATTGATTACAAGAAAGCATATGACTCAATGCCACACACATGGATCACTGAATGCTTGGAGATGTACAACATCAACAGGACTCTAAGACACTTCATTGCAAACTCGATGAGGCTATGGAAAACCACCCTTGAGGCCAATGGCAAGCCACTTGCACAAGTATCCATCAAATGTGGCATATACCAAGGAGATGCTCTGTCCCCACTGCTGTTCTGCATAGGTTTGAACCCCTCAGCCAAATAATCAACAAGACTGGCTATGGATACCGACTCAGGAATGGGGCCACCATCAGTCACCTCCTCTACATGGATGACATCAAGCTATACGCTAAGAGCGAGCGGGACATTGACTCACTGATCCACACCACCAGGATCTACAGCTCTGACATTGGGATGTCATTCGGGCTTGAGAAGTGTAGTCGAATGGTGACAAAGAGAGGGAAGGTAGTCCACACAGAAGGGGTCTCACTACCAGAAGGAACAATAGCAGACATTGAGGATGGTTACAAGTACCTTGGAATACCACAGGCAAATGGCAACCTTGAAGAGGTAACAAGGAAAACAGCAACTGCCAAATACCTCCAACGAGTAAGGCAAGTCCTAAGAAGTCAGCTCAATGGCAAGAACAAGGCACGGGCAATAAACAGCTATGCCCTGCCAGTGATCAGATACCCTGCAGGAATAATAAGGTGGCCAAAGGAAGAGATACAGACCACAGACGTTAAGACACGAAAGCTCCTCACCATGCATGGAGGGTTCCATCCCAAATCCAGCACCCTGAGACTGTACGCTAGCCGTAAGGAAGGCGGCCGTGGACTAGTGAGTGTGAGAGCCACTATCCAGGATGAAACATCCAAGATCCACAAGTACATCAAAGATAAGGCCCCGACAGATGACGTGCTTAGTGAATGTCTCAGGCAACGGGAGCAGCGGAAGAGGAGCTGGAGGAGGGACCATCATGGGAGGACAAACCCTACATGGGATGTACCACCGAACATAACTGAAGTGGCTGATATCAAGAAATCCTACCAATGGCTAGAACGGGCCGGACTGAAGGACAGCACAGAGGCACTCATCATGGCTGCACAGGAACAGGCCCTGAGCACCAGAGCAATAGAGGCCCAGATCTACCACACCAGACAAGACCCAAGGTGTAGGCTGTGCAAACATAAGTGTCGCTATTAAATGATAATACTTATATACTTATACATTAATTGCAAGTATTTATTTGACTTTTCTATTTTTATTCAGTGGTTTTAAAGCAACAATACGTTTGACTTTAGTTAGTTTATTATTAGTAACAGTTATACCATGAATTGCGTTTTTTACCTGAAGTTCAGCTCTCAGCCTTTTGTTCTCCTCATCCAGCTTGGCCTCCTTTTTTTGCATTGATGCAATCTCATTATTTTTACTGACACGGAATATTTCATACTCTTTACGCAGCCTTTCATACTCTGCAGCATACTCTAGGTCCACAGAGCCCGTTGATTTAAAACTGGCCCCAATCACTCGAGGCCCTCGGCGTAAAGAACTGCGGAGGAGACGGGCTTTCGGTTTTACTTCCACCGGTATCTCACAGGCTTCTCCCCCTTCACCGCCGTATCCGTCCTCTATAACCTCGCCTGGACTCACCAGAGAGGAAGCTGTGCCCATGTTGGCAGTTTCAAATGCATTCAGACTTTTTGAGAGTGCATGACTGTCCCTTCGCGTCAACAAACAGGACAGTCACAAGCATTGGCGCTATACAGAAGTTTTCATGTGAGCATCCTCGAAGAAGACAAGGCTGTAACTTTTAAGGCAAGATCAGTTAATTTTAAGTCTACAAAGAAATGGTTATAAACCAACGTTTTATTTGATGTTCTCACGTTAACGGTAAACAAATACAAAAATGAGACGGGGCAAATTATACTATTTAACTCCTAAAACAACAAAACACAATGTTTTCTTAGCTAACGTTAACTAACTGCTAACTTTAACGCAACATAAGGAAGACGCTCCCCGTAATTTCTAGTCTGTCTTTTACAAAGGTAAAACACATCGATAACTTAGATGACAGAATATTAATAAGACTACACTGATGCTAGTGAAAAATAAATAAAACAAAAACTAACGCCGTTTACATCCTCTCTCTTTACAGCTTCTCCCTGGCTGCCTTGGTAACATGTCAAAGTACGGGTGCTCACACAGACCAAAATAAGTAAAACTTCCACAATAGGCACAAATATTCTACAGTTTATGTATTTGTGAAAATATAGATTTGATAGCCTTTGTTATATATTTGTAGTTGTAGTTGATGTTTTATTTTTATATTTAGGATAGCTAATTAAATCAGAAATGTCCCCACAGGAATGATAAAATATAAAATAAAATAATTATTTTAAGAAATTTGAAAGCAACAACATATACTATGTAGCCTAATTTTTCAGGGTGTTTTACCTACACTCTAGAAAGTTAGATGAGTTGAAATGTCAGATCTATCTATCTATCTATCTATCTATCTATCTATCTATATATATGTATATATATATATATATATATATATATATATATATATATATATTGATTAATGTTTTATTAAAATAAATAGAACAAGACACAAACCTTTAAACTTTTCAAACAAATGCATTTTGCCGCTCAGCAACAGTCTTTGTCTCTCCAAGGTCTCCCAGACACAGAGTCCTTCGCAGTTGCACAGAGAGGGCCTCATCTCCCACAAGCGAGGGCTCTGCTTCACATCTAAGTCTCTTTCACTGTTACATGCAAGAATCCCTTGGTGTGCATTTATATAGCTTCTATTCACCCCAAACCTACGCACACTTACACACACACACACACACACACACACACACACACACACACACACACACACACACACACTTACACACACACACACTTACACACACACACACACACACGCACACACACACACGCACGCACACACACACACTTGCACACACACACACACACACACACACTCACACACACACACACACACACACACACACACACTCACACACGCGCGCACACACACACACACACACACACACACACACACACACACACACACACACACACACACACACGCATACACCTGGGGCAGACAAAGAGGGGGGCTGCCATGCAAGGCGCTCACGCCTTCTCCGACCACCACCAAACTCACCTCTACAGTCGCACACATTCATACACCTCAGCTGTGACACTAGAGGCAAGGTGGGTTTAGTGTCTTGCCCAAGGACACAACAACAGTATGAACCGGAGAGAGTGGGAATCAAACCACCAACCTACCGTTATAGGCCGACTGCGCCACTAAAAATAAATTTGAGGAAATTACTTAGGGTTAGGGTTCTTTGAGTAAACTTACATGGTGCATCTTAAAAAAATGTATTTAATTGCATGCATGGTATCTATTGCCTACTGATTTTCCACTCTGTTTTTACAGAACAGCTGACATAGTATGTTTCTGAATGCACGGTTAAGAAAGAAATACATGACAGGATCCAGTACCCCGCTAACACAGGTCAGGGCAGATGTAATCTGGTTGATTTTTCCCAGTGTCTCTTGGGTTGCACTGCTCACATGTTTATGATTTTTGATGTAAATGACACGGCTCACGTGGTAAGGCACAAATGCAAAGAGGAAGTTCAGGATGATAAGGATGATCATTTTTATAACCTTGTCTTTTACAGGCCTGTTTTCTTGTTGCTTGACGCCTCTCAGTTTCAGTAGTATGAATATGTAGGAGAGCACAATAGTGGTCAGGGGAATAACAAATGCCACAACAGTTGAAACCAGTGCTGTTGGTGACTTCTTCTCTAAATACAGTTTGCTGCAAATGCCAGTTGTGTTTCTAGTGTCATCCTTTCTTGAAAAAAGTACAGGGCTCATAGACACAATTACTATCACCCACAGTATACCAACAATTACTTTCGCATACAGGGCCTTTCTTAAAGTCTGTGATTTAAAGGGCAGGACCACTGCCAGAAATCTGTCCAGGCTGATGAAGCTCATCAGATATAGGCTGCAGTACATGTTCAGGTAAAAGAGGAAGCCTGCTAGTTGACACAAGGCATGTCCAAAAGGCCAGTTGCTATTTAAGAGATGATAAACTATGCGCATGGGTAAAATGAGGATATAAGATATATCTGCTATTGCCAGATGACACAGGAAGACCTTAGATGGAGAGGTGCTCTTTTGATGGCAAAAAGCCCACAGTGCCAGTGCATTTCCAGGGACAGCAAACACAAAGATCAGGATGTAGAATGCAGAAAAGACAATGTTCTCTTCACGAGAGCCTTGATAAAAATAGAAATCCTGTCCCTTCTCCTCCTCAGAGATGTCCATAGTGGATGTCTAAAAGATATGGACAAATGTAAATGACTATGTGATCAAAACAGTGTCACTTACTGAATTTCCTGCTTGTTTGAGAACAGGAAGTCTTCTAGTTTATTAATAATCTGAGTAAAAATTATATTTTATTGTTGGTAATCTTGAAGACAAAGAATAAGTTCAGAATTAATTTTTGCAAAAAAAAAATGTAATGCTGTCTTGTGATAACATAATCATGTACATGTTGACATATATTCATTAATAAAGAATAAACTACGCTATCTACCATTGTTTTTTAATGACAACTACAAACTTGAAAATACATGCACTTAAGTAACCACTCATTGATAAATGTCATTTTTTAATAATATTAATGGCTCTCACCTGTAATCCTAGTGATGCAGAAGCCCACTATATGCTGTGCTCTGGTGCCTTTGTGTGAAAATTAAAAAGATGAAGTGGAAGTGAAGCTAGAGAACTGTTTTGTCATGTGTGGTCTGTGAATACAGATTGATCAGTGGAAAAACATCATACCCAATGAGACTAAAACTGAAAACACTGAAGCCCATTGCATTAGAAGCATGCACAAGTCTTTATTTTTGCTAATCCAACACAAATTTTTGTCTATACCGCATTTATCTCTTATAGTATGATTTAAAGCTTTACAAAAATGAGAGAAGACCAAATATTTACAAAATCTATCTGTGCAAACTTAATTATTCTTTTACACCACTCTCCTAAAGTTTTTGAAAGGCATGCATACAAATAAACTTTGGTATGTTAACAAAACTACTTTCTTTTTAGTAGAAGCCTCAATGTACAAATGGCAGAGCTGAACCATCACTTTGCTTTAGTACAGTTTACATTTTGACAACAATATATTTTAAGAAACTGAGACCAACAGGTCCACACCTTTGAGTACTTGTAAATTCTTCTTAATCTCATGACTGGAATAGGCCTGAAGTGAGTAATAGTAAAAGTTTTGGCAAATAGGCACACAAATAAAAACTTGTATTACTCATAATACCAGTTTTATATAATTGTTAAAGAAATTGGCAGTTTCTATGGGTGACAATGAGAAAATACTATACAAAAACAAAATAAAATGAGTCTTAAAATGTTTGTATACTTAATGTATACATTCATAAAAAGGCATTTACAAGGACTGTGTTAAAGCAACATAAGAAATATATAAGATTAAATATACTATGGTTATCCAACCTCTGCTTTGAAAAATAAAACACATTTTTACATGGTCTTTGTGATTGTACATCAAGCCCCTAGTCATAGCTACATCAAGAAAAATAGAATATTTAACACCATCAAACTGCTCACTTTAACTACAAAGTGGCAACATTTTACGTTCTATTATAAAATATTTTATAGGGCATATGGTATACCTTCAAGAAGGAAGATGAAAATGCAACTTAAATGTGACTGAAGTGTTTATGTGATAATGCCAGTGTCAAAATACAGGAAGTGCATCACAAAATCAACACAAAAACATATTCAAATAAACATGATGTGCTCTGCTGGGATGGGGCTAAGTCGTGTCCTTAGCTGCTGTTGGGATGCAGGATTTGCCGCTGCTGCCGTTGTGGGCCCTGTAGCTGTTGAAGCTTGGGGTGTGTATGGTGCGGATGCTCTTTCCACCTGGGCCCAAAGGTGTGGGCGACAGAGGGGAGGGGGTGGAGGAAGATGAGGAGGAGGAGGAGAATGAAGAGGAGGAGTGCACTCGTCCATTCTGCGAGGAGAACGACAGAGCTTTACCTGTGTGCTGTGAGGCCAGTTTGAGGGATCCGTTAGACAGGGAAGGGATGTGTGAGGAGGGGAGGGGGAGCGAGCCGGAACGGGTAGCGTGAGTGGACAGCATGGAGGACTTTGTCACAGAAGGAGAGGAGGAGGAAGAGGAGGAGGAAGAGGGATTAATGGGGTTAGTAGCATCTGAGTTTGGCACAGACTGGGAGCTGCCTTTAGTAGAGCTAGGATAAAAAGCAGGGATTTTAGACATGGGTACAGTCGGGGAAGTAGTTTTATGATCCCCTCCCACTCTTTTAGCACTTCCGTTAGCCTGCAAACAGAGATGCCAAAACTGGTTGTCAAAAAAAGATCAAATAATACAAATGCAAGGCAAGACGAAGTTAAACAAAAAGGAACTACAAGTTACAGACATAAAAACTATGACTACATACAAACATTGATATCACTAAGACACAACTAAAAACACGTAAGCTCTGTTTTCCAAGAAAAGTGTTAGAAACAAAGCGTGATGGCAGACAGAGGCCTGTGGGTTACAATTGAGAAGTTGCATAGGATAGGCAGAAGATTGTTAGGGCAAGGGGTTAGATGTTGAAAGAGTGAGAGCGACAGGGGGAACACGGGCCATTATTCCACGCAATCTGACGATGCAAGATGGTGAGTTGTTGTGGGAGTCTTGAGAAGGGAAGGAAATATATTTTTGTAGATCACTGTGAGGTTAGGAAGCTGTGCAGTGTTGTTGGGTTTGAGCAAAGTGCATTGTGAGAATGGAAAACAAAAGTCAGGTTGTTTTTTTTTTTAATATATAGCTGTAAGCGTCTTTGAAATGTGGCAACACTGTTTAGGAACTCAGCTGTGATGGGAACTGGAGATGTGATGACAACTCGGATGATGACAGAATAGGACTCCACTTCCTGTTGCCATTTTTTTTTCTTTTGTTTAGTTGCCAACACAGTGAAAACCATGAGCAGTGTGGACATGCAGAAGCATACAGTACAGTACAGTGATGTTATGGGGATAACAGTCAAGAGTCAAACATGCCTTCTTTTCAGAGCAGACTTGAGAGAAACATTAACAGATCCACAGTTGCCAGTCTTGGCGTGTTTAATATATATATATATTCTTTTTAAAAACACATGACATCTCAAGCTTTGGTAGTCTTTTCTCCGTTTTGTTACATGCCTTATTTTCTGATCCCTACATATTTCGACAGGTAAGGCCCTACAGTAAAACTACCTGTCGGAACTGCCTCTGAGCGTCCTGCAGTTTTTGTTGTTTTCCTGCTTTTTCGGTAGTACTCGACGACTGCCTGGACTTCGCAGACAAAGGGACGGGCATCCGACTAGTAGGGGAAGCGACACTGGCGTTCTGCAAGGGGATCCAAACGGAAAAACAAGAAAAAAATAAAACAAAAGAAAGAAAAAAACACACCATATAGGAAGCATGAAAACTCAAGGCACTGACAAGGTGAAAAACCTGCTCATAAACACCTCAGTAATGTTACCAGTTAAAGATCATGCATCCAGTATAGTCAATATACATTTGTACATGCAGTCAAGAGAAAAAAGGTCAGCAAAGACGAATCCTCATCAGAGCGTCTTTGATGAAGACACACTTGCTGAAAACATGAACGTTTTAAGCAACGAGTTGAAGGAAATAGATGGGCGCCAGGAACCTGGTAAACAAATGCCACCCACAATCATGTCACCATGATTTCACAGAGTGGAGAGAGAGCCACAAGGGGCATTCCCAACACTTCCAAGCACCAGTGTGGAGTAGATTAATGATTCGGTCATTTTTAGTGGTTAAAGTGAAGGTAGGTTTGGAAAAAACAAAGAAGGACCCATAAGCTTCCCGGAGTGATAAGAGCTAAAGTGACACCTGTTGTATGGAGCTGGGGGTGTTGGGGGAAGAAAGAGGAGGAGTAATGGTAGTGGTGCTGCTGCTGGTGCTGATGGTGGAGGGGATGACTATAGGGCGAGGAAGGAGCTGTGGTTTAGGCTTCTTCAGTGCACTTTTGGTTGGTACCTTAGGGGCAGAGACTCTAGAAGATGGAAGGGAGGATGATCTTTTCAACCCTCCTTCCAAGCTTTTCACTTTGCCCTTAGCCTCCTCCGTGATAAGAGCTTCGTCAGGGGAGCATGGCCCCATTTCACTAATGGTGGTTTCTAGTTGCTTGATTGTCTGCTCTAAGCTGTCTAGTGTCTTGTATGTGTTCTTGCGGATCTCGTCGGTCCGGCAGAGGGATTCAGAGTTCTGTTTCTTTAGCTGAGGCATTCCTGATGACCTTTCCCCTAAGGATTTAGAGCGTGCAATCTCAAAACGTTTAGCTTCTTTGTGCTGTTTCACAGTACCATCAAATTCCTCCTCATCTTCGTACACAACCACTTGTAAGGTCTTTTTTCCAGATTTAGTCCCGGTGCGGATCGCTTGGGACAAAGCAGCCAGCTGTTTCTTTGGGAACTTAAACTTGAATTTCTTCTTGCCATCTTTACCATCTCCGCTCGACTCTAAATTACCCCCACTGTCTGATATTTCATTTATTGAGGTCGATGAAGATGATAAGTCGGGATCGGCATTACCCTGTGAAGACTTGGATTTCTTGGCATCAACCACGTCAGTATTTTCAGCTTTGACCTGCTGCCCACCACTCATCTCACTGTCTGACTCTTCGCTCTCCTCATCAATTCGCTCCTCTGCCAGCATCCTCTCTAGCTCCTCCTCAGTCTCAAAGATGGTCGATAGTCGTTTGTACGCTGAACGGATGTCCATGGGCTCGTCGAATATGATGATGACCGGCTTCTTGCTGAAGCCGTTATCCTGTGGTGCAGCAGAATCCACGGGTGAGTTTGGTTTGTTGGTAGCGCTGCCTACAGTAACAGTTTGTACACTTCCCTTTTTAGCATTCACTAATTCCTGGTATTCACCATTGGATAGGGCCTGTATTCTGGTGTTAGTGATCATAAAGGCTATGTTGTCGGGGGGCGGAGGTGCTTCCTCTCCAGGCAGATCTGGGCTAAGACTGACATCTTCATTTGCCAACTCAAAGTTAGGCGTCTCCCTGTTTTCACTTACAAACTTTGCTGAAATCGCCTTTTCATTATTTACTACTGTCAAAGACTCAGTGATGACAGTTTTACTTTTAGTCTGTTCCTGTGTAATCTTTTCTTTTTTCTTTGCATTGTTAATTTGGTTGCGTATGTTTCCTTTCTCCATTTCTGTGCTGGTTTTCAAAGATACGGAGCGTTTCATGTTCTTCCGTGGCAGTTTGAATCCGTTCAGTCCCACGGGTTTAGGAGATATCGGTGGAGGTGTGACAGCTGTGGGTGACTTGGGCTTCTGTGCCTGCTGCTGCTGCTGCTGCTGCTGCTGCTGCTCTGGAGAACTGGCATTAACATTGACATTTGACACCTGTGATGAAGGCTGAGCGGACTCTTGTGGTTCAAGAGTCTCCTCTGGTCCTGGTGTGGGCGGGGGTTCTTTAGGAATCTGTCCAGTCACATAGTATATGACCTGTAAGTAAAAGCAATTAGTCTGATAATAAAACCTGATCAAATGTATACAATGATATTTTTGCAACATTAAATTTCATACATACCCCTTGGCTTTGTCGAAGTGTTGTATTTCCATTTTCATCGGTGTCAGGGACTTTGTCCTCTCGACTGGGCTCTGAAGTCTGACAGGACAATGTGTGAGGGAATAATATTACTGTGGAACTGGTGTGTCAGGTTGCAAAGGATTATCAATGAGCTTGATAGTAACTGACAGTAGGCCATTAGCTAGTTTTTTTGCTTTTCTAATATCTGATATTTTTGTTCAAACAGAAGGTCTGGAGCAGTTATCTTCTAAATGTTAAAATGATTTTAGCCTGTTCAGTGACATGAGGCTCTAATTCATGTCAAAATTTGCTATGTGCCTTTGATTTTTCCGCAAAAAATATTGTTCTGGTGAATTTTTACTTTTGAAAGTAGTTAAAGCCATAATAGTGTTTATGACCTCAGCTTTTATGCAGCATTAGCTCACTTTCTGTGTTTATACGATTCATACACTTAAGCTCAGTTTAGTCCAGTTTAAATCTAATCAAAAACAAAATTGCTGGTTGTAAAGATTGCCTGAGACAACATTGGCTGTTGAACACATTTTGTAAAACGGGAAAAGCAAACTAAAGGAGAGTAGCAGAGGAATAGAAAGGTAATTGGTCAGATAAAGTGAAGAAGAGAAGCATGCAAAGTGGCCAGACTGACCTCTAGTGAACCAAGTCTGCAAAAACAAGGTCTGTCTGCACAATTTAACTCTTTATTATGTCTTGTTACTATTCGTTGTCAATTTAAAAATTATTGGTTTTGTTGGATTAGATGTGAAGTGTCATTAAAGAAAGACAGAAGACTGTTTATTTGACTCATCAGTGCAGAGATCTTTATTTGGCGTAATAAACTCAACAAGTCATAATTGAACGAGTGACAAGACACATCACCCGGTGCTCTGGGTAAACGAAAGACAATGCGCTGTTTTAGATGCTTCATTTTATGCAGACTTAATCCTGAAACAACTTGAAGCCGTGATATCCAGCAGAATCAAAGAAGTGAGGTGGGAAAAATAAGGCAGCCAAGGAAAGGAACTCGTGGAGGCAGCTGTTACAGTTCTCTCGAGCAAAAGCAAGGGTGCAAAGGCTGTAGAGGTGTTAGGCCATCGACTGTGTCAGACAGTTGGGAGAGGCAGGCAGTTAGGTGGACAGCTGTACGGCGACACATAGTTTACCTTTTTCTCTTTGAGGGGCAATAATGCTCCTGGTCTTAGCTCTCTGATTTGAGGCTCAATTCGAGGTGTAGCCTCTACCTCTTTTTTCACCTCTACATCCTTAACTGAGCACTTCTGGAAAACCTGAAGGGTGGAGAGAAGTGAAGGGGAAATGGATTGGACCACTGTCTGTCAAACCACAAAAGGATTTGACAGTTGCCAGTGCCCATCTGGAAGTGAGAATCATCTGAAGAAAGGACAGACAACCCACACCCGAAATGTAGAAAAAAGTTTGTTTGTGTTTGTGTTGAGAGCATGCATGAATCTAACCTGGAGTTCTGCCATGATCTTATCGCCTTCATCCTCCTCGTCTGTGGCGGCTGGGGCTGTCACAGGGGAGGGGTAGTCGGCTTCAGCTTGGTCTCTGGTGGAACCTTGGGTGATTTGAGTTGGGGAGCCAAGGGTGGAGGCTCCTCTTCAACCTCCTGCCATATCAATGAGAAGAAATTATGACGTTACATCACAATAACTACACTCAGAGCTCTGCAATAGCAACTGACATTATCTAGTAGCAGCATTACGGGCCATTAAGTAAACTGCAACCAGGTGCTCAAGCACAACGTTCTATATGCACTGATGGAGACTGTCCGTGGCCCAGGTTGAGTAATTGTACACTGTCAAGTAACAACAGTTTAAATATAATGTGGCTCCATTTCACTGAACAATATCCACTTTGACTGACCTGGGTGGATACAGAGTCCTTCCGGGTGTAGACCACCTCACCGGAGCGTGTAGTGGTCATGCCTGAGGTGGGAGTGGGGAAGGTTTTCCTGGGGGGAGGTGGTGGGGGAGATTTGTTGGCTTTATCAGATCCCGTCTTGACGCCGTTGTCTTTTGAAACTTGCCTTATGATCGGAGGCTGCTCAGCGTTGACCCGGGATGATCTCTCTAGAGTTGGCTTGGCAGGTTTAGGGAGCTTTTCAGGTGGTTTTCTGGTGGATTTGTCTGTGTTGGACTCTGCAAAACATCAATAGCATAATTAAAGTTTGCATAAAGAATGTATGCATTGGGTTTGTCCAGCTGTTTACCTGTTGGTGATTCAACAGTATTGGGGGAGTCTACTTGTTCAACAGGAGTAGCAGAAAGAATCGTCTGGTTCTCCTCCACGTCTAGGTTAGGGATTCCCTTCATCATGTTCACCTGGGCTTCCTGGAGAATCTTTTCAAACTCCTTTCCATCATAGTGGCCCATGTTTTGCCTCCTCTCTTCCCATTCCTTCTCTGCTGCCTACAAGACAAATGCTTCTGAATTGTAGATCATTTTTATACAAACCAAACATGCTGTCAGGTGACGAATAATACCTTTATAGACATGGCTCTGTTTTTGTTCTTTTCAGGGATGTTTTGCAGCTCCTCTATAACCATAACCTGGTGGACAGTGCCATTACCATTACTCGATGGATTCCCATTGGTTTTCTTTTGAGTCGCAGGATCCGCAGACACACCTTTAGGGGATTCCCGGCCTTGATCCTTACTTGGATTGGGACTAGGAGCATGGGTCGGATTAGGAGTAAGAGGTGGACTAGGTTGAATGGTCAGGGCTGCAGACTGCTGGGACTGCTGCATGTGGACTGGGGAGCTCTGCACTTGAAGAATGACCACTGGGGAGGCGGGCATAACTTCAGATTTAACAGTAGAGCTTTGGTGCTCTAGTGAAGCAGACGTGGAGCCTGGGGTGACTGACACTGGAGGGGCTTCTGCAGAAATAGTGGTGTCTACTGGGACATTTGCTACATCAGGCCCTTTCTGAGAGCCTTCAGTTGCACATCTGCAGAGAGAGGAAACATTATTTTAATATATATACAAATGACAGCTAATTCAACATAAGAAAAACAAAGCTAGAATATGACATTGTATGGTTCAGCAACTTTGAGAATGAAAAGTTGTTGAGACTGGAATGAAAGAAAAGCCAGAAGTGACTTTGGTATCAGTGACATATTAAAATGGAAATGAGGAACTGCAGTGTCCACCAAATTAATTCACTTATCGGTTCACTGACAGCAATAGAAGTAAATCAAGTTGGACGTCACACTCCTCTGTCCACACAGAATGACCTCTTTGATGGAATGAAGGCCAGCCTGCCAGTGTAATCACAGCTTACAATCGCCCACATAACAGACTTAGTGAGTCACTCTGAGAAGTGCTTTTTGTTTTCAACTTCAATTCCCGCTCTGGTTCTAAACTCCAGCACCTGCTGATCCTAATTTATTTTTTTGTGCCCTCTTCTGTCTCTTACTTTCTGAGACTGCTCAGTGCGTCAGTAAGACCCTTGACCCTTTTCAGCATGCTGTCCAGTTTATGAGGCTCTTCCTTCAAAAACTTAACAGCTTCCACTTCCACCCTCAGCACACCTCTCATCCTGGTCTGCAGAGCTGGGAATTCTCCTGAGGAAAAACACAGTCATTGTTTGAATTTGAAGATTACACAATTCAAACAAATAGAAATTATTGGATTTATTAAATACATCTGGTTTTCTCAAACATTTTATAACTGTCCTAGCACTAAGGTATAATTACTTCAACTAACCTTTGAGCCCAGCCAGAGATTCTCCTACTTTCCTAAGAGTGACTGCTCCCTCTTCTACATCTTTCAGGGTCACCACTCGCTGTGTCACAGTTGAGTCTTTCTGCAAGGAGCCGACATACTGCTCCAGCTCACTGCACAGACAAACGGAACGTTTACACAACAAACAGTATGTACCATCTTTTAACAGCAGGGGGAAGCAAACAACTATGGATTTTAACCATGTAAATGTGCAAGGATGTTGGTAAAACTATACTTTATAATCTATGTTCAAAAGAGTAAAATTATTTTAAATCTAAACTCTAAACATTAAAGCTCACACTAGGAGATGAATATCACCCTTAAACACACATTTTCCCTCGAAGGAATAGTTTTATTTATGTAAAATGAGCATACAACTTGCTTCACTATTTTGTTCTTAAGAGAAAGAAAAAGTCCACTATGAAAGGAAAGCATTAGTTGAGCGTGACTAGCATCAGAACCAAAATGGTGCTTTGTTGACTATAAAAATAAAAATAAAATGTAATAAAGTGTTCCTCAGATAAAGATAGTTCACTTATATAGAACATTATAAAATATAGGATTTTCTATTATATTTAGTCTTCGTTTTGAGAAAGCAGTGGTTTTCACATCTCTTCCCATCTGGTCTTAAAAGCAATAATCAAGCTTTATTTAAAAAGGGGAAAGCAGATGAAATTTGCTGACTGGCAGAACACCAGTATTAACTGAGCTTAATCCACTGACGTCCGTGCCTTCTCATTTCCAGTCTCTCAAAGCTGCTACCATTGTGTTTAATAGGGCATACTAGAGCAGTTAACAACTATCTACCAAGACAACACTGTTTGACCTTGCGTATAAAACACCCAAATAAAAATGATTGAAGCACTGCTCCAAGATAAAGTAGGTGAGTTAAAATAAGAGCAGGGCAGTGGATAATTACTCCATTGTAAGGTCTATTGTTTTGGTTGCTGCCTAAGAGGCTTGTCAGAATAAACCTGTTGGCTGTAATTTAGCGGGCAATGGCATGCCAAAGAGTTTATGAGTGCAAACAGCTCAGGTAGGCTGAAAAAAGCCCTTTGGGGGATTTTCTATAAAAGGAAGCACACTGACATGAGCTTCATGGGTGTGTACTGTGTAGAGGCTGCACTGAGGAGCTTGTGAAAGTACTAATAACCAGGGTAAAATTACTAACAATATGCTACAGTGATGTGAGGAAGTCAACTTTTATTGAACTCACCTGAGCTGTGTGAGAACCCGCTCCTCTAGACTTAAATACTTGTGCCGATCCTCTTCAACCATAGCTCTCTGCCGTTGGACAGGGTCCTCCAGACGCTGCACAGCCTCTGCCACTTTAACACTGATTTCCTGCTCTGCCCGCTTTAGTTGCACTCGTAATGCTTCTTGGTTCTGAAGCTAAAGACATGCACAGAGTACGCGTGAGATATGAGAACAAATCTGCACAAACACATCATCTGAATTAGCTGTGGTTTCTTCTATTGACCTGTATTGCTCACATTTAAAAGGAAGGCTTAGGAACAGACTATAAATTGATTGAAATCATAAAAGGTCTTGCCTGTAGTTGTCTCATTTGATGGAGTTGAATTCTGAGCTCAGAAACATTTTTCCTGAACTGCAGGAGGTTGACTTTAAGAGGAACTGAGACTTTGTCTGGAGGGCATGTTGTGGTCTTAGGAGCCAGAACTGGAGAGCCACCTGTGAGAAAAGAAGTACAAGCTCTGTTAATAACAAATAATAACTGTGAAAAAGAAAAACACCTCCTTGTTATTACATCACAAGTTTGACTGACTTTCCCAGGCGAGTGGTACTACAAATGCAAATTCGCTCTTTCCAACTCCTCCTGTCGACAAATTACAGATGTGAAAGTACAAGTCTTTATCGTCAACATTTTTTCCCCATGCCAACACATCAGTCTGATTTAATATGTGTAATGGTGCGTACCATTCTGAATACTGGCTTGCACAAGTCTGATAACACATTTCAGCACTTCAATCACTGCTGAACTTTTACTCAAATTATTACATTGAGTGGGTTTGGTCATGTTTAAATAGTCCACCATTGCTGCTTTCAATCAAGACCTAATCATAAGGTCTAATTAAGAAAGTGTCCCAGCCCAGGAATGGCATAATAGGACAGTTGCTATTTAAAGGGCACTCTAAAGCTCCTTCAAATCTTGGCTGGGTTTTTACAGAAGAGACTTTTGTGCTTATAATCCATTGCACCATTCATTTCTGCCTAACATGACAGCTGCCTAGACTAGAAGAACAGGTTACAATGTACACTGAAGCTTCTGTTTCGGGCCTTATGAAAGTAAGTCAGCACTGAATGAAAGAAGTATAGTAACAATAAGTACTAGTGGTTCCTTGTATTTGGCATTGGTGGCAAAAAATAAAGAAAAATATTTCTGGTCTTTTAAAGATTTTTTAAAGCACAGTGTAGCCAAAGTAGCTGAAACCCCAGGCAACATTTGCTAAGGTCTGTATGGGATGTGTTTTTCTTCTGCTCTACCACAAAGGTTGCAGATCTTTTTATCAAACTGAGATAACAAACTTCCAGAGTAGAAATTGAATCCCTGAATCATCTTGGCAGGCTTGATAGAAGTAAAGGCTTCTTGTTTTAAGTAGTGCTTGGAGGGGCTTGAGTTAGCTCTGCTGGCTCCTGTCTCTTAACTCCTATTAAACCAAATGTACTAGAAGACTGGGATGAAACATAAACCAAAAAAAGGAGAAAAAACACTGGCTTTGTTTTCCCTCCCGACAGCAGTGCTCATTGCAGACTGTTGACTGACATTAATGTAGGGGCTTGTCTGCACAAGACACGGTTTCAAGACACGGTTGTGCTAAAACTCTTATTTATTCTAGAAATAGCACACAAGAAGAGTAATACTAACCTGAGCTCTGAGCACCATGTGCTGGAGAAGATGTCTTTGGTGGTCTCTCACTGTAGTCAGAAGGGAATGTATTAGAAAGCAATGCTGATGTGAGAAACAAATTACATTTTCTTTTTCTTTCATAGTTTAGTATTAGTAGAAGTAGTGAACAAAGTGTGATGGGAAAGACTGACATTTAGAAGTTTTAGATGATGTTAATGAGAACCATCAGTGTCAAACATACACATTTGTTGCTTAAAAATCATTTTTAAGATGGTCAAGCAAACATTAATACAATGAAATGCAAGGGGTTGAACTGCAGCCAGATAAAACATACATCCTGGCTATTTATCTAGAGACCAATATTTATAGGTTATATTTAAATGTGTTTAAAAGGCTATAATAGGAGATATTCTATGGAGGTTTGACCTGTTTGTTTCTGTTTATTTGACCATTATCCTCCTAATACCTCATCCTGTCCTGTTATGTTATTGCTTACCTTATTGACTCCTTGGTGCCACTAGTGTCTGGACCCTTACAAAGTGCATGCTGAACAAGACCAGTCAAGCTGGCAATCTGTTGCTCCATAGCCTTCATTCGCTCTCTGTTGAAACATCAAAACACCTACTTGAACACTGAAGCCTATTGAATATTACAGCTGCCAAATGAACAATTACTGAGACTAAAAATGGCAGCTGTAAAGAACTTTTAGATTAAAAATATGCAATAATAAATCTTGTGGGAAGGGAGTATGATGGGAAGAATTCTATTAACTACTGATTTTATGTCTTGAGTAAATACTGACTCCTTTCCGAGAAATTCTGAATAACAACATCACAGAAAGCACAAAAACCCAGCAGGAGATGGGGTCAAATCAATAAACAATACAGATGACTCCAAAATGAAGCCTGCAAGTCAAAACAGTGGCTGCTTAGGCCCTTTTGTTTTCTTTAACTGAACCACATCTTAATCTCAAGAGTGGAGAGTGGTCTAAAACTGAACAATTTGAATAAATCACTGACAAATATTGGAAGCACCTGTGGGCTTGAACCCAGTTTGCCTTGTTAGCCCTGAGGCTGTTGAAGATGGTATGATTAATGATGGGGTCAGGTGTAAGGCCAGCTAAGGACTGGGAGAAAGATGTGTCTATCACACCTAAGAGTTTATTAACATTGACATTCTAAGAGAGCACATGGGATTACAAGTGTTTTTTGTACTGTTTTTTCAGTTTCAAATTCCTTTCTCTTTTCCGTGATTCCCAGGGTATTAACAATACTGTGTTTTTGGCTGCTCAGGTGGTCTAGCTTAATATGTAATACTTTTTCAACCTGGTAAACATTATCTAAGTAAACACTTCACCATCTCCAGTGAAAATGTTTTGCTGACCTTTCCCCTTCTTTTTGTTTAATTGCCTTTAGTCAGAATAGTCAGAGCAAGCATGACTACTGATAAGTCTGCTGGATTATCCGGTCCGAACAAACCCTGCAGAGTGGTTTTTGGCTCATAGACTAACAAAAAAATATACAGGAGGCAATTGGGCCTACGGATACAATCCTATTTCAGCAGTGGTAGTTTTGTCTAGAGTTCACACTCAAAACACATAATAATTATCAAAAATAATCTTAAACCCTGCCGTTTGAATAAAGACTGTGAAAACAGTGGTCAGATAAGTTAAGTGTTGAATATACAGTACAATACAAACTGATGCAAAAGTGTGTGCATTAGTGTGTGCATTAGGGTGTGCATACTGCGTAGATGCTGAAGATAGTGGAAGACAGTCTGTATTACTGCTTTCAGTCATGAACAATGGAGTAGAGTTCAGGCCAGGAATACATTAGGTTGATGTTAGAGTGACACTGGGATGCAGAGTTAGTCCATGCTCCCATGCAACATAGGAAATATATACTCAGTTTGTACACTCTTACCGTGTCTGCTGGTCACTGGCGGCTGGTATGGGACCCTGATGGGGACTTAGGATGTCTGTGATCACTGGAGACCCCATGTTTCCGCGTGCCTTGGCCCCTGTTACGTCCTCCTTCCTAAAAGACTGGCGGACAGGTGAGCCCCTCTCAATGGGAACGCCGTGAGGTGGAACTCCATGAGGGGGAGCACCATGAGGGGGAATGCCATGTGGTGGTACGCCATGTGGAGGTCCCCCATGTGGAGGTCCCCCATGTGGAGGTCCCCCATGCGGAGGTCCCCCATGATGGGGTCCACTGTGGATGTCAATCAGTCGTACCTCAGCCATTCGGTGAGGTGATGGGGGAGGAGTCTTGGAGCCCAAAGTAGGCAGCTGGCTGTTTCTGGACTTCTGCCGATACAGAGAGGGGTGATCCATGGTGTCTGTCGGGCTGGGCCCACTGTAAGAACCTGTGGATCGGATAGAGGCACGGTGGAATAGCCCCATGCTGTGTTCTGGACCATCTAGACCAGGACTGGGGTGTCCATGGACATGGCTCATTCTTCCCTCTTGGAGCATGTAAGGGTCTGCATACAAGCTCTCATTGGCCCGAGTAAGACTGTGGCTTTTATTGCCCATGTTCTCATCTGGCTTTACATCCCGTCTTTCCAGGATAGCACTGGGACAGGGTGAGATAGAGCGGACAGTAGCGCTGGCATTAGACAGTCTGTCTCTGGGCATAGTGGCGCTGCTCGGGAGGGACGCCTGCCGTGGACCAAATGGGATTCTAGAGGGGGATGTAGGCATGGCCTGAGGGGTTGGGGGGAGTGCACCCTGCATTGGATGATGTGGTGGTGAACCTATTGAGGGCTGTCTCAGTAGGTGTGGTCCATCCCGGCCAGGATGTGCCATGTCACTGTGCATCTAGAAAATCACAAAGTAAAAAATATTTTGTTATAACACTTAAAGTTCTATTATGCACAGACTGTATTAGCTCAGTTGCCCTTGAAACAAAAACATCAATTTCACTCACTTTACACAATGTCAGAAATATACAATGTCAGCAATTCTTTTACAGGAAGAAAATAGCAAGTGCAGAGCTGTGAAACCCATTCGAGCCCGAAGGCTTTGAAAAAACAGCACAGTAATGAAGGTGCCGGGATGTTTGCCTTGGCTTAAAGAGCTGTATTTTTGTAAAGGATATACAACTTGCTCTCAGGACACAGAAGAACAATAAGTAAATGATGTGGGTTCATTTGCAATTTTTTTCCTTAGTCTGTTTAAAGTCAAATAATCTTGGGTGATTTTTAGCCCAACCTCAATAAATGACCCTCAAAGGCAGAAGTACAATAAATATGCTTACATTTCAACACAACGTCATTCTGAGTTGGGGTAATATATGAGTAACCAAGTTGTTGTAAAAATACACACAATGAGGTGACTTTTTAACAGGTACACGCGTCTGATGTGCTAAAGCAGCTCCTGTGTTAAGTATGACAACTTTTACCCAAGATTTGACAAAAAAAAACATATTTATGCTTACCACATCTGATACATCTTGACATGCAACATTCTGAGCTTAACTTGTTCATAAAAAGGGTACAGGTTTTTGCAACACGTTTTATAACATTGTCTAGTAAGGGAGTGCTTTCTTTGTTTTTGAGCTTTTATTGTTGCTTTTACTCTCCAATAATTCAGTGGTTCCAAAACACATTTGTAGCTTTAATAAAAGGAAGGTCATTATGTATGAACTGGTTGTGCAGGTTATTTTAGGTTAACTCTTGTTATCATCAAGTTGTTATTGAGCCATGTGTTATTTATAAAGAACTAACCAGGACCGACTACATTTAACAACTATGCAATATAGAAATAGAAGCCGATGAAGTTAGATCTGCATATGATAACTTTTGATGAAAGGTTTCCAATGCTCCTGCAAACAGGTTTATATTTCCTGTCTATTCCAGTCAAACAAACAAGCTTTTGTTCGAAGGTATGACTCACAGGATACAGTAACACAACACACACACACACACAAACACGAGTCAAAGCTAAGTACTAGTCCTTTCATTTTTCACACTCTGTTTTTTTCTGTACTGAAAAGACATAATACAATAAGGAGGTTAAAATGTCTCTTCGGTCTGACTTCGAAGAGAAATGTATTACGCACTAGTCTAGCATCAATATCTATAATATATAAAAAGTGGTATGGGTGACAAAAAGATCTGTAGCCTGGTTTTATCATTAGTTTTAGCTAGACATCGTAATTGGTTGTCAATCATAAGCATGTTTGGAAAATTTTCTAAAAATATATATATTTTTTTTATATTTAAGCATATATTTAATATTTTCCCACAAACCTTACATAATCCCAGCTTTGAGAACAGAATACAGTGAACGGCTTACTCTGTCCTACTGAAATCAGGTATTAATTGATAAAATTACACTGCAATAATGAATTTAAAAAAAACACAAGAATATAATTTTTTGTAAAAAACACTGACGCTGTTTACTAAATATACTTTTCAGCTCTGTGTACATAACATTAAATCTGACAACCACTATTGACTGTTTGAAGATTATAAAGTGCTCTTTTGCATGAGGTTTATGTGTACGGACTCATCTTTAAAAAAAAAAAAATACAAAAATTTGCCTACATCACCATTTTAGAAAAACACTGCAAAGTGGAGACATTTAACTGCCTACATCTGTCCACCTTAAATCAATTACAACCAGACATACTTCTTGTTTTTATAACCACAGACAGCTTTATTTGGGTTTTACAGGACCAAAAAAAGAAAAAGGCCAACAGTATATCAAAAGTAACCGTTATGAATGTGATCTGTGGATCTGTTCATTCTTGCAGCACAAGGGGACATTTAATAGCACAAGCAGATGTGAGAATACCCCCACAGAAGTGTTTGAACAGGTGGACGGTTCATTATAGGTTATTGTATTTGCTCTGTGTTACTTTGAGTGCCAGGGTTTCCATTTCATTATTAAAACTAGTTCCATAGAAAACACACTGATAATTATTCCCCTCCAGTCTCAATAGACAAATAAACCCAAGACAAAATATGCATGTATAATGTCTGAGAAGAACAAGACTGTGTTCACAACATGAATCCTTTAAGTGGTTATGGGTGCTTAGATTAGTGACGTATCAAAGCTTTTAATCATTAATATGGAGGAAACATCTTTTTACTCAATGTGCCAATGAACACATTTTAGAGCCAGCACTCCATCATCCATCTTGTCTACTGGTTGACTTCTGTAGAAACTTAACCATACAGTTGTGCTCACGAGTCAGGGTAATCACAAATGCCCTGGCAAAATTTGTGATTGTTTTTGGCCAGAGAATATGAATGATAACACAAACATTTTTCTTTCACTCTACACTAGTTAGTGGTTGGATGAAGCCATTTATTGTCAAACAATTGTGTTTACTCCTTTCAAATCAAAAATGACAACAGAAACTAATCTGCGGAAATTTAACTGTATAAAACAGGAAAGGGAGATAAAAAGATATTCAAGGAATTGAGAATGCCAATCAGCAGATGAATGCAGCAAGTTCTCAGAAAATACTGGAGGAAAATTTGTACTCGTCAGCCCAGAAGCTGCACATGGGACGTACTTGGACGTTCCAACATGACAAAGATCCGAAGCGCAAGGCCAAGTCGACCTGTCATTGGCTACAGCAGCATAAAGTGAAGGTTCTGGACTGGCCTCAGTCTCTTGACCTCAATATTATTGAGCCACTCTGGGGAGATCTCAAACATGCAGTTTATGCAAAACAGACAAGAATTTACAGGAACTGGAGGCTTTTTACCAAGAAGAATGGGCAGATTTACCATCTGAGCCTCATTCACAACTACCACAAAAGACTTCTAACTGTCATTGATGTACACAGTATTTAGAACTGGGGTATGTAAACTTTTGTTCAGGGTCATTTGGGTAGTTTCTGTTGTCATTATGATTTAAAAACAGTAAACACTATTGTTAATATAAATGGCTTCACTGAGTGAAAAAAGTTTGTCATCATTCATATTCTCTGAAAAATAGCCAAAAATAAATAAATCACAAATTCAGCCAGGGTATGTAAGCTAGTGAGCTCAACTGTATATCAAAAGACTTGTTCAAATTGTGTCACATTTGGTGCTGTAGTTAGAGTTTTATATAGATCCAGTTGGAGGCTGTGTGTGTGTGTGTGTGTGTGTGTGTGTGTGTGTGTGTGTGTGTGTGTGTGTGTGTGTGTAAATCAAACTTAGAAATCTCAGGTTTGGAGGTTTTCCTCAAAGTCAACTGGTTTGCTTGTGGTCACCTCTGGTCACGGCTTTATTATTGCTTCAATGTTTGGCGCAAGATTTTTGAGAGAAATTTTAAGTAATGGACTATTACCTATTGTTGCATTATGTTAATAGCCAGTGGTCCTTGTTTTTCCCTAAAAATAGGCGGGGCCTGTAAGTTTCATTTTTTTTCCTACACTACAATGACTGAATGATGTAAACAATGACCCATCAAACGTAACATGTAATAACATAACATAATATAATAAATAATAACATAACATGATAAAGATACAGTTAATAATGACGTCGGTGAAGGTTCTCTGTCATCCAGGACATCTTGAAGAAAAGGTTAAAGCAAAAGCATCTGGAATAACTGGTAAGAGAGCTGAGGAAATGAATTATTACTGTAACACTGGTCATTGTATTATAATTTATTGATATACTTTTTGTCTAAAAACTAACTACTAACATCTAACTCTACACTGCACAAGTACTTCCAGTCTTTGTACCTGTGTCAAATGCATCCTGGTTAAACAGTCACAGCAATCCACGCTTGAGTTATTTCAGTCCTAGTTTTCCGTAGCTCCGTTTACAATATAAACACATAAACCATCATTACCTCATCACTTCTTTTAAAGCTCTATCACATCTATAGAGTAGAGCAGTCTGGATTATTCAGTTTAGGTGAATGTCATATTTGCTGAATCACAATAGCGCTGTAATGCTGCGCCTTGAGGCAGCGAGTTAGATAAAGGGTTATGCGGATTAACGGGGCAGATTTGAGGAGGGAAAATTTCAAGGAAAAGTCTTTTTGGAGGCTTTTGTTACATCAGCAGGAAACAAACATGCCACAAATCAGAATGGGAGATTAGGGCTGATACAGCAGGAGGAAGAAAAATAGTGGCATGAATCGTGTTGAATTGTGGCTTAAACAAGCTGCAGCGAAGCGTAGAGGCAAAGCCCGGGAGAACAATATGAGACTCCCCCCTTTGGAAGCTTTGGCAGATTAAAAGGAAGCAGGGGGACATTCCTTCCCTTCACTCCAAACAGGATGGAGGTTAGATCAACAACATTCAATGCCATTTGAGTTAAGTTTGCAGATACACTTACCCTGGTATCGCCGTTGGTCGGTCTGGGTCCATGGCTGAACGCCTGAGCAGGGTCTTTGTGGTAGACCTTCAAGCAGGAGTGGTCCGTGATGTTTCTGTAAACAGGAAAAGTGACCGGTGGTAAGAAAGTAGTCCAAACATCGCCATCGGACAGTGGACGGTCCAGTCTGGATCTTTTTAACAGTTCTCCCAGAGGCACATATCCCGACAACGGCCTATTACGTGACATACTCCACAATTATCCAAGATTTTTGAAAAACTCTGTGTCTGACCCTTACTTATTAAACTCTCTGTGAGTGCTGTGCCATTACATTGTGCCAGCCCTAAAGAATCACAAGACAATGTTTTACAGCCCTGATAAAGAGTTAGTCACAAAGTACACATCACTCTTGAACAGGACCTTATAATCTAACCAATACAAATGGCTTTTTAGTCTATCGCCACACAGTCGGCTGCATTATTGATAAGGAGTGGTGGTAAAAGCTAAACCAGAGAAGTCTAAAGTACACGGGACAAAGAATGTGTTTTAATGGACTTGTAAATCATATTCACAACATGGAGCCAAAAACCTGACAATGTGAAAGTGATTGAAAAGCAAGATGCTGAAACTTTCCCAACTTTCACTAAGGCATTTTTATGATGCAAAAATTGGGCAAAACCTTTCATTATGCTTGGTTTAAACACACAGCTAAACAAAGCAACATGTTTCTAGGCAGTGAGGGAAGAAATGCACAGAATAAGGTAAAGAAATAAAGGGTAAGTTTTACCTAACGTCGGACAACTCGTAGTACACGTTCCTCATGTCGTCTTTGACATAAACAGCGACGCTTGGCGACTCCAACATCTTCATGGTGAGCTGCTGCGGAAAGGCACTAACAAACAGAGCTCTGACTGTGTCGACGCTGGTGATCTCGTTAGGCATGCGGATCTGTTTGGTCTCGTCTCCGTATTGCAGGTACAGCACACCTGCAGACAAAAGGACCGAAAGATTACAATTAACCCTCTTGTAGTGCCACAAACTTACAGTGAGGTAAATCTTTATTAATCAGACGGCTGAGAAGTGGAGATTGGTAAAGCTTGAGCTTGTACGAAAAGGTGTTCTTAGTGCACTTTGGGTGAAGCGCAAAGAACTTCAAAAGCAGTTTCTAGCCCTTTCCTATGCCATTGGTTTTATTGTAGCACAGTTAGCACTCCGCACACATCACAATGACCTATTGTAGCAGCTTAAAGCCTGGCACGTTGCAGATATATTGGTGAAATGAAAAGAAAATATTAAATAGTCTTTTGCAAACACGTTATGTTGCTTTATATTTTCTTTTTTTTTTTTGCATTTGGAGCCTTTATTAGATAGAGTTGAGTAGATAGACAGGAAGCAAATGGACCCGAGCCAGAATCAAACCCAGGTCGCTTATGTGCGTATGCGTTCTTCCAGGTGAATAACCGAGGCACTCATTTTGCATTTGTGTATTGTTTTAATATTTCCTGATCACATTAAGTCATATGTTGTGTTTACATAAACTTTTTTTACGACTAAATTCCAACAGACAGATAGACAGACAGATATTTTTTTTTTGGGGCAGTTAACTGAAATACACTTCTATAAATAGTTCAAAGTGATAGATTACTTTACTTCTTAACTTTAAAACTAAAAAAAAAATGAAAGTTGTTTGGTGGTACGAGTGCCTGGGGTGGAACAGTAAAAGTAGTGCATAAAACAGACCAAAGCCTGAACCTCTGAACTCAGGGTGTGGCTTTTGTGCTGTGCTTTAGAAAAACAGATGTCTCTCCCACAATATTTATGGACACGCCCATTGTGCAGTTGTGTAAACAATGACTGGAAAATGAGAAAAAACACATCTATTTCCATTGTGGCACTGATTTTATCTGCAGTCAAAATACAATGGAACAATAACAATAGTAGTTTAATTGATTTGAGACTTTTATAGAAACTTTCCACAATTTATTCACAACAAAAACTCAAAATATTACTTCTCTGAAACACATAAATCAACCTGAATAATGCTACTTATTTTAAGAGTGCTGAAAATAGCAGGTTTAGAGAAATGGTGGCCCGGTTTTGCTCGGTGCAACCCCATAAAAGGACAAAGCTAGTAAAAGCTACCAGATGTTGGCGAAATATTAAACAAGATCCTACATGTTCCACGGGACGGTGAGACAGAGAGGGCAAATCCAGGAAATCAAAACTGCTGAGTTGCTCCGTCGCTCTTTCTGCTCTGTCTGGGCAGTAATAACTTAACAAAGTGCCCATTTTGAAGCAAAACATTATCTTTCCCCTGGGAGCTGTTATGTTAACAGTCTGCTAGTTTTCAACCAGATGTTAACAACTCGAGCAAATAAGTGTGATGACAAAGCGCCATTGATGGAGCACGCATTTCGAGGATTTAAATTCTTCACCTTCAGTTCGATTTGCAGCTACAATAAAAAAGCGAAAAGCTGGGTTCTAACAAGGAGTCTTGTTACATTCCTGAGAGCATGGTTTCACTCTGAATTGGAAGCAAATGGTCAGTGGGTTTCCTGACCAAATGGCACAAATAGCTGACTGACTGAGCTGCTAGACTATTCTGTTTCCCAGCTCAAAGGTTTTATATCTCAGCAATCATCAGATCACCTCTTTTTGCTGAAAATAAAGTGAATTTTGATGTAACAAAACAACAGAAAAGCATACAATAAGTAAATCCAAATGTTTTAGGCTACGCATGCAACAAATCTGCTACTTACGTTATGGTTTCCTTTTGTTTCAAATCCTACATCACAACGTTGACTGAGAAGCTCCAAACTTCCGTTGGGGCATAAAGAAGTGAGTTTTTTTTTTTCTGTGCATGTGTTTGTGTGACTGTGGGAGGGGACAGCGGGAGTGTGCCCCGTTTTTTTCTCCTCCCCTTCATCACAGTATGAACCCCCACTACCTTGAAGCTTTGTCCTAATGTTTTTCCAAAAACTGGCAAAGTGAGAAACGAACAGCGTGTGTGCAAACTGGTTTCGTGAAGCACATTTGTTATGAACATTTTTTGCATCTGCTACTGGCATTGAGTGTGGAAAGTGACACTCTGTAGTTTCATTCATTTAAGTCTGGTCAAAAGGCACGATACATAAATGCTTTGCTATTATTAAGAAGCATACCTCACTCACTATTTGGTAGGCCACATTTAGAGACAAGTCTGCTCTAAAATGATTTGGCTTTTGACTTTGTTTTTAACTGTCTAACTGTGAAAATAAACTCTGCTCTCAACTTATGTTTTTTCTGCGTATGCGTAAATACAGCTACCTATTTCTAATACTGTCTATGTGATGGCATATTGTGGATGCATTATTTAATATCTCACTACAGAGGCAAAGAATTCTAATTAAAAGCTCATGCCTGTGAGCTGAAGTGGAAAAAAGAGAGGATGCAGGAATAAAAAGGTAAAAATTTAAAAATGCTGTATCAAGGTAAAACCGTGCAGACATTAAGTGGTTAGTGCAAAGTAATGCTAAAATGTTGATGGTGTGAGACAGAATTTTCAACCCAAGCTAATCTTTTTAGTCTAATCCATTTTAATGCAGCTTTGGGTGGACAATAACGCTACATACCTAGCGAGCGGTCTTTCGTCTGATTGGTCGAGCGCACCACAGGAAGGCTGGCTCGAACCCGGCTGCCCCGAGTGAAGGCTGACGCCGTGTCTCCCTCGGACATGGCATCCAGTGAGTCCAACGAGGCCAGTGAGATGTGATCAACCTGGTCCCCGATGCTGGGCTGAGGGCTGGGGCCGTGCTTTGGGCTTCGGCTCTGGAGTGGGAACACACATGGGGTGAAAAGGTCAGTCCAGGAACCCCAAATATCACAGTGCATGCCTCTTTTACTTTAGTTGTTTTCTTGTTTTTCCCCACAGAAGTCACAGTGTTTTAAAGGATTATATGTATTAATTATACTTTTAAATACTCTAAAATAAAATTTACATTTGATTAGAGTGTTAGACAACTCATCTTAATACAGATATTGATGCAATACTCAGAAAGTGTTGCCCTGGGAAGGTTGTTTTGTACGATATCACTTTCAACTGGAAACAATAAGATTGTGAAATCTAGCAGCAGAGGTTTGTTGTTTGTGAATGACATACACTCGTGTGTTGAGTTGTAAGGTAAACTATAATGATGCTGTTCTCAGTAACCATCCGATATTGGCTCATGTAACAATGAGTAGTACTTTGTGTTCTGAGGTCCTACTCATTGTATATCTTATACATCCACTCTGAAGCTTCAGAACTAATTGTTGTTGCTCCAAGTTAAAAAGTGCTGGAGTGAATTTCCATCATTACTTACTTAGTTATTGTGTGTATTCATTGTAGTGTTAGACAGACATTCTGTATATTGTACGCCCCTAATCGATCGTTAGTCACAAATTCTTACATTGCTCTTCAAAGACATGTAAATCTGACAGTGTATTATAATTTGAGACCTGTGGGCATGGGGTTACTCATAAAACACTATCACAAGATATTAACAAATATAATTATTTAAAAGTATCAGAAATTCATATAATCCCTTTAAATGTTATTTGGAATCACACATTTGTTCAGACTTAGAATAAACACCTTGCATCTTGTGTTTGAATCTAACAACATAATAAACCAAAACCACACATATTAGTAGAGTACATTCCAAATTCATGCTTCTTTTGTCATCTCATTCACCAAACTACACAACTTAGATAACAAATTACAAACTTACAATGCAGGTACAACAAAAACAGTATAAACCGATGATTACGGATCAGGAACTATGTCATCACAACTTCAAGATCAGTTTCATGTCCTGTAATCAGATCTGCACCATATGGACTCCTTAAACTGCAGACACAGTCCCACAGCGTGTGAGTAGAGTATACAGCCCAGTGGACTCTTATGTGGCTCTGTAAGGTGATCTGTACCGAAGGGACAAAGTGGGACAGCCAGGCAGGGTCAGACAACACTGGGCCTTTTATGAAACGGTTCTTTGAAGAAGCGTAGTGCCATAAATACAGTCTGATACACAAGGCCAAGTGCAGAGGTTATAAAGAACTCTTCATGCTCTCATTTACAGTTTGTGTTTTTTAATCACATCTATAAGAATAAAGTTGTAACAGCTATGCTAAAGGTGAGCAAGGTCGACAGGGTTAGAAATGTTAGTGAGGAAAAAAAACAACCAGACACACAATGCACGATGCAGATAAGATAAAAGGCCCACTAACTCTGTGGGACAATTGGATTCTCATCAAGTAGCTCTGAATGTCAAGCTCAGAGTGAAGGGACGAGCATGTCCTGCAAAGACTGAGGGAAGAAGAAGAGAGGAGAAAGCAAAAGAAAAATGGCTAAGCATTGCCAGCAGTGGGGCAGGATGGAAAAAGAAGTGGCTATCGAACTAAACAGAGTAACCATGGCAACAAGTCAACACCAGTCAAACATATGGAGTTAGCAAAGAGGATTACCCCGTAAAACACATAAAAAGCTCTTCACTATTAAATCATTTGGACAAAATTGAAATGACCAATTAAATTTAACATCCCTTTTGATAATATAGCATCTGAAACAGAGTTGAGGCCGGGTGATATTTGTCGAGACGGGGAGGACGAGCATTTATCTGAAGAACCTTAAAACCTGACACAGCAGCCCCAAAATGCTGAGGCAAGTGCAACTCCATTAAAATACACTTAGGTTGCAGTATCACAGGATTAAAAATGCATGAATAAAGAATGCACCTGATAATCGTCACCCTCATAGGTCACCTGCAGTTGGCGTGTCATCTGAAACCAGCACAAATGCCTTTGGAAAACTGAACCTGAACCCTGAATGATTTATGAGTCAGTATGGTGGGCCTTCTTCACACACAACAGATCTTCCCATAAGGCGCGTGTTAGTCATCCGTCAGAGTGCTTAATCAAATTGACTTCTTCCATCACACGCTGGAACTAATTATGTCAAAGCGGGCTGCTGGTGTAACACAATATTTAAGACGGTAACAAAGTGGAGGAGGCGGGGCTAATGTGTTGGAGCAAGACAAAAGTGTGAACACAGATAACATTACAATGGATATAAGACAGTGACAAATTATTTATCAGCTATTATTATTTTCACCAAATCTCATTATGTACAATTATTTCAGTATTATATTGCATTTTCAATGATGGTCATTTAATGTGCCTGGAAATATTCTGACTAATCCTTTCTGTTTCAGTTTAATCTTGACAGAGTACAGCAACCTCAAGGGCCAAAACTCAAACATAAAATTCCTAATGGGTTTACAGAAAGGCATACACATTGGGCATTTTTCTGAAAACTTCTCTCTACTTTTCCACTTCCTCTTTATCATTCATAGTTGATCATTGGCTATGTCATTTTGATTTTCATCAAAACCCACTTCCTGTCTCCGTCCAACCACTTCCCACTTCAGGCTGAAAACCGCAGGTCACACCACTGACTAGAACTGTAAAACCTGCTCCGACCTGCTCACACCTCCAGTGCATTCCTCACCAGCAACCAATTTCTCTCACTTCGGTCAAACCAGACAGCCTGTGATTCTGTGTTCTCAGCAGCAGCGGTGGCGGGCAGCTCCTTTTGTACACCACATCTACAGTGACAGCTATGATAGATGAGCCACAAGAGGCCGACGTTAGCTTATATGCAAAATTATGACAAGTCAGAAATGAAAAGAGCAGAAGGAATGTGTCAAGAAAATCGAATGTGACAGAAATCACAATATGTCTTCTTTAACCATTGTGGTTTATACAAAGAAGATCTGATAATGTCTAACAATTATTATTCTAGAAATAAGCAAGTGGCTGAAATGAGCGCTTTGTGCTTGTCGGGTTTGTTTTGAAAACTAAAGACACATAGAGAGAGACTGGTTGTGTGCATGAATGAGTCAGGCAATTGTTCCAGAAAATCTGACCTGAACTCAGGACATCCTGAAAACATTCATGCAACACTGCTCTGACAAACACTGCACTGTCATTAGGAAGAAACTCAGGTCTTTGTTTGCAGGTACATATTTATGAGTGGGAGTGCAAGTGTAGTTTAAGGGTGCACTGTGTTAAATGTTTAATAAAATGGAACATATTAGTCCGAATTATGTTTTCAAAAGTGCATGATTGCCCCACTATAACATCCTATATCTTGGAAAAGTAGACTTTTTGAACCTTGAACCTTGTGGGATATTATTACTTACTGTTGGGGCAACCGTGGACATAAAGACCTGCCGAAGTAACACAACAATTTTTTTTTCTATTTGAACACTATCTTGCAAGATTTTGTTTTCTAAATTTTAAACAGTTATGAAACTAACAAATAGGACAAAAACACTAAATCTTGCTTTGTTAAAAAGTACAGTCTTAAGACAGGCTTTCTTAACTCTTAACTTGAATTGAACACAGTGTTACTTTTTAACATTTTCCTGGACGTGTCTAATACAGGTAATATTGGTACACTACTGTTGCATAAGGCCTATGTTGCCTTATACTTGAATTGTGTGTAAGCAAGTACATTATGGCTGTCTTGTATAACCTTGAATATGAAACAGCTATTTCCAGCCCAAATGAAAAAGTAGAAAGCATTACATCATGTGGGCCTTAGCAGCGTCTTAACTCCTGAGTCCTGACAGACTGACATGTGGAGCTGAGATGGGGCAATTAAATAAAATTACGATTGTTAAGAATAATGGCAGCTCTCATCAGCAACCTGCTGTTACACTCATGGAGCCTTAGAGACGTAGCCTCTGAAAGCTGCTCGAGCGTCATTTACCACACCTGCTACCTGCCTACACAAAGACCACTGATTGAGGCCTACTGTACCTTTTATATAATCAGCATAATCATGACATTACATGGACTGTTTTACCTTAAAAGCCCCTGATATCTCTGCAATCAAGTTGGCTTATCTTTCGCAAAAGTGTGTTTAAATGTGTTTATCTACATTCACTGTCAAAACTCACGCTTGAGCTGACCAGAAAAAAAACAAGTAACTTCCCCCACTCGCTGTTCCTATATTGTCTAAGAATGTAAACATTTTGGTGGAGGTGGAAATCTGTGTGGTTCCAAACACAAACTTTAGCGACGTGAGCACAGCCTCCATTTAAGATGCTAATTTGGCCGCTCAGTCCCTGGGGAGAGAAAATAGAGCTAAGTGTAATTACCTGCCTCGATCTGGCTGGCAAACACATAAACACAAAAGCTGACGGGGATTGTTAACCCTTTCAGATTTGATAAATGTTCCAACTAAGGATGTAAACTTCTAATGTTGCAACAAAGTCAGAGGTATTAAGTAGAAGTACAACTTATGAATTACAGGTTATGACAGTCTAATGTAAGCCATCTGTATTTGTCTATCAATACAGTTCTAGTGAAGCATTAGAAGGCCCCAACCACTGTTATGACTACTGCATCTGCATGTGATACAAAAAGAAATGTTGAAAGTATAGGCACCAGTATGACACACTTTCAGACATTTCAAATGTGGTACAAAAGTGGGGTGCCATGTTGACACACATTGACAGTTATTGTTGACACCGTTCTGGGTTCAAAATCCAACCTTTATCATTTTTTTTCCTCTTCTAATCCCCTATTGTCTCTGATTTGTCTCACTATCTTTAATAACAGTGAAAAAAGCTCAACATGAGGAGTTACTCACATTTTTATTCTTATTAATGACAACAGAAAGCAACATATTTTGAAAATACTATTTATCACCAGTCATTTGCCTCAACTCTCGTTTAACAGAACACTACCCTATAGATGACCTGGAGAGAAGTCATAGAGAAGTCAGAGAAAGGTTGGATAAAGAGAATAATTTAAGAAGTTTATTAGTTGTAGTAGTCAATCAGTGTAAAGCATCTTGGAACCAACTTTAAACCTTCAAGTTGTGAATGAACTGTCCAAACATCTCTACTGTCTATTTCTCAAACCAAATGTTCTCAACCCCTTTCAAAATGGCACGTGTTTTTTTGACATGCATTCACACCCATTTCATCCAAAACACCTGTTAGAGTCCAGTTCTGCAGTTCTGCAGTTATTAAAGCCCCTGTTAATCAAACGCTCAGTGCTCGTCCATATGCTGTCTGTGGACACACCATCATCCTTTGTCTCCCCCAGCCTTAATGACATTACAGCAAAATCCCCTAGTCATCCATTCCCATTCAGTGCCTTTCCATCCCTCTTTCCCTCCCTCCTCTGATGCATTCCTATTCTAATCCCTCCACCCAAATCCCCAGATGACCTTTGAGAGATAGCCTGACATGTTAATTGGTGTGTTAAAAGAAGATGATTTTACAGTGCAACTGAAGCTAAACTTAACATTTCAGTGTATACGCGATACAGCAACCAGACTGGGACCTCTTTATGAATATCTGGTTTCACCGCTCAGTTCAAATGAAGCCAATAACTTGTTCAGGCTGCAAATGAAGTGCGTAATCACAACAAAAATCAATGGCAAGTCTGTTGACCCTGCACAGCAAAGAGGCAAGATGGCTATCTTTCCTGCTTCTTGTGACATTTCTTACGACGCCAGCCTCTCTGACCATTTGATTGTACCCACTGATGCATATGCAAATTTATCACAGGCAGACATCATCCCTTCCAATAAAAGTCAACTCTGCACAAGTCAACCAACTGGAGCAACTACAGAATAGCATTTACTGCAATGTAGATTTTGTTAAGAGTAAGAAAATGTAGCAGAACTTTCCAGACATGTATCAAAAAACATAAATGTAATAGTTACCATTTTGGAGGAGCAGTATTATTCTTCTGCCTGAGTTTTGAAGACTGGAAACTCCCTGGTCAAAGGGAAACAATGTCTTTTCCTCTGATGTTTTTTCAGCCCTCCTTGCACTTGCCCAATGTAAGCTCTGTCCAGCACGCTTCCCTTGTTGCCTACTCTACCTCCCAGCGGATGCCCCCACACCTCCCCACCTCACCAGCTAGCCAACAGCACACTGAAAACAAAATTGGGCTGACAAAAGGGAAAGTTGGATCGAGACATCTGGAGAAATCTGTGTTTTCAAACACATGTTTTTAAATCTGAAAATCCAATCCCGATCGCAGTTAAAAGCTACTGTCAATTTCAGTCTTGGCTGCTCAAAGAAACAGTTATCTTCAATAGGCTAATCCCTGTGTCTAATGTGATTCTCTATCTGTCCTGCTTGAGGCTCTGGCTGGAGACGAGAGAGGGCAACTGTGGGACCCTTAGGAACCCTAAAAACCCAATCAATCCAAACACTGTCAGCATGGCTAGTTTCACCAAAGTAGTTTAGAGCAGTATAATTTTAGACCATGATTTAATATTATGGTTTTTCATGTGACAGACATTCACACTATGTATTTTTGTCTTTAAATTTAAAGGTGAAGGAATCTCATAGTTACCATAGCAACAGGAAAAACTACTAACACTATAGACCAATTAAAAACCAACCTGAGGATAAAACCAAAATATGCCTAGGCTACATAAATGTAAATACAGCAGATAATGTTGATAATGTAAGGTATTTAAGCACTTTATGAACACAAACATCATTCAACGAAGGAATGGTTACCTGTGTATCTGCTTTATGTGTTACGTTTAAAGCATGGAGTCAAGTTACATAACACTACAGGTCCAGACCTACACTGGCAGATTATTTACTAGTCTTGCATGCAATCATTTCAACACACCTTTGCGTGTGTACACACATTAAGCCCTACTCTCCCAACCTCCTCTCGCGCTCACTCTCCGACTTTCTCACCAAACAAATACATGCAAAATATTTGCTGACAGGGCTGGGGAGCCACGATTTGTCCAGACTTGCTCTGTGATATCACTTCATCAACAACAAGACACATTTGACATAACCACGAAGACTCTTCATATGTTTCACGTGATGATTATCATACTGTGACTCTGCATGCAGAACCTCCACTATATCAGAGACAACTGTAGATTAAAGAGTTTTACATAATCTCATTGTAATATCAGTAATCAACACACTGTACATGTAAGACTTCTTGAACTCTAATAATTGTTAAGGTATTTAATGTGCAAGGCATTCAAGTCCCTTTGTAGATGTCCCTATGTAAAGAACTATAATATTTTTACATTGTATTAAAATGAAATATTGCAAGCTCTAATATCCCGCAGCCCTGGATTCAATCATCTGTTATCACTCACATATCACTGTATATTAGAAAACTGTGCAAAGTTACATTGTCAGAGCAAAGAATCAATGGTTTTAAAATGAAATTGCCCTGAAACTTCTGCAGTGTCATTCTGTGATATGAATACACCATATTGTTCAGCCTAGTGCCTGAGCAGCCCATTTATTCGACACATCTTTATTAAACCATGTCTGTCTCCAGGAAAGCCCAAGTCTAATTTTGGTGTTTATAAAGTGATGCTGTAAATGTAACAAAGCTTATGTGTACACTGACAAAGAAGGCTTTCTTTGGTGTATTTTGGTTGATTCATATAAATTTTGTTACATGTCAAGTCTCCTTTTAGCCTCCTGACAGCAGTCTTGATAATGGCATAGACATTCATGAGTAATTAAAAAGTCACCATGAGCTGCATGCCTTCCTCCACTGAGCCTGTATGATTTATTATACCCAGCTTCCCAGAGGAGTCTTGCATTGCAAAGCTGTGTGTAAGGGCAAAGTAAGATAATTAGCAATAAAGCGTTATTTTTATTAAATTTGACAGAACTGCAACCATGCTTCTGCATCTCCTCAACACGTTTGGCTAAACACTGCTGTGGTCTAAGGACAGTTAGCTTCAGCTTAATGTATTGTAGGAAGTAAATTACAAGTGCTGTCATATGTAGCATTGTCTATTGTTTGGTCTCTGCCCCAGACAGTTAGTGACATGCAGTACCCTCATTCTGTTCTAAGTGACCGCTTCGTGACCTCCGCAAAACACAATAGGACACTTTTCTCCCAGATGTGCTTAATAATCACATACAAGCTCGAGCTGTGAGGTGAAGCTCCCCGATGACTCACTGGAGCACATATGTGATAGGTTACAAACTCCAGCTTTCACTGTCAACAAACAGCTAACCCAATGAAGCTGGAGGTGCTAAACCATGGCGCTGGTTATAGTTGACATGTGAAGTCTAAAATGTTTAACAGTTGAACTATCTTACGCCATCAAGCGATATATGAGGTGCTGTTAAGAACTGTAGCACAAGGTCTACTTCTGTCAAATTCTCAAATTTATTACCGAGTCCATTAAGGCTGATGTCTGTAATAGAAGCTTTTAACAAATGTATACCCACTTTCCAGGTGTTCCTCATCATCAGTGTCATTCTGTTTAACTGAAAAAAGTATGTACTTTCCTTTGAAAATATATTTTAAACAATTAGAATAGATTCTGGCTTGAAGCCAAGTTGTTGCCATGATGTTCTTTTTTCCAAACCAACACTCCAGCTTCTACAGCCAACTGGAAATGAAAGCACTAAGATCAAAATATAAGTTGTATAAGTCCAGATGCTTGGAGCTGGTACTGTCAGCAGTGAAACCATCATGAGTCTATCTCAGCTTTGTCTTTTGATGTTAGATTCATACCTTTGGCCCAAAGTGCAAACCAGATGTCTGCCTGCATGCAACGACTTGCACAACAAAGGTGCAGGCACAAAAACATGGGGAAACACCCTACGCGCTGATATATTTCTAGGGTTCAACAAGAATATACAGTGGTGTCAGTCACAATTAATACAGCAAAGTAAGAACAGAGCCAATACAGCAATAGAAATTAACATTAATTTTCACATTTTGGCTGATTATAAAATATGTCTTTATAACCTTAGCTACCCAGTAATCAAAATAATTCTGTATGATGTCTACAAAGCTCTCTGCTGTCTAGGTCACAGGATATCTAAACAATCTCATGCATGCCCATTGGATGGCAGCTAAGGCACTCTTTCAACAGAGACAATTAAATAAAGTGGGTCATTCACATGCCAACCACACATAAATTATCAAGCAAAACAGACAATCAGCTTGTCATTTTACTGGTTTGCAGGCTTCAGAGTAAAATCTTTTCATGATCTTTCCCCTTGAACTACATGCACCAAAGGATCAGTTGTTTTGACATTCAGAGTCATTTTTAGAAGGTTCTTCATCACAATCAAGGATAGTCCCATAAAGTTTTTAAAAGCATAAAATTGTTGATATTATTTTATTGTTTGAGCTTTGTATTGCTTGTCTTTGTACAGCGCTTTGAGAAGTTGCCTTTAAAGGCGCTTTATAAAATAAAGTTTATTATTATTATTATTATTAAACCTTGACAACTCTGGATTGTAATGGATTTTAACTTTGAACTGATGGACACCATAAATGCCAGGAGATTTATTTTGTAGCCACTGTTTGCCAACAGTGAGTTGGACAAGTGGAGAAAATAGCCAGGAAAAATGTCAAAGGCTGGTCTGCAAATGTTTCTCCTGCTGCAATAGCTGTTTTTACAAACAACTTTAATTGTGAGCGTCACAGCCATCTCACCCGCATTCTGTGCAGCTCTATCCAGAATTGTGAAGTATTTAAGACCCCCATAACAACACCTGACTGCCTGTATATGCCAGAGGAGCAACAATAAGAGAGCCAATATGTCTGGCTACTGTTGGCTCCTTAAGCCCGACTAAACCACTGTGTGATGCTGCAGAACGGTGTGCTGCTGGGTGCTCAGACCTGATTAGCTGCTCTGATTAACGCACTGCCACCGTGCTTTGAGACCGTGTGTAAAATTCTGTCTGGCTTGACTCATTATCAGCTCTGATCAGTAGCAGGTCCATCAGGGTGCTCTGTCAGAGGCTTAACCCCCTCCGCACCGTAAGTCAGGATTAGACACAGCCTTGGCGCCACTCCAATGACCACTTGTCCTCTCTGACGGGGTGCTGCAAACCCCCATCACATAAACGCTGAAGGTTAACGCATGGCTGTTGTTAGCCTTGTGTTTGTGTTAACTGTGGAGCTTCATGCCGATGTGGCACACCACACCAGCTCCTGTTGGCCGGAGAAAAGGTCTGATGGCTAACACATGTTTGGCTTCAGTCCAGCTCAACACTGATTGTGTGACTTCAGAAACAAGGAGCAGTCAACACTACAACAAAGACCTTCTCTGTAAAGCGTTCATTAAGCTATCAATTTTTCAGGATGATGTCTCTGCTTGTGTGTTCTGTGCTGCTTCCTGTCCATGAGGTCACCATTACAGCAGACCACCAGGGATCTAGTTCAAAACAGGAACAAAAACTGGCCCAATTGTTGCTCCTTTCTAAGATCACAGTCAGACTTTTAAGGAGTTGATGCATGCCCAGTGCCGGCTGTATCAGACTGACCTTGGCTCTGTGGATAGCAAATGTAACAAGGCCAAGAACCCACAAAGAAAAAAATGTGGAGGGCAGGCCTAGTGGTGCCATACTCCAGAACTTCTAAGAGTTCAATCACATACACCAAAACATTCACACGTTGTTGCTCAAGATTAAATTATGCTTTTATACAATGCTTCATTTAAATTATTTATAATCTGCTAATTCAAGGTTTCACATTTAAGTTAAATGTTAAATATGTTAAATAGATGTTTCTTTGTTAAATGGAAAATGTTATTTCAGTGGGTTGTATTTTTAAAGCAGGTAAAAAACCTTTCCAAAAACTCAAAACTTTCAAAAATGTGGGTGAGATTTGATAAAGTATGAAGGCCATCACTGCACCATCGAGTAACTTTTGAGAATTTGTGATAGCTTTAGTTCAAATGTGTCTTTGTCCAACTCTGTCCTGCTGACCACAACACTCTTTGTGAGTAAGAAACACAAATTATCTGACAAAGAATACATAACCTCTGAAATTGGTTGCATTTTATGGAATTTAACAATCAGCTCTAAATACCTGAGTCTATTCAAGGGAAAAGTTGCCCAAAATTGCCCGAAAATGTAAAAAAAAGTATTAACTGCTGCAGCTAAAGTATGCCAACCTGGTGAACATTCACTTAGATGGAAATATAAAAAAAATTACAATAGCTAAAAACAAAGTGGTAATAAAATGATTATTGCTATACCACTTTACCAGTATCGTTGGCCTTCTATTTGATATCTGTTAAAAGACATATAGTATATTTCCTATACAATAAAGACTGCATCTGCTATGTGCTTCTGGAATGTTGTTATTGCAATTGTACACAATGATAAATGCCTCAAACAATGGCATCTAAGTCACAAAATCTTAAAAGTGTGAAACTCAAATGTTTTTTTTGCATACTTAAAAAACTAATCTTTGAACACACATCTCCGCTCTGCATCCCTGAGGACAATTACCCAAAAGCATATCTTCGTTAGACAAGAAGAACACAATGAGCCCCTCCTGGCTGACACACTGTTTATAATCTGCTCTCTCATCAGTCTGTGGATTATCACAGCTTGGGGGCTCCTGACCTGTCTGTCTGCGAGCCTCTGAGTCTTTCTGTCTGTCCACAACTGCAGACAGCTGTCCCAACACAGCCACCGCACTCTACAGACGACCACAAGCCCGCCAGACACAGCTCATCACACACTGACACCGAGGCAGAAGGAGAGAGTCCGTGTGTGTTGTGTGATCGCTCATGCAGCTCGCTGTGTGCATGTCAAAGCCCCTGGCAGAGAGGGTGAGAGGATGGGTGGCGGTCAGGCCACTTGGATGTTATCTCATCTCCCTTGGGTGGGATCCAGGTCTTTGCAGGGCTGAAGAGGACAGGAGGAAATTAAACTGCTCGCTTTTGTTGTGGCTCGAAAGAGGGCACTGGAGAGAATCGAGTGGTACACTAAAACAGAGTTCCCCCTCTTTCTAAGAAGAATTATTTGGTTTGAACACTCCGCCACAAACTACTGCACCCTGAAAGGATTAAAACTCAAACATCAAAGTCCCAACTACGTTTACTGACATGTGCATGTGATCTTGCATTGTTTATCTAAAGCCAGTAGAGTTTTAAACAACAACAACATTTAAACAATCTAACACTGTCAGTTTATTAATTTCATCAATTGTTTTCCTTAAAAAACACAAATATTCCCAGGACCTTTTAACTTTATGACTTTCCAATTAAATCTGCTTAACAGGTTTTCCAGGACTAGTGGGAACCCCGAGATAACTCCCCCAGTGTGTGTGTGTGTGTGTGTGTGTGTGTGTGTGTGTGTGTGTGTGTGTGTGTGTGTGTGTGTGTGTGTGTGTGTGTGTGTGTGTTGGACTGTTTGCACGGTCACGCTGGGTGGAGCAGGGTCATCCACTTTTCACACTAAAGTCAGATCATCTTCCCCACCTCCGCCTGACCTTGATAAATCTCCTCCCTTTGAAACTCAAACCTCCAGAGACATTTCCTTCTCACCTCGGCTGCATGCACTGTTGCCACTCGTGTTGCCTTTCCTGCACTTTTTGTTCTGTGTGTACCTCATCCTCCTGCTCCCACCACTCTCAATGCTACAATAAAGCGAGCAAAAGTGAGCTGCTCTCCTGCTGTTTTTCTCCTCGGCAGAATAATTACACCTCCACGGCCGACCGAATAAGAAACGCTCCAACAAAATTGTTTTGCTTTGCCTTTTTTTTCCTGCTGTATTGTATATATTAGCCATGACTGATGCCATTCTTTTTCACATTTGTAATTACATTAGGGGAAATTCAGCCTGCAGTCATGTATCAACCCTCTATAATGCCAAAAATGATTGCTCAAAATGTGTCTGTACTGTGACATCTTGAGTCTTACTGCTATGAGGAGTGTACAACACATATTCACTCAAGTAAAAGTCTTTTAAAAAATATATATAACATATATTTATTTTGCATTTAAGTACAATCATGTGCAACATACCATTATATAAAAGGTTTATTTTATATTTATTTAAAACTAAATCCAACTGATTGTATCAAAATCTTCTGCAGAAAGTGACTTTTAAGTTGTTTTTACGGCGTAATTGCTGGTTTACATAATAAGCGTCTCATTAAACCGAGGGAACCTGCAGGATAAGGTAGGCTACCTGTAGAATTATTTACGTAACACCACTTTACGGGCGCCATTCTACGTAAACAAAAAAAAGCTCACCAGATCCGTTCGAGACTTTCTTTCAATTCTCCTAGGTGCCAAGCTCCCTCGTGTGAGTTTGAGGCACCTGACTTCGCGTCAAGTGTCTGCAGCGGTACAAGAAACTCCAAAGCGAACTTTAAACGAGTGCGTAAAAGTTGCACTCGCAGAAAACGAGCGCAAACGTACTTATAGGGTAATAACCACTAAGTTAAAAGTATCTTACCTACAGCCTGTTTACTGCAAAGGCGTCGGTGTAAGAAGTAAATTCCTGCTTATTTGTATTCCCGCACAGGCTTCACGCACAGCGCCTCGTGCTTCAAGACGAGGTTTGGATCCATCGCCTGCCTTCTCTTAGCGGCACTCCTGCCTCTGTGTCTCCTTCTTTCACACAAACACACACACACACGCGCGCGCGCACACGCGCACACGCACGCACGTACGCACGCACACTCGCACAACTCTCCCACAGTCCTCTCCTGCAGGCACCTACACGTAAACCGAGCCCCTCCGGCGTTGACATCACGGGTCGCTATGGCAACTGTGGCTCCGCCCCTCCCCGGAGCCCGACTTACCTGTCTGACAACCTCGATTTCACAACTGACTTTTGCTTATTTTGTGGTGGTTAAAAAAAAATACACAGACTTCATAGTATTAAAAGGATTGCAATATCAATCTGTCAATTTAATGCAGGTGATTGATTAAAAAAAATAAAATAATACAAGATAAGATGACCTGATTATGCAAATTTACAAAGTTCATCACCAGTGGAAACAGTTCCTGGTTGGAAGTTTGCCTTTGCATGTTGCTATACACACAAAATCCAGCATAAAAGGCCACCAAATCCAATTTTTTTGCACAAAGCCTGTACTGCTGCATGGAGCCCCCCACGCAGTCTCACCATTACCTTTGATTGTTTAGGCTACAAAGGCCACTTGTCCCTCCCCTATGTGTCCCCTGACCTATTACAAGCAAACAATGACCAGGTGAGCCAAGAGTTCACCTCAGTGCTCCCTCTGAGCCAACCAACCCCTCATCAGTTCACTTCTGTAAACAATCCTAGGTAATGCACTGACACACATGTGAGTCTAGTTATGGTTAAAAACAAGTTTGGAATCACATTTACTATTGCTTCACAAAGCAAAGCACACCTCCTCCTTCATGAGGCAGCTGTGGGAGGGAATGTGACAAGCAGATTTATAGGAAGGGCATTTAACCTGCAGCAAAATAAAAGGAGGAAATAGTTTTGAGGTTGCCTTAGTCTGAACATGAAAATAAAACTCCTCCAAACACTAAAACTTACATTTGATGGATGATTCTATTGCTTAGTAAATGGACACAACCATTATTGTGTCATGATTATTCATTTATGGCAATGACAAAGTAAGAAGAATTAAAAAATACACACCCCACTCGTGCAGCTCCCTGCTTTCTGTCCAAAACATACTGCGTAAAAAGGACCGTGAGATGGCATGTCCCTGTGTCGTGGAAAAGTACTCCCAAAATCTTCAAATTTAGTTAAACGTCTGTGTCTTTGGAAGTATGCCGTGTGAGCGAAGACATGTCTTCCATTAGCTGTTTCATTTTAAGCTGTCAATCAACACATGTATACTTTAGACTCTGAAGTGAACTGTGATTGGTCGACACCCACATCACATGCTCTATTTTTGGACACATCAAAGAAAAGAGAGGATTTGATCATTTTACTTCACTTCTCTGAAGTACTGAAATTATTTTTTTTACCGAATCGCAAAGATCTGATTGGTATTGACTGTTGCAACTGTTGCTTATCACAGACTGTGTGAAGAAATAGATGTTGCTACAGTTTTCTGCCAATGTACAAGAACTCTGTTATGTTATCTACTCCATCTTATGTGCATTCTTTTTATTTTGTTCTTTTTATGACTGATTTTTGTTCATGGTTGAACATTTTCTGTTGCCAAAGAGGCCAAATGTACAGCACAGGAACTGTCAATGTGCTGTTTATTTTTTAGGGCGGCAGTAGGTCAGTGGGTAGAGCGGCCGTCCTTCGACCGGAGGGTGGGTGGTTAGATCCCCGCTCAAAACATCCCAAAACATCATAACATCCCGCTCTCCCCCACATACTGCCGTTGTGTCCTTGGGCAAGACACTTAACCTACATTGCCTCCAGTGATGTTTTATAACACTGGTAAATAGCTTAATGTATGTAAAGTGCTTTATAAAGATTATTATTATTATCTTGGTTTGTCGAGGGAGGCAAAGGTATAAATACTGTTGTTAAGGCAAGGGAAGATGAGCCTGTCCTATTTCAGGCTGGAGTCATGGAGGTCTTCTTTTTGTCTAGTTTTGAACAAAGATGATCTGAGTTTTTAGTCACAAGCTGTACCTGTAACATTTAGTTGTGTAGGAGCACAATTTTTTTTTTTTTATCTTTTCTTGAAGTTTTGATGTTTTATGGTTTAATCTATTCCTGTGATTCTACATAATAGTGATTATATTGTACATCTGTTTAATGTTCAGTTGCCTGCTTGTACTCAGCACATAATCTGTACTGCTGCTCATCATAGGCCAGAACTACCTTGAAAAAGAGATTGTTATCTTAATGAATCTTTTCCTGGATAAATAAAGGTAAAAAAAAACAGGCTGTGCAACAGATCAAACTCTATTCACTAGTATGTCCTCACTTTCTCTAGTCCACTACAGATGATTTCTCGGATGAATAACCTCTGGACATGAACAAATAGCTTTTTAGTGCTCTAAGGTGCTTACTACTCACTCACAATCCACCATCAACCACAGCTCTTCCTTTTGTTCTGTAACTTTTTTATTGACCTATCAGTAGCCATTGAGTTTGTTCTGCACTTTTGGTTATAAACCTGAGTTAATCTAGCTGCAAATGTAAGCTGCAGTAACAGATGCTGTGACTAGTTTAAGACCGTGTGCTTGATTTCTAAACAAAACTGAATTCTAAACAAAATGTAAGTGACAAGTTGAGCCCAACCCATAACAACATTCCACATCGTGGCCATGTCCCCTCACTGACCTGGTCGCGGAGCCGCTCCTGGTGGCCCATGATCGCTGATGCATGATGGGGGTACTTGTATTTGAGATGCTCCAGAAAGGCCTCCCTCTTCTTGTCCATATCTGAGGGCTGCATGGCCAGGATCTCCCTCGAGCCACGCGCTCCCCCTAACGTGTGCCTTCGAGGGACGGTGCGGCTGCTTTTGGCATCTCCTCTTGAAGGGTTTGTCCCGTTTGGGGAGGTCTGCCTGCGACTCACGTGCTGCGTGTCCTCCGGGGAGGTTACCTTCAGGTTGCTTTTGGTTTGCTCTGAGTCGAGACAAAGAGAAACAGGAACAAGAGGTCAGGACACATGTATTGTGCTGCTGCTTTGACACAGCTTCAGGTGCGTGCAGTCATGTTATGATTTAAGAGGTCATAAAGAGGGCATGCAAGGCCACTTATAATACCTTAACTGCTAAATGATTTGTACAGTAGCCCTGGATGAGAAATAAAACTTTACTGATGAATTTAGTGATATATTTTCCACAAGCAAAAGAAATGGACAGCTTGAATCTGTTAGCACAGTTTATGACATTTTCGGACAATTTTATATTTAAGCATTAAATTTAATTTGACAGACACAACAGTTGTGGTGATGACAAAGCTGATATAAAACAGCTGTTCTTTCCGTTGAACGAAGCCAAGCGTTTCCAGAGAAAGGCAGGAAATCAAGTTGAGAATATGTCTAAGGGCAAAGAGGGGCGACTTGTTTGAAAACAGTGGGAAAGAAACAATAAAGCCTAACCGATCTGTTCCCTGTTTTCTAGACAAAAGATGAATCTATAATGTGAACTTTTCACTGGATAATAGCACAAAATAAAGGACTTCAGTCCTTCAGCAGCTGAACGAGGCATTTCTAGTGGTTTTATACATTTTGTGGACGACTTTAATTTTGTACTTTGACAGCTAAAAAGCATACAGTGAGGTGCAAAAAAAACACATCATCTTTTGTTTTCCTTTGAAAGGCATGCCACGTTTGACGCAGTGTAAGTGTGATAACCCCCTAACAAACAGCCACACACAGACACACTTTTAAGTAGAGGTGTAAAGTATATATTCACACATAATTTCAATGATGAACCAATAGCACCAATCCAAAACACATATCATTCAAAGACATCAAATTCCCCTTGCATGTCTATTTAAATCAACATATACGGTCGAGTGCCTGCCTCTGATTGAAAGCTCTGGATTGTAATGTGGGTGTTGAGTTTGTGATATTGGCGTCGAGTCAATTAAATCAACATAACTTGGTTGGATTGTATTGGCATGGGAGGATCTACTTTTACACATTGTTGCTGCTGGAATGAAATGTGCATTGAGTAAAATGTGGAAATGAAATATAAAATAGACACCAATAAACGCCATAGAAATCAAGGTAAATTCTATTTCTTCCTGTCCCTACAGCTGCCCAAAGCGGACAAACTGAGCATACAGTCATGTTTCTATTGAAGCTCATGTTTTTATATGAAGGTTTGCATTCATGAACTAAAATCATTTTTGTTCCACTGTGATTGTTCATGGGCTCTGAAAACAAGGAGTTTGATGCTCTTTTGCCTCAAAATGTGATCCAAAAATGTTTCTGTAAAACTACACACCCCACCTTTAACCTGGCCCAATATCAATCTGCAATATTTAATTTAATCTGCAATACTTTAACCTGGAAGTAGCATAAGTTTAAAAAAAATGGATCCTTATAATAGACAGATCAGAGTGTCACTTTGAAATTTGTCCACATGTTGCAGAAATCAGTAATCGTGATTATTTTTTTTACATCGTGCTTCTATGCTAACAAAATTTACAGAAGGTTGTTGGCGGTGGGTCATTACAGAAGCCCTGTCCCTGGCACTGTCCAAACCCCCACACCACTCAAGTTCACAATCCAAGTACGTCTCATGTACTTCCAAGTTTATTTTTAACTCCCAAACACAGTTTTCCCACTGCTAACCGAATTACACTCAGCAGAACAGTACTCCGAACCTCCAAAGGATCCCAGATTATTTGCGGGCGACATGTCAGAAACAGCTCATTACCTTCCTCTTGTAAACAATCCTTCTCGTCATCTGCGTTTTCTTCTTCCATTGCACTTTAGAGTCAAAACAAAGACCCACAGGTGGTGGGGACTGGAGTTAGGTTAGGAGTCTCAGCGGCCAGGCAACTGAGTGCTTGCTTAGAGATTCCAGACATGGCTCACATGGAAAAAAGGGGGCTTGAGATAGGCCCTGCCCCACCGCCCCAGGATAGACTGGTGGGGATTTAGAAAGTCAACTGCATTCCAGGACATAGAGTGAGTAGCCCCTCACCCTCAAGCTACAGGCTCCACTGCAATCACAGTAAAAAAGTAAAAGTGTGCAAAGACTGCAGAATGTTCAAAAAGACACTGGCGAAAGCACATCCTTTTCAAAAAACAGTGCAGGGGTCAGTCAGACACACAAACTGTCGTGACCACTTTCGAGCCACAGCTAGACTCTGCACATCTAGCTAAAATGCGATCAAGTTATCTGATCAGCGCAACAAACCACGACAAGAGCCAGTCCTGCAGGCACTGTTGTTTCCAATTAGGAGCCCACTGCACACACTACAGCCTTTGTGTTTGTTGGCGCTCTATGAAAAGCAACACTGTCCTGTTTGTTTAAGAGCAGGCCAACATCACCAGCTTCATATACTGGGCAAACATGTCTGGAGTCTGATAGTTGCTGATGGTTTGCAGCTGCTGACGTGGGTGACCATAAATGCTCAAGAAAAGGCTAAGTAGGTGCACCTTAGTCTGAAAAACGTGAGAGGATCACTGTCCTCGTTTGTGGGCCATGTAATTGAAAGCGGTGGCGTGAGCGCATGAACAAACACAATGCAGCAGCTGACGGATAATGTTGAACATATGGAGACAAGACTGCTTCCACCCACTTTGTGTCAGCGCACAGCCGCACACATGTTCAGCCACAATAGACTGACAGTCAGTGAGCCGGTTCACAATATGTGGACGTACTGCAGCAGTGAGACTTACAATGCCTTTGCACAACAATATTATTTATTTCTTTCAAATCTTAACAGAAGCACCGGCTAAATCATTTAGGTATTTCACACAATAACAAAGCCAGAAACAGATTTTAAAAGTTATGAGCAGATGGTTGGCAGTAAATTGATAGTACTTCACCTGCTATGTTTATCTGTGGTTCAATTCTGAAAGCAAAATATTTAAAGAGCTACTTTAACTACACAATAAACTCCAAATGTTCCATCAAACTTCTGTCATAGTGATAAATCAACAAAAGCTCCCGATCTTTTTTTTTTTCTTCTTTTGGTAGCACTTACGTTTAGACTGATGTATATCTGACATGTATAATAGTTGACTTGAGGTGTTTCTTCACTCATTGGTTTTCCTTTCTCAAATTCCTCTGTCTTGAGAATGACACATACATTATTGCGTCCAACCAACAGGTCAGGCACTGCCGACCCTAGATTATAATTAAAGCTCCTCCAAACCGACAATTACACGCTGTGGTTCCAACAACCTGCCTCACTTCACTTTCTGTCAGCATTCCAGGCCCCAAAAATGACCCCCTTATAGCAGAGTGTCACGGGGGACACCACAGTCAATTGCGTCTCGCTCCAGTACCTCAAGAATGTCGCTCATTCTCTGGCCGCTGTTGAGAAAATGACGGCGCCCTCAGCTGAACACGGACAACATGGAACACTTGCCTGTGAAATAGCAGGTCCCCCGCTGTTCACTGTTACTTTCTGCAGTCACTTATTTATGGAGGAATGTTTCCCCATACACACTCCCACTCTCCACTTCTATTACTGTCCTGTAACTATGCACTTAGATACAAAGCCCTGTTGTGTGCAATAAAAGCCGGGCTCACATAGCGCTACCCTGAAGCCATGAATAATGATGCATAGCAGCGCTGGTCCACCATGGAGTGTGACAGTAAAAGTTCTCGGAGTTGGGAAAACAGATGATCCTCTCATGTGGAACTGAGTGGAAAAGATATAATTTAACTATGAGTCAAAAGAGTTAAGGCGGTTAAATGCAGCAATAATCAGGTTTCAACCAGATATTATCCTGGAAATTTATATGTCTGTTACTCTGTATTCTTTGAAATCTTTGAGCTATTTTCTAAACGCAAAACCCTACCCAATGGATTTTATGCCCTTGACACTTTTCATGCCGTCTATGACCCCCAGCTGGCACACAGCACAGTGACCCTGCTAAACCACAGTGCAATGAATGTGTGACTGTCTTTGGAGATAACCTGAAAATGAAGCGACGCTCACATCCCAAAGATCAGTCTGATTATAGGATGTTTCCGTTGTGACAACTGATACAGCAGAATGCCTGCACAATGCAGCCAGGCCACATTTCTCACAACAAAGCAAGTCGCAGCAGAAGTAAAAACAAAAACTACGGGAAGTACACGTCTTAATTTTTGCACGGTCCAATATCTCGCTCATGCAGAAGCAGAAATTTCACTACTAGTATTAGTGCCTAAGGCTTACTGCCACCCAAAACTATTTAACTGAAATATAACAATTCAGTAGAGTCCTTTGTGGATAATTGGACCTTTAGCGTAAGTATATTCATTCAGCTGTGAACGAGGAGGCTTTGAATTGTTTGTACATAGACTAGCTTTTTTTCAAATTCATGCCTGTCGAACAAAACAGAGCACTTGTTTGAAGGATAATGATTCCATAGCATAAATTTGATACTTGATATTTTATGCATTAGAGTAAGTGACTTAATCCCTGTTGCAATTGGGATACACTCCTCCCGATGTTTTGTGAAAAGCTAATATTTGAATGTCAAAAGGTCACACAACAGTCAGTGAATAGCATTAAGATTCATCATGAAATTCTACCTTCACCTTCTGTACACTCTTCCTCTGGACCAACAACCCCCCCCAAAGCTCATTGATGCTGTGGGTCCATGTTTTTCACTCGAAGCATACTTCCTGTCCAGTGCCAGACCCACTGGCACTGTCACCCTCTCCTCTCTGTTTCCCAGCTGTCTCCTCATTAAAACAACTGTCCACTGCTTTAGGAAGAAATAAACCGCAAATATGAATTATACATAAGGCTGACAAATAAAAAAAAACCTTATTAGTGGTTTAGAATTTTTTAACATGTCAGATTTTGTTGACTCCTAGAAACGCAGAAGTTTTCTTCTTTGTGTATTTCTAGCATCTTATCTCAGGTTCCCATGTCTTCGCCCAGTCTCTATACCTAATGAGGCTTCTCCCCGTCTGCTAATGACCACAGGTCCTACTACTGTAAACTTTTCATATCTGTCTTTGCTCAGAGTTGTGGGTATGCAGATATCTTTGTGTTCAATTAGAGCATGTAGGCGTGAAGGGCCTAGTTCAGGCTTATAAACAGACAGGGCTGCCAACCTGACAGGCAGTCAGCCAGAGGATATGAGTTACTGACATGTGGTCTAGTGGGTGTGCTGGGAATAGAAGCAGTTATAGTTGTATATATTGTTGATATCAAAACGGCAAGCAAACACCCGAGACAGTGTAAAGCTATTCTATTATACTTAGCCAATAATCTCACACGCAACTTTTCAGTGAAAATAAGGCACTTTTCTCACAGCCATTTTCTGGTAATATCATTTGGAGCCATGGAAACATTTGACCTGCACCCGCTAGCCGTCTGGTTCCTGCCTCAGACAAATTACTTACACAGAGAAACAGACGCAGCTCATACCTCAGCCCTACAGAGACATTTGGTAGCTGCAGTTTTTATATACACTCACCTAAAGGATTAGTAGAAACACCTGTTTAATTTCTCATTAATGCAAGAATCTATTCAACCAATCAGATGGGAGTTGCTTCAGTGCATTTAGAGGTGTGGTCCTGGTCAAGACAATCTCCTGAACTCCAAACTGAAGGTCAGAATGGGAAAGAAAGGTTATTTAAGTGATTTTGAGCGTGGTATGGTTATTGGTGCCAGACGGGCCAGTCTGAGTATTTCACAATCTGCTCAATTACTGGGATTTTAAACACCATTTCTAGGGTTTACAAAGAATGATGGGCAAAAATTCCTTGTTGATGCTAGAGGTCAGAGGAGAATTATCAGTCGCAGCAAATCTCTTTGCTGCATACCTCGATACAACGAGGTATGCAGCAAAGCGATTGTGAAGCCACAACACGCACAACCTTGAGGCAGAGGGGCTACAACAGCAGAAGACCCCACCGGGTACCACTCATCTCCACTACAAATAGGAAAAAGAGGCTACAATTTGCAGAATGAGAACATGGATCCATCATGCCTTGTTACCACTGTGCAGGCTGCTGGTGCTGGTGTAATGGTGTGGGGGATGTTTTCTTGGCACACTTTAGGCCCCCGAGTGCCAATTGTGCATTGTTTAAATGCCACGGCCTACCTGAGCATTGTTTCTGATCATGTCCATCTTTTTATGACCAGCATGTACCCATCCTCTGATGGCTACTTCCAGCAGGATAATGCACCATGTCACAAAGCTCGAATTATTTCAAACTGGTTTCTTGAACATGACGATGAGTTCACTGAACTAACATGGCCCCCACAGTCACCAGATATCAACCCAATAGAGCATCTTTGGGATGTGGTGGAACAGGAGCTTCGTGCCCTGGGTGTGCATCCCACAAATCTCCATCAACTACAAGATGCTATCCTGTTAATATGGGCCAACATTTCTAAAGAATGCTTTCATCACCTTATTGAATCAATGCCACATAGAATTAAGGCAGTTCTGAAGGCGAAAGGGGGTCAAACACAGTATTAGTATGTTGTTCCTAATAATCCTTTAGGTGAGTGTATGTTGAAATGTACAAAAAGACGTGACTTCTAGGCAGAGGACGGTATGAGATTCTGACTGTTGTTCTGAAAGTCAAATACAAACAGCACTCCTTTAAATAAATAAGAGATGTTCCTTAATTCTGAGCTCTAAACTAAATTTTCCACTGTTCACACTGCCGTTACTGGTCTATTCATTTGGACACATCATTTGATTAATAATTTTAGAAGGGACTTTCGTCAGTTTGATTGAATATTTTCACAGCATTAATGTTTGAGTGAAAGAAGCTCTTGTTTAAACAATTCACAATATACCTCAAATCAGTTTTTGCCCCATGCCTACTTGATTCACACTCCCAATTTTTATGAAGAGAAAAAAGATGTGAAGCATTTTAACATTTTAGATTTTACAAAGTCTACAAAAGGCAGGAAGTGTAGTTTTTGTTGATCTGATAGCAAAAGGGCAGATTGCAATTATTGATGGTAGCCCTGCAGGGACATTGTGCTGTCTAAGAGCAAACCCAGGAGAAATGGGTCAGATGTTAAGTGAACAGGAAAAATGTAGAATTCTAATTATTAAAGTTGTTTTGATAGAATCGCTCATATAACATAGAAAGTGCCTCTCCTCCAGCAGTGCTCAGTTTGTCCGCTTTGGTCTGCTTTAGAAACAAGAAGGTATGTAGCCTCCACTGGCCTCGATATAGCTTTAGTTTTGACTAACGTGTTTTATTTTGTTCATATGACAAAATCTTACACAGTGCCCCTTATTACCGTACTCAAACTCAGTGGAACATGGCAAATTGATTTGACTGCTGTGGGGCTGGTAACCGTGAGTGGGTGAGCTTTGTAAATCTTTAACTTAAATGCAAAGTTAATACCCTCTCCATTGAGCGTGCTACAAATTCAATAAAGTTTAACTCGGTCTTTGGGGAGAGAGAACGTGGAGGCTGTCCTCGTAAAAGTAAATACTCAAATCCTCGCTGAATCAACCCTTATCTCCACTACAACCCTCCTGCCATTATGCAGCTAACAAAACAAGCAGATTGGTGGGGAGTGGAGAGGGGCAGAGGAGGCCTGTTAGTTCGGGTGCGTCCCTTTAAGACAGCCAGAGGACAAGTCAAATAAACTGCTTTGTTTATTGGCCAGCTCCACTCATAAGCACAAACACCATGTCTGTCTGCTACCCTAACTCCCATCATCACCACATTGATCCAAAGCCTCTCTGTTTGAGGCTTGTCATGCTCTTTTCCTACAGCAGGAGGTGCTGTTCAACATACTAGAGAAATGTCCCATGATAAAAAAAATAAATAAATTAGAGTGAAGACATAGAAAAGTGCAATGTATTCGAAGGAAATAAACTCTAGGTTGTTCTGTCATTTATTAAACAGAGACACTAAGTGCTGTTTAATGGGCCGCTGCTTTTGTTAGCTTCCCAGTGCAATTATGAGCGTGTAGTGTCAGCACACAAGCACATGTGTTTGCCAGCAGGCCCTTCCGCTGTGTACACTTCATTAACTCGTGGCCAGAGTAGGTGTAAGTCGACCTATCCACCAGCTCAGATGTCTGCTGGTCTCCTATGACAACAGTCTCTGGGCCAACAGTGAGTCCTGAAGGGAGGGAGGCGGAGAGATGCTGTGAACAGCTGCAGCTGCGACTAGGACGTCCACCTGGGAGATGGAGAGGAAGAATGTGCTACCTCTCCTCGTCCCGCAGAGAGCACTGACCTCCTGAGAGCCAGCGAGGAAGGCTCTCTTTGGATTAATGAGGAAAGCGCACAGGGATGTACAGTTCATTGCTGTTAATGTGATCACACCCAGTCCCCAGTGAGAGTGATTTATCTATTTAACAGCTGAAGCTATTTTGTAAAAGCCAAAATTTAAAGATCTTAAGGAAGTTCCATTACTTCCTGTTCAGAGAGGAGGCTGACCACTGAAGCACACACAGGCTTCTTATTAACCACACATTCTTGCATAAATGTTTAGAATATTTATAATCTAAATTGATTGCTCCCCATTCTTTCAAGTAAAAATAAATAAAAAGTTAGTTGAAGAGGCTTATCTTCAACAAATCAGTAACCACGCATGCAAGTACATACTCTACAAATACAGTACTTTTGACAGATAATGAGTAAGAAACAGGATACCTTATCACACCTCGAGGCACCTGCTCCATTTATCTGTTGATATTTAAATAGACAAGAGCTGGATGAAAACACACTGGAGATATCACAGTGGGAGATTTAGGTCAATGAGACTGACTTGAGCCCCCTTTGGCGCTGTGACATCTTCATCACCTCCAGTTGAATATGACTTTGCATGTGCCTGCGCTCTCGCAAGTTTATTAAAAAGTGATTGCGCTGCAACTGACTCTCTTCATAGTGATAAGCAGCTTAGGCCCCGGACTTTGCACCAAGTCAATCATCACTCCTCGCTTTTCCCCTTTGCGTAGCATATCTTGTCTTCCTCCTTCCATTTTCTCTGCATGCTAGCACAGTGGAACACAGCCAAAGACAGACAATATTTGTGGGTTAGGGCTTATGGCTAACAGGCAGCTTAAGAACGTGATGAAAATGACTGAACACAAATCATGAAATAGCATATCAGCATTTGTCACAATTCATTGTGGAATCAAAATGCATTGTGCGAGTGAACAGTGCTGAGCAACCAATCAGCCAGTGGAACCTGAGGGGCTTTAAAGTCAGTCTGAGGTGAGTGCTGCTGGGGCTGATAAGTGCTGAAGATGCTGGAGGGCCCAAAACAGAAAAGACACTGAGAATCATGGGAGCGCTGCTGCCTGTTGCTGTGTGTTTAAGGTGTTTTTAACCAAAGCTTAGGAGAAACTTTGATGGAAGTTAGTGTATGTAAACCTGAGCTTACTCTTTCTGATTTTGTAATTGAGTCGATGTTGGATTGTTAAGCTAGCTTGCACATGATTGTTGTTTCTTATGCACCAATAAAAAAGGCAAACAAACAGGAACTCTTTTTGAATATAGCCTTTAGCTATTAACTATTCAACTTTTGTTTATACTGTCCTGGGGCTTAATAGTTAACACTACAACAAATGTTTGCCAACACAGATGATGCAAATTTAGAGATCAATCTTTGAGGGTTTTCTCTACACAGACCATTACTTTTTGGCCAGAACAAGCCAAAACTTAGTGGGGCCATAGATGCATTCACAGAAAGCCTCAATACTTTCTTTCTTTTTAAAGATATGTTATTATGTGAATACACTATAGCAAGACTTAGGTCTTGATTTGAGCAGAAAATGCACATTCTTAAGGGGACTCACAAGAATGCAGGTGAAGACTACTACTGGTAACTACTAAACAAAAGCTCAACAGTTCAGCTGCAGCTCAGAAAAGGTTGCAGCTTTCCCACAAGAGCATGGAAGAAGAAGTGAGTGCCTGCAAACTTTAATAGTTTAACCACAGTGGGCCCATACTACTGAAGCAGACCATGGGTCACATGAATGAGAGAAGGCTGTCAGTGGCTACAGTGTTAACTGCATCACACCAGACCACTGATGGATGGTCTGTACACAAGACCCCACTGTTTTATGGCATGCTATTGCCTCCTAGTGTTACAGCAAAGGCCAGAGGACTGAAAAAAATGTCTTCTTCCTTCTCTGTTGGTTGTGTTTATTCAATTATACAGATAATCAAGCTTGGCAAAGTTTTTCCAGAATGTGTCACTGGTCACATGGACAATAGTTTATAGCAGTTTACTGGAAACCAAGCCAGTTTGAAAAGTCCGGCTCATCAGCATTATCACTTGATGATCCATACCAAACACTGTAAAGTTAAACTGCTGTATTCACATGGATGGACACTCCAGCTCCTCCTTGCTATTTTATTAATAAAATGTTAATTCTTTCAGGGCTATATATTTATATGACCTATTCCCCTAAGCATGTCAGCTCTGTTAGGCTAAGGGCCAAGAGTCTAAAAGACATTAGATCCGTCTGAACACGCCCCTCAGGCAGAAGCACACAGACTATAGGGCTGTGTGATTTGAGCAGGAAAAGAAATTTTGAGCAAACCAGTGACTCCCAACTCAGGAGCACAGCAGACCCGACCAGGCCCCGAGTCTTCTGATTGGTTATTAATGACATCATCTCTGGGGGCCGGCCTCCTCCCAGCCGAGCATCAGTACTGAAGCATCTTAGTGATGTAATGCAGGAAGGACCAAGTCAAACGCTCAAGTAGCACCCCTTTTCTGTATGTACCTTTTCTGTCCCTCCGTCATTTTATTACACCCTCTCTGCTCTGGGATCTAGATATGAAACCCACCTGTTTAGAAAAGCCCGCTTAGACAGAGGCACTGGCTGAGCCCAGAGCCATTCAGAGCTTTAAATGGATTCAGCAAGAACAAAGAGAAGTGACAGGAGAACACCTTTTACAATGTCTAATCCTGTCTGTGTCCTACGGCTGCAATTAGAACATGGATCAAGGATCAAGTCGTTATTATTTCCTACAAAGTGTTAGAGAGAGGGTGCAAGTCTAGGTAACAATGATGTCATAGTTAACAGCGTTGTATAGAGTACCCCAAACATGCGCTGCAAAAACTGTCCAATAAAGTTGCCTGTTTAGAGCATTTCACCTTATTTGGCATCAACAGCTGCTATTTATTTCTTTTTTATCACAATTAGTGACAGTGTGTCTGTGTGCATTCATGTCCTTGGCAAACATCCAGAGCTGAAGCAGATTAGTGAGGGGACTCTAGCCTGATCAAAGCAACACGCAATCCAGCTTACCAACATGTACAGCAGTGGAACACATTACAGCCGTGGAAATGATACTCCACGCGCTGCACAGCCCGACTGCAAGCATCCAATAAAGGAACTTTCTTTGGATCTCTATGAGTTAAACTTCTTGCTGCGCCGTTGGAATTAAGGAAACTTACACTCCACCTCAAAGTGCTCTTATTGAATGTGAAGTGTGCAGCTGTGCCATAGAAAAAGAGATTGTGCGGGTTGTTCAGGAAAAAGAATGAAGAAGACATTTTTCCCTGGTAACATGGACACATTTTTGAGAGTATAGTCTCCTCTGATAAATGTATGGTAATAATGAATAATGAATAATATAAATATAATACAAAGGAAATGTAATGATTGACAAGTGTTGGTATGTGTGTGACAAAGTTAATCTGTGTAGGGATTATTAATCAAGCATGTTGTTTTCTGGGATGTTAAGGACCATTGGAAAGAATATGTATTAATTATTATTGTCAAGTACTATTATTGATGAAGAACTGTAATGCTGAAAAGATAAAGATAAACTGTCCCTCACATTTTTGTTGGGTATTAGTGGGCACTCAAATGTAAGTAAATATTAGTGCAAGCTTTACTGGTGCATAAACTTTACTAGTGTACAATGTTTTAAATGTAGATACAGCTCTAGATTAAAAATGTATTTTTGTTCCCTTCTTACTGTATTGGGATATATAACCATACTTCAACATTATCATAGAGCTATTTTTTTCACTGTGGGCCTCAATGATCACTGGTGGGTTCTAATTGTGGCCCACTAATACCAAACCAGTCTTGCATTATGGATGCACTCCCAGTAAATCCAAGAAGAGATAGTGAGTGTAATTAAGTCATTCTCCCACTCCACAGAGAGTCCTTCATCAAACTGTCTGAGCCTGACTGAGAGACCAAATGGATGTGTCTGAGGCTAATAATAAAAAGGCCTCTCTGGCAGGATCTGACAGCCTGAGCAGACACATAGCAGCTTTTGACTAAATTCACCAAAAGCTCTAAATGACTAACATGATTTTTTTTTTTATTCATGGGGAGTCTTACTGTTTGTTTGTTTGTTTAGGCATGAAGAAAACAAGATAAATTGTTGAATTCTGCATAAACAACATGACTTCCTATTTGACCTTTACCTTAGGGATAATTAAACTTTTCTGAACTGAGCATCTTCTCACTGCAATAATGACAAATGTTTAATATACTGTGCAGCCCAATGGAGAGAGCTGCAGCACTACCCATCCCCTTCTTTTAGCTTCATTACGTACATAGACATGGTTGAAGTTTTTATTATATTTTTTTTGCAATGCCTCTGTGGCTAACCGCCGTCATCCACCAGCTAATGGCTTTAGCATGTGTCCTGCAGCACATTGGCTCGAGTAGTCTCCGATCTTGGAAAGCTGAAATGAAGCAGGACATTGTTGTACTGCAGCCGGGAAGGATAAACACTATTGTGAAAGGAAACCCGACAGGAAGGAAACCTGGAAACAAAGTGCTAAGAAAAGGTGATAAAGGACACAGGGGACAGAACTTTTTGCAGTGTGTGGGTGAGTGTGTGTAGTAGGGGGCTGTTTCCTCTCTTCCTGCCATTATGAAAGCCGATGGAAATGCTCTGAACTTCGTGGAATGTCGTGTGGTCTTGAATATTAAGGTAGACGTGAGTGGGATGGGATGCATCTTGCGGGAATGGAAACTTCCCAAATCAATTGCCAGCCGTAGTTTTCCTTCATTTATGAGGTACGTAATGATAGACCTTTATAAAAGCCCTATAATAAAGATATTATCTGTAAATATGGATCCTTTCTTTCAAAGGCTCTCCAAAGCTAACAGCTCAAAGGGGAAACACGTCACTAGTGGGCAAGCTGAAGTGGAAAACACCTAAGACTTGTCATAGCCATTACGTTTTCTAAATCATTCCCAAAAGACCTGACACTAAGGAAAGATTTGACTAAAGCTGGTATTATGGCTGGGAAACTATAAGAGCTGAAACATAAAACCATTGGTGCCACCATTGAAAATGTCTTACAAGAGGACTCTTATAAAGAGCTATGGGACAGAATATTCAAGTACAGAAGTGGAGTGAAGAGCTGTAAGAAAAGCTCAAGACTCAGTCAAACAAGTGTTTTTCAGACTGTCTGTTATGTTTTTATAGCACCAAGTGTAGGCAGGTTCTACTCAAATAAACCACGCCGCCCATGTTCATTAAAATAAAAGAGGCATACCCAACAGTCGAATGTTAGCAGACTTTTAACAGATTTCACACACTTAACATGAGTTCTATACAATAGGTTGTAAAATAGTATTATTTTCTTTACAAATCTTCCAGGTTTTCTTTAGAAATATAGAAACACAATCAATAAACCAAATTCTCCAGAGTTTAGTGTAATTTGGGGCAAATATATATGTATCTGGCAACATCTGGTGCCAAAAGTGCAAATTGCAATTCCACACCTTACAACCTGTCCTGCAAGAACATGCTGTTGTCTATAAATAAACCCAATGGCAATGTGTCTGATGGTGATTCAATTTAACAATTTTATACAGAGTCAGTTTAGTTCATAAAAGTGTCCTCTTTTTTCTGTTTGGGCAGCTGTAAACACAGGAACAGGAAGTCATAAAACCAAAATGTCTTCTTTCACTGTGTTCTGTGGAGTTTTACATGTCTTTTGTCTAGAAAGACAAATGTTTTGAAAATATCACTTCGATTGATTGTTCACCTATTATGGCAATGTGCATTCATAGTATGACAACTTTATCTTTGGTGGCTCACCTTTTAGAGCAAATATACAACAAAAGGCTAAATCTAAATGCAATAAGTACAAAATACTAAGGCAGCAATATTTTTTTTAGAAGCAAAGTTTAACAGCAAAAAAAGAATGTGAAAATTCTACTGTTCAGCAAGCAGGGTTCCTATAAAACCTTTTGTATTAATTTCCTGCCTGAGAATTCAAACTGATTACTGTTTATTTATAACTCTGTTGTCCCGACCTGTTCCTTGCAGCTTTTGGTCATTGTCCTAGTTTCTGATAACATGAAAGTGTAATATATTGTAGCTTTATCCCCCCAAATACTAAAAATACAACTGCATTCATTCACCAAACCGGCACCTCAGGCTGCATCTGTGCCGTCGTCTGCTACAATCTGTCCTCAGCTCAACAGTATGTCTTTAAAGTTAAGAAGTGTTGCTGTCTATAATCCCACTTGAATTAGCTCTGAGTAACCGCTCAGGCAGCGGCGCTCATGTCTGTCTCTATATTCAGCCCGATATGATTCGTTACATAGCTCTCAGAGAGTCTATGGAGTATTTGAGTCTGTCTGTTTATCAGCACAGGAAGGGGCTCTTCTCTAAACAGACCATGTCAAGACAGAAGACAGGTTTCCTCAAAACTCCAGAACTCAAGGTGGCTGCAGTTCCTAGAATAGTCCAGCTTAAAAAAAAAATTTAAATAGTAATAATAACTTTCTTGCTAAGCTTATAAGCACCATATTTTGAAAAGTAGGTGTTTTTTAATGATGGCTGGGCAAGACTTTGTGAGGCAACGTTGTAATTATAAAATCATGGCCTTATAATGAGTCATTAGCAAGCGGTCACTTTGGGGGATAGAGAAATTGCAAAAAAGACTACATCTGAGCTGAAGCAACAAGACTCAGCAAGTTGTTAAATGAGTTCCAGACAGAAGTCTCATCCATATTTATTGGGATTAGTCAGCCTTAATGCCCAAATTCTCTTTCCTTAATTAACCTAAACTCTGTTGTCTATGGAGGAATGTGACATGAGCAAATAAACAAATAGGTCGCCAGTTAATGAATTGTTCTAGAGAAATCTGACAAAATCACACAACGGCTGTTTATGTGTGTGCAAGACATATCTAGCAGCGGACGGGAACCGCACTGGTACGTTTCTGTGAGCTGGAAGAGGCACTGTGTCAGACTAGGACATGCCTGGAGGAGTGGACCGATGGCAGAGGGAGGGGGAGGGGGTGATGTTTACACGTCTCTGGGCCTGAGGGGTGTTATACTTACCCCCTTCCTCCATTAAAGCATACAGGACAGGCGAGCGACTGTACAATCTAACCACATTTTTGAAATAATGGAGAAGCGAGATTGAAGTGAAATGTTGCAAGAAGGACAAGTAAATGTGACCCGCTTCTGTGTAATGTTGCTGCTGGAGGTATACTAAATGTTATGTACTGCTGTAAATAAACAGTAGAAGGAAGAACTAGGCCTATCTGTAGACTCCAGACTGTCTTGTAAGCAATATTCACTGTCAGAATGTATTTGAACTCATTATGCACTTCAGAAAATGCCCTCAAGCATGAAAAACTTTTTGCATAGTTTAGGAAGTTTAGCTTTAAAGGAGTTATCAAGTGAACTGTGTGTTTATGGAGAGGTTTGAGTTGGAGGCTGTGTTGCACAACCACACTGCAATAGTGTGGGATCTCTTAAGATAATCCTCACTGCTTTTGCACATTGTTGGTGTTAAAGCAAAAAAGAAGGACTGAGTAACTTAAGAGAGGGCTTCATTTTTTTTTACCACTTTTACCTTTTGACAACACCAGTTTTTGTATTTTACTATGATCTTATGGTCAAATAAAGATTTAGGCAAAATTGTGAAATTGTCATGAGTGCTGTTGCCGAATTTCCATGTGGGGACAAAAACTATTTTCAAAAGACCACTGCTGTAATACAATAGATTACTTTACCATCCAAGATTTTTATTTATAATCAAGATATACATGTGAAAATGCCTTCAATTAGAGTCATCAAATTCAAAGACTAAGACAAATGCATGTGAAAAGAAGATTAAGAGAAAAAGAGTCTATTTTATTATTTTGGGGACATAAAGTCAACAACGTTTCATTCAGATCCAAGGGGAAAACACAAAGAAGTTATTTATGCGATAGAGCTTATCTGTTGCGTCTGACGTTGCCAAGATAGAGTGTTACATATTGTTCTTGTACCAGCAGTTTCAAACAGTGCCTTCATCTGTTTCATGGAAAACAGTTTGGCCTAAACTCAAACCAAGCTACTGTTGGTAGAACAGCCAATTATTGTGGGCTGATTACTCTTTGAGATCATCACCAACTCAATTAGCCCGCAGTGATTCTAGTCACAAGCTCGGCTTAGGTCTGAGCAGCTGAAAAACAAAACAGTGTCAGAAATTCAGCTAAGGTGGAATACAGTTCACCTCAAACAGAATCATAAATGTAAGCTAACCGTGTAAGCAAAGAAAAATATAAACTTGAAATATGGTACATAAATTGTACTATATACATAACATAACCAGCAACGTTTGATCCAGCCATGCAGCTCAATGAGACGTGGCACGAGCTGGTATGTGTGCTAGATCAGAGATGACAGCGTAGACAGAAGCACCTGGCCGTAACCCCCAACTCCCTCCAAATCCCCCCTCTGTGTTCTCGCATATAGCCTCAGAGTTACTGGGCCACATGCCACCAGTCCAGGTGTGTTTCCACAGAGCTCCATGTCCCGTAGCAGCCATCAAAACCTTAAAGCTGAGCTATGTCTCCAGCATACAGTATATCAACACATCATCATGTCTCTACGGTCACGCAACCCCACAGTCCTCTGCTAAAATCAGACAGAGTGAGGCATATTGTCAGAGGGTTATGTGCTTTATCAGCTGTAAAAACAATACCCCAGTCACTGAACCTCATATGCTAGCACTTAGACAAATAGCTCAGTGGAACTAAAGTGGCAACTCAGGTCTCCTTCATTGTTCTGTTATACATATGTACAGTATATGTGCGGACAGTGCTATTTCACTGACACACTCTCATATCTCACAAAGCACATTGACTTGCATTTAGCCTGGCCATTTTTGATCAAATCCCTCAATCTGGATTGTAATGCCAGGTCTGAAGGGACACTAAGCCACTTCCTCAAATCTGTGTTTGGTATGAGAAATGTAGAACTTGCATCAGAAAATTTGTGATGAGCGTCATTACACAAGAAGAAAAAACAGCGATGTAGGATGAGGTTCGGAGGATAGAGTTACGGAGATGCAAGCCCATTTATCTTTTTGACAACGCGCTTCTTTCCAACCTGTTTGCTTTCCTTCTCGGCGACAGAGAATTCAGGCTGATCTAGCTTAAAGAGACACAACAAATCATTCCCATCGAAGCCGAACATCCGGTGGGTAAAAAAGGAGGTTAAACAAACAATAAAGAGGGTTGTTATAGCAGAGGTCAAATCAAATCGCCCACAATATCCTTGCTACTGACGTTTCTGATTTAAATCACTTACATTGTGATTTCATTGGAGCATCCAAGGTTTCACAATGGAAACAGTTGAAACCCATCAAGGGAAAGACACATTAACCTGACTATGTAATGTGAAGTGATAAAACATAAAACTCTGCTTGGAACACATTGTATCTTTAAAATACAGCCCAGTGACACTGACAGTCACTTTGGGAGAAGAGGAATATAGCATCTCCCAAGTGGGAAATCTTAAGAACTCTATATATGGCCAAATCCTTTCAAAATGTTCATGTATTGATACTGACCCAGACTAAATGTAGTAAATGAGATTAAAAAAGACTATATGAGATCACTCTAATAACAAGACTAGAAAGACAGTTAGTCCAATGTTGGGTGAAAGTGACCGTAGTGTTTTTCAAGTTTAGCCTCTCCTGGCCCTGACTCTCACCACTTTCTCCCCTCGGCTTAATTAGACACAGCCACACACACATTAAATAGTTCTTTTTTTTTATTTATTTTTTTTGCTTTGTGCACTGAATGGCTGGCCACAGTTCAAGGAACCACAAAAACTGCTTTGCAAAACATGCAGCTATCCGAGCCAGGGAAACAGCAGCAAGCAAAAAACACACACATTGTGTTCAAAATAAAGAATAGCAATTGGAATTTTAAATGATTTGGCATGCAGTTATAACCAGTCTTTCCTTAAGTCACATGAGGATTATAGTATTGGACCAGGCATCTGTGAACATCTGCGTGAGTGTTTATGAGCTGCAGTTGCTTACCTTAATTTGGACAATTCTCTCAAGCTGTAAGTCCGAATAACAGAATGACACTACAAAAAAATCCCACTCCCAAAACTTTTCAGCTCTCACTTTTGCTTTCTCCCGGCTGATCTGCACACTTCTTTCCGTCCTCCTTCGTTCCCCTCCCTCTCTTACTTTAGCACTTCCTGGGCTGCTGTTTATACTCCAATCTGGCCAGCCAAGAAACTGGCCCTCTTCCCTTACTCAGCCAGCGACCATTGTTTGGCCAGGGGCTCGTCACATGTAATCGTGTGTGTTCTCCCTCCACTGAGGATTTTATAACCTCTCGCCATTACCTGGTTGAGACTAATCCAAAAGATGAAGAAGTATATAAATGCTGTTGGCTGGATGGAGGAAAGGAGTGGGATGGTCTGAAGGGGAGTTCATGTCTCACTCAGAGATTTGTTTTTTTTGAAGGGGGTAACAGAGTTGAGAAAGGGCTGGGGGTGTGTCTGGAACTTTCTCTCATAATGCAACAGCTTGTCGTTATAAACCACAAAAAGGCTCGCCCCCAGAGCCAAGAGCACTGTCTCCAAAACAAGGCGCCTTTAGCATAGTCTGCCAGTAACGTTTTTTACTGAGGTCTCCCGAGCCCCGGCCTCTAATTCACTGTTTGACTGAGCCGCACAAACAGCACTAGGCCAGCCCTTTTTTTTTTTTTTTTTTCATCCTTTCCAGTTGAAATGAGAAAGGGTGAAGGAGGTGTGACGGCCGGGAAGCAGAGATGTGAGGTGAAAGGTGACGTGTGGGAGGAGACGGGTTGACAAGAGCACACTGCGCTTTTGTTGGTGTTGCTAACAGGTCCATCATCGCGTGGCAGTAGGACCTAGAGCCTGTGGAGGAGTTCAGACAGACCTGAACAGGCACACAGTTGGGTCACTTGTCGTGCTTTCAATCAAAGAAATCTCTATCAGGAAAGAAAGAAATGCCCAAAGGATTCATGTTTTACTTGTGTGCACTGTTGTCAGCAGCCGTGATGCTTTATTGGGGCTCCAAGCCAATGCCTGATTTGGAAAAACAGAACACCTGGGCCCACACTGCATGACAAAAACAAAGAAAGTCAAATGTCAAGGCTTGAGGACTAGCTAGCTTATTAAGGCCAGTTTTGGTAGAAAGAGGGTAAAGTGATTCCATGTCAGACCAAAGAGTATCATTTGAGTTTGGCATTCCTGTTCAACAATCAAAAATCTTGTTTTTTCTATTAAAGATCAATTTAACTTCAAATGAGCAAACCAAACTTCTCTTTCAAGTATCATTATTCCCTGCGAGTCTTTGGTCAGTCATCAAACCGACGTGGGCAGATTGTGGAGTTTCCTTGCCAGGTTAGATTCAGGAAACATTCATCTTGTTGTTTAGTCTGGGCACCATGTGTTGTTACGGGAGGTCTCTTTTTTTTCTACTTCTGCTCCAGACCCCTACTCTTATACAACCAAACATAAAACCTAACACCAAAGTCATGATTTCAATAAAATTCCTCATTTGAATTTTGCTCAAGGGGCTCAGATGTATACATTTCAAAAGCGGTAAAAAATTTTGCTCTGTCACTACCTCTGTGGATCAGCTGTGCCTTTGTGCATATTTGATGATTCTCTAAACACGCAATAAAAAAGAAGACTAGAGACCTTGACTCAGAGCAGAAAAGTCATTCAAAAAGCAGATAACAAAAGGTATGTGCAGTGATCTATATATAGCTGGCTTTGCGTAACAGTACACAACCGCCTTGATATCACTTTGGTCCGCGTTATAAACAAGACCCACTTCGACTAATCCCTCAGAGGTAAATCCTTCTGCCGCTGAAAAGACAGTCAGACAAATAGAGAGGGGAGACAAAATAAATCGAACCATTCGGGATTTAACAGTGAGAGCAGGTGAGGATTACACCTGAAGCTATTCACATGGGTGCCTCCGACTCTGGCAGACTGTCGTACAGGAACTGATCCCACAGTGGCACAGTCAATGAGCCACCTGTGCGTCTTGGAAGAGGCTGATTCGAAACGCACTCGTGTGATATTCCTCGAGTGGTGAGAAGTGAATGACAGGCAGTTTGCTTTCAGTATCACCAGTGGCAGCCGACTCAGGAAAAGGGGGCGCTCAATGGCTTAAAGACAGCGTTTAGAAAGGAGCGCTTTAACATTTTAAAAGGGAAAAATTGTGTAGTGTGGTAAAATGTAGTAAGGATGACTCATCTTATTAGACGAATGATGAGGCTCCAACATAACAGTGTGTAATCATGTGAGCTTAGCCCTTTATGATCCAGCTGCTTCATTGAACTGAATGAGCTAGAACCAGCCCAGTCTCACACACACATTAATGGGACATAACTGCAGAAATAAACAACTTTAAACTATGCAGAAGTGAGGAAAGCTATAGAGAAACCTCACAAGCTTTAAAGCTGTAAAAAATAATAGTGCCCAACTGAGCTTGAGGCTAAAATGTAAGATTTAAAAGGTGTGTAGTTTTTGGTGACGTCTGGTGGTGAGAGCACAGATTGCCACACCTTATCTTTCTCTTTTTTTTTTAGTATCTAGAGTACATTTATGTAATGTTGATTAGGTCAACGTATACTGACTTAAAGCAACACTGCGTAACTTTAAGCCAGCACAGGGTGGAGAACCCTCTTAGAATCCTCTTAGATCCCTGTTAGGACGTCCTTTGTTTTCAAGAGCCAACCACCGGCAAGTTTGGAAGAAAAAAACATGTCTCGGGTCTTTTGTACATGGACACGTGCTACTGTCAAGTGTATTGGCACATTTCTGCACCCTCTATTTGATTGCTAAAAGCATGTCACTCACGTAATGTCTGTGCATCTCAGCGGCAGGAATGATATATTATTGGAGGTTTCTGTCTAGCAGAGGGTGTTGTGTAAAAATAGGTCTCATGTCTAAGAACTATATAAATGGTTACAATAATATATATTTATGGGTTACATGGTCCTACTGGCTAAAAGTTACGCAATTTAAATGTTCTAACTTTAATCCATAGGGAAAGCAATGAACGTATTTGATGTGTAATTGCGTCACCTAAATTATTGACCTTGAATGCTTATATTGAATTACTATATAACAAACTCTGTCCTGGCTTCCACTTTTATTTCCACATCAGTTCCTCCCTATTGTGTGTCTTGCTGGCTCAGATTTACACGGCATCTTTCAACTGAACTAATGCAACAAAAAGAGCGAGAGAGCAAAGGCCTTGGCTGGTGTCCATCCCGAGCCCACTGTAGCCCGCAGACCGAGCTGCCTTTTACATAAATTTAGCCTCCAATCATCCAAAGCCCTCGTGAGCCTTTCAAATTTCAAAGCCAGTTTTATAATCTTCCAGAGAGTGGCTGGAGAGTTTAGCCAGTGGCATCCATGAAGCCACTGGACGAGGATGTTCTGAATCAGCAAGACTCCAAAAATGCATGAAGACAAGTATTACATAAACAGGCTATGTGATAGATTTAACAGAGCTGTGCATTTAAACTTGCACTTTAGGTCAGTACAGGAACACACAGCACTGCTTACAAAGCTTTGTCAACCGGCTGTCACTGTGTATTTGCCCGCAGATAGACCTAAACCGTTATTGATTAAATAAATTAATAAGGTCCAGGAGTAATGCGAATGTGAAGTGAGAGGTGTGAGATCAGAGGCAGGCCACAGAAGTAAATGTGGCACTATAAGGCCATGCTGACGGTCCAGCATGAGGGACAGCAAGGAACAACGAGACAGCTAGGCTCCGGAGGGGTCAGCAGGGGTCACGTGACCACTTTGTTTCCATCTGAATGTCTGTCTCCTCCATAGTCACTCTCTGGGTAGACACACGCGCCTTTAATCCACGAAACAAGGGGTTATGTCCTCAAAATAATGGGACTGTGGGAATTCTACAATAAATGCACTCCTAACCACTGAGACCAGGTCAACAAGACTCCTAGATGAAAAAGAACAAACTGCAGGAAAGGGTTAGGTTAGGTATCAAAAGTTGGGTAGATGTCATTAAATTGTAAAAATAAGCTGTGTAGTCAATAAATAGTGTTGTAGAGATGCAGGATGCCCATGGGTAAACCCACATAATGCCCTGATGTCTTTCACTGCCTTGGATAAAAATATTGGTTATTATTGTCGGACTAATAAAAGCTTCTGTTGGCAAGGAGCAGCCCTTTTCATTTTTAATAATCTCTTGTCATCACAAACAAACAGAGCACTCTTGCATATTTGTACAGCTCCTGCAAAAATGTCTTTTTCAGATTTAATAGTTTAATATACAAATACAAATCAACAATCGGAGCCATCATTGCAGCAGACTGACACACGCCTTAATATTTTAGTAGGCCTTATTTTATTATTCAAACTGAGTCAAATGCCTTCAGGCCCTATAAAAAGCAGCAAATAATAATCATCTCACAGACGAATAAGCACAAGATTTATAATAATTCTCTATTACTCTAAATAAACTGTAGCGTCCACAGCAGTGGGTCTTGACCTGGTGCTCAGTGCACTTTGGTATTCACGCTCCCAGAGCTTCTGATGATGTTAAGGAGGCTTCCATAAATAAGCTGAACTGTCAGTAACCCCTTTCACACAGAGGCCTTCCTGGTAGTCACTAAACCCAAACAGTGTGATGTTTCTGTTAACTGCCATGCTTGTTTTCAAATGTCAGGTGGCATATGACCTTGTGCGCAACGTCAAATCGGCAGCCAAAGCACGAGCTTGTTTTGGCCGGTGTTGCAACATTTTGACAGACTGTAAAACTAACTGTGCTGTTCTATATAAAAGTATGGAGCAGTAGTGTCGCTCAGTCAAACCAGAATATTCATAAACAACTGGCTGGGTCTTTCCTTGTACTGATGTATGAAGTATGGCTCTCATTAAAATACCAATCATCCAAACCAACAATGAATAATCCACACTACTGCAAATGTGCTTGAGTTTTAAATGTGAAGCACTTCTTTTTGGTTGTTGTAAAGTGTTTTACAAATAAAGATTGATTGAATAAAAAAGACTGCTAAGAAATAGATGTCAAATTAACCTTACTTTTACACTTGACATTATTAAACACATCTCCTGATCAGGTAATAAGATAGAGTAATAAAGTGCATTTAGCTTGATTGTCGTTGGGCCTAAAGTGCACTTCAGTGCCATCTGCAGCAATTACAGAAATAATCTGTGTTAAAATTACGCCTCCGGCATGACACTAAAATATTTATCAGATATTTCATGTAATGTCAAAGGAAAAATGAACAAATATGGCTCCTCGTAAGACTCCACTGCTGCATCTGTCTTACAAATATTATGTAGAATCTGTCTGTGAGGAATTAAGTGATAAAGCAGCCCTATAGTTGATTCTCTAGACACTAGAAAAGGAAACAGATGATGAATAATTGATGACTACTAGTTGCACATCACAGTGACTGCCAGCTGCCGCATTGTGAAGTGTGGGCCTCAACTGGCAACTTAGCATAGCCTGTGTAGTTTCCCCACTGATACATGAGCCCTACTTGTCGCAGGCTTTCAGGGGATCACACGACAACAAATAAATGAGGGAGGAAATAAATGCAGCAGCGAGAAACATTTGCACACAATGACAATTCTTTTAAAAGTTTGAAGGGTAAGAAGAAAAGTTGGGAGTTCTTTCTCATTATTATCAGCTCCATATGGTCATAGTGGCGTCATCAAAACTTGAAATAGTACTTTTAATGCTTATTTATGATATCACTGAAAGGGTTGCACTTTACAATTCATTCATTTCATGTATGCCCTTGTTTGGCTGCCTCCTGTATAACCAAATGTTCATTCTGTCTTGACTGTTTCATCCATCTCCGGTATCCCCCCCTCCCTCCCCCCATCGCAAGCGATGAAAAATTACATAACGAGACATGTAAATGATGGCTTCTGATGGCTTTCACTGCTCATCGACATTTGGACAAAACTCCAGGATGAGAAGCATTGTGACAAATGGTTGTGGGGGAAACAAATAGTAAATGTAAACAAGAGACTTTTCCAGAGCAAGAATAATCTAATTGAAGTTGTTTTGTTGTGTCAAAAGTCTAGTAATAAAAGGATTAAACCTATTCTTTCAATCCATTCTTTCATCCTTTCAGCCCATTGGATGGTTTATAATCCAATACTCTTTATTCACTCACTCTTAATTCAATTTTTATGAGTTTCACTGAGATAAAAAAAAAAAAAGTTGGAGAAATCATCTGTCAGATTTTAGTGTGTACACATCCCAGCTTTCTGTCAAGTATTAAATCTCCAGCTGTTAACATCAATTCAGCTGAAATCCTGCCCTATTCTCTCTTTCTCTCGCAGCTCAGTGACACCAAAACACTGCGTCAGTCTCATGATACGTAGCTCGGCTGCAGCCCGGACTCAAAAGCATGCGTGTCTAACCGGTGACTTCATCACACCCAATCAAAACGTATTCCTCCCTTTTTGAAAAATACCCCACATTTAAAAGCAGACAGGTGTTTAATGCAGTAAGAATGTGCCAAAGATGTTCTAAGGCACAGTGTACCTCTCGAACACATCGCTGTGCAAATATGAGAGAATTTTTTATTTATAGAATCAATTATACTAATTGAACAAACTCTGCCAGCAGGAAAGGAATGAATAAACCTCAAATTACATGAACTTCCACAAGAATTGAAACTCTACAGGCTGTGAAAGTGGATCTAATCCTATAAGGTGTACAGCTGGGGGCGCTGTGTGCCAGGAGCCACTCATCTCTCCACTGCACTTTCACTGATGTCAAAGGCTTAAGTGTTCTGCGGTGTAATTATGTGAAGTGGTGGGGAACCAGCTCGTCATCAGAAGTTGAAGATGAGAGATTCGACATGCAGCCAGGAAGTTTCTTTTTTTTTTTTTCAGGAGAAGTGGGAATACACACAGTAGGCTGAGCAACATGACAACAATTAACTTTACAATTACAGCTCTAACAAACAAATTGGCAGTGTCAGAGAAATAAATCACATTTACCTGACAATATTAGGTTGCCATGTGAACTTGCTCCTTCCATTTTCAAAAATTGACAGGACACATTAGAGTGGAGTGTGTATAATTCAGAGCACACGGGTCACAGTAGTCTTAATAGCATCCAAGTAGGCTGAGGCTGGTCTCTCAATCTGTCATTATGTTAACTCTGATGGGCTGAAATCCCGCCGCGCACATGGCAATTACAGCACAATGTGTCCAGCCTATTCCGTCGCTGCATTTAAGTGACTCAATTATTTCTGATTAACCCACACTTGGACAGACACAACCTGTACAGTAGGACACTGTGCCTTTTCAAATAATTGTAACATTACAGATTTTAAGGGCCCTGTGCTCTGCGCTCTTTGCATCACTGTGTAGCATGGTAAAACACAACCCATCTATTTTTCATCTGTTTAATTTGCAATGGTTTAAATCCTAATGTGCGCCTAAAGCCCTTGTCAGTGCTGAGATAAAAACAGGGCACATAACGCTAACTATTGATCTAACCCAGAAGAACTATATGCACGAGAAATTACACTCATAAAAATGTTTAAATAACTGGTCTCATCTTGGAACCTTCATTTTTTTTTATTTTTCCTACATCTGAATGTAATCGCTACTCTATGTTTTACCTTTTGCGTACCATACAATATAACATTTTTTTAATCAAAAAACCTTTACAACTACACAGATGTTACCAAAACATTCCTCTACATACAGGCTAATACATGAACTGTCTCTTAAAAACACTGGAACCTTATGCCTGGTTAAAACGCACTAACACAGCCAAATAGAAAAGAAATCACCTAAAACCTATCTGCCTATTTTCCATGTACAACATTTAAATGTCTTGGGTGAGTCTTTTTGGCTCTGTCCTGGGAGCAGGAGAAAGAGGCCTATACATCAGTAAGATTTAAAGCTGCCTCATCCTGCTCAGCGCTCGTATCACATGGTGTACATCGTCAATAACCTTTATGAGCCTCTGTCTTGGTTCAAACACACACAAGGGAGATGTGTTGCTCCTGTTGGATGGGCAAACTCAAGACCCTTGCATTTTGGAAATTCTTCACTTTCTGTAGCTTTTAAAAAGGTCTGAGAATATAAATCTTTTGGTCCAAACCCCAACAGTGCCCTCAGACGTGCTGGAGAAAGGCATGTGTGTGCAATAAATGTGACATTGTCCTAAATGTCCTAAATACAAAGAGTGTTCATTCTGGTGATTTGTTTCCCAAGAAAACATTATCTTATTAAATACACATGACTATAAACCTAAGAGTGCCAGATTAGGGTCAAAGGGTCATGAACTCTTAACACTAGGATTGTGCAGCCATACCAAAAGACTTAGTGTAATGAAAGGGGAACCACAGCAGCTCCCAGATGAGGAAACACACTTCTTTTCAGTCCTAAACCTAGAACTAACAGTATGTCCCTGGAATGCTGTGATCCCTGCTAATATGAACACAACATAATGTATTTACCCTACATTTGCTCATTTCAGCATCAACATCACATGTCCTGGTCATCAGATATAGATCATGTGGTCATCATACAGGCACTTCTGCTGTCCATGTTGCAAAATACCCCAGAGAGTGCATCAGTTTATCATCTGCTAACAGAATATTACCACTAGAAATCATATCTCTGACACAGTCGAGTAAAGTTAACTCAAGTTTGTAATCTGACATAAAAAAGAGTTAAAAAATTAGTAGTAGTTTAACACTTATATCCTCACTATTGAAACAACAACATGCTGATACAAGGTGCTCTTTAGGAGAATTATGAAACAACATTTCACAGTGTACTTGAGCAATAGGTGTTACATACGTGTGGACTCAATATGAGAGTCCACGGGACACATTAGCCTGGCCAGAATATGTCTGGTCTGGATTTTCATGGGTCTATTATTAACGGATGTACAAACCTGATTCCAGAAAAGTACAAATTGTGAAAAAAACAGAATGCAATGATGTGAAAGTTTCAAATTTTTAACATAGATAACATATCAAATGTTTAAACTGAGAAAATGTATAATTTTTAAGGGAAAAATAAGTTGATTTAGTCGCAGGGCTAACATTTAGAGACAGACATTCACTCACTAGGGACACTTTAGAGTTGCCAATTAACCTATACATGCATGTCTTTGGACAGTGGGAGGAAGCCAGAGTACCCGGAGAGAACCCACAGTAACACGTGGAGGACATGCAGACTCCTCAAAGAAAGACCGGAGACGGCCGGGTTTTGAACTCACAACCTTCTTGCTGTGAGGCAGGAGTGCTAACCACTCTGCCACATGCACCCCACTAGTGTTGTCATGTTTAAAAATGCAAGGTCTTCCCTGAAAGAGCGACGACTGGATGGGAGCATATGTTGTTCTAGAACTTGGATATATCTTTCAGCATTGATGGAAGTATTCCTGAGCTTATTGTGATTTCTATTACAGTAGTGTCCCTGTATGTGAAGCAGTGCCGTCTAAAGGCCCGAAGATCACGGGCATCCAGTCTGGTTTTCCGGCCTTGACCCTTACGCACAAAGATTGTTCCAGATTCTCTGAATCTTTCAATGATATTGTAGATGATGATAACTTCAAACTTTTTGCAATTTTTTTCTGAGAAACTCCTTTCTGATATTGCCCCACCATTGTTTACTGCAGCATTGGGGGAATGCCCATCTTCACTTCTGAGAAACACTGCCATTCTATGAGGCTCTTTTTATACCAAGCATGTTGCCAATTGACCTAATAAGTTGCAAGTTGGTCTTCCAGCTGTGCCTTATATATACATTTATCTTTTACGGCCTCTTATTGCTACCTGCATTATTTTACTGATTTTACGTCTGAGAACCAAGAGGGACAGTATACTTTACAGTTTTTGGGCTAAAAGTTACACGGTGCTACTTTAAATGTCATAAAATAAACACATCATCAGAATCCATATCAAATGCTTTGATTTAGAGAGACAAAAATTTGTATGTGGTTCCAACAGACAGACAGATATACAAACACAGATCCATACAGCACATCTGCCTGAAGGGCATAACAGAAAAGTAACAGAGGAGGTGGAGACATATTGATTTCTGTGCCGGCTCTTTGAGAGGAAACCCTGGGGGAGGCCTTACATCCGCTTAAACCCCCCCACCCCCCTAGTCCGATGAATTAACCACGTTTATGCTTTAGGCTGGAACACACACATCACATTCATCAGGAGAGGACTAATCTAGTAGTGAGATGTCTGATCTGAAGAAATTTCATGGCACATTTGGAGTATTAGCTTTAAAGAGGGCTGTGGAGTTGCGCCAAAATAGCAAGCACCAATAAGTGGTATGATAATCATTGTGGACTCTGACAAGTGAAAACACAAGGACTTAAAGTTAGAGTGGCCATGGAAGAGATTAACTTTTGTTTTAGCTGTAATCTGACATGAAAAAGAGTTTCTTTGGAAAAAACAAAAATAAATAAGACACAACAGAGCCCCAAGCTACACCTTGAAACAAAAACACACACCGGAGACCCAAAAGGCGGCTTTGCCATAGACCCATAACGAGTCCTATAACCAAAGCTCTTTCTTCTTGCTCAGTGGCCCGATTCTTTGTCTGTTTCTGTTTAGGTTTGAGGGATGAGTCACATTTGCTCAACACAAAACCCCCCGTTCTGTGAACACACGATTAACTCACCTGCACTTCTACTGACTCACCGGATTTCCCCTAGTACTTATTGACTTGATAAGCACAAAGGTGAGTTGTCTCACAAAGTTGCAAATCCGGTAAAACGACAAGGCTATGACTTCCTTTTGTGTGGCATTCAAAATAATTGTTTATTAGACAATATAAAAACCTTGACCTTAACAAATGTATGCATAGGTTGGAAGAACTAGATCTAAGGTCACCATTGTAAATGAGAATTGATTCCTAATGGTTTACCTGATTAAATAAAGGATAAACAGAAAAAAATTCTTATGAGCATGTATTATATGAGACAAACTAGTTAGCCCGGGAAAAGTAATATTCAACTAAGGTCAATAATTTACAGGCCTTATCTCAATCAAAACGGTGCATTCTAAAAAAAATGTGTTTGAAGACTTGTCCAGAATGAGGTTTAGTTTGAATATCAATTGGGATTTAGAAAATAAAAAAAGGAACTAAATAATTAAGGCAGTAAGCTCATAAATGGAAATAAACATACCCACTACTGCATTAGACAGACTAAATTAGTGATGACGGTTGACAGGCCACACTAGGGTATTGTTAATTGGTTTATGTGCTTCTCATTGCAGCAAAGTACTGATTTAGTTTGGTTCCTTTAGCGTTTGTTTCTTAACCCTCCATACCAACAGCTCAAATGTATCAGTTCTGTCTCACACTTCATCTGCAGACCAACTGTGAATCTCTTTAAAAAAGACTTTAGACGGGCAGTTTAAACAGTCACGAGGGGCTTCAATTAATGTAATCCCTACTCTTGGCTCCAGTGTCAAAGTCATTTCCCATTACACTAAGCTTTCGAAAAACAGACAACATCTGTTAAAAAGAATGCCTTGCGTGGACTTTAATAAGTGCTGGATCCTTTATAGTGAACATGTAGGCACTTGTCCCTAGCAGCAGCGATTCATATCCATACGCTGTCAATGCAGTTGTCAGCAGAGATGACAGCACATGAGAAAAAAAATACTTGGGACAACACAGGAATGTGTTAATATTGCCAGACACTTGGCAAACAAGCTGAAGCAACACTGTTCTTAGCAGTGTTGAAATGACTAAACAGACAAGAAGCAACAAATCAAACCCCTTTGTACTGACTCACCTTCTCTGTCATCAAATGGATAGGTAGGTCATCCAAAGATCTGGCCAGAGACTTTATCTGAAGAGTAATCAAATCCGTGCATGATGAGACACAGGATCAAAGGCCTTGTGTGGTCATATGAGTTGAACCAGACACAAAGACAAATAGAGTCTGGGAAGTTTAGATAGCAAGGATTGATAGTTGAGAAAGAAAGAAGTTAGGTCATCATCAAGTAAAGTTATTCCAGACCTTAACTCCCCATGCTTTTGTTCAGTGGTGCACAATAGACTAGTATTTGTGGGAATAAAAAATGGAAAGCAAGTAACAGGGTAACTGAATAACGGGCTCCAATACTCTAATGTGCTAGAATAACCAGCTATGATAAAAGCAATTGTTTTAAGTTAACTTTAACAGTGATCTAATTTCAACATGTACGTATACTGTATATCCTAATTTTGTGCTGGAAATATTTGATCAATCCATCTAGCTGGAATTTTGCAGAATGTCAAATAACAACAGAAAATCTCAAGGTTGGCTGGAAAAGGTTGCAGAGCAGGTTTTGATACAGTATCCTAGCGAAGCTGAAGCTGAACCTGTAATGTATCCTCTCTGGGACAGAAAATGTCAAACGGATTTCCCTCGCACTGAAAACTGCCACTTTAGCACTGAAATTGGACCCTCTGGCGAGCAGCAGTCGGCTCTGAAGCCTTCACACAGTGGAAATGTCACCTGTCATATGCACTTATTGTCTGCCAGCTCTGTCTGACCCTGTAGGCCTGCGCTCGAGACACTGTCAGGCCCCACCGATGGCATTAGCTTGGGACACAGAGATCCAGGCAAATTGGAACGCCCATCAGTTTGTTAGTTAAAAGACAAGTTGTCTAGGGTTCATTTAAATAACAGTAGTCCGCCTGATAACAGAAAAGTATGTTGCAAAAGTATCTGCAAACTCTAATAATTATGCAATGCTACAAAGACTACATTAATTACGCTTTACTGCTCCCATTTATGCTCGAGTCATCTCAACCTCTGGAACTACCTCCGCTGTGGGATAAAGATGGAAGCACCTCATATCTCCCATACCAGCACTGCATTTTTTAGGATGAGGCAAGACAGGAATATCTAATGTAAAGCACAAAAAGGGACTACAGAGAGAAAGAAGAAACAGATGTGAGGGGCAGTTTTTCTGTAGTTAATATTATTAGTTCAACAATACATGTGCCACACTGAAAACACTGGATTGGAAAAGCAAAACCACTGCATTGTAAATGGCTTTTTAATGGTGTTTAAAATCCTCTCTCCAAAAGCATGCAATGCAATCAGAACAGCTGCAAAAAGTCTTTAATGCAATAGACTGTGGGAGTTCTCTTCAGTGTTACATGTCCATAATGAGACATTTACAAAGTTCTTGCTGTCCCCGAAGACAAAAGTGCAATTGGCAGCACCCACCAAGGACATAACCAAAAGTGCAGACACAAGACACAGTTGAATTATTCCTTTTGATAGTCTTGTGAGTTTCTATTTAAGCGTGCTGGAGCATCTTACAACAACGGAGTCAAGCGCTGTCAAAACATGACAAGGAAAAAGAAGAAAAGAACAAAGCAGAAAGACACAGAGACAAGAGATAGAAGTGGCGGGGGTGTGTTTGGTAAGTAAGCAAAAGAAAAGGGAGGGAGGACACCAGAATTGCGAGGGAAGACAAGAAGTGAATACAAAAATATAAAAACTAGCAAGTTACGTTCGATGGCCTCAAATTGGACTTCCTGTCCCTCATAATTTGACTCCCGGGAGCAATTTTAAAATATATTAGAACAATGCTAAATGTAGCCAAAAACTGACCCAAACCTGGAAAACAGGACGTGAGCTCAACAATAAAAACGTTTATTTCAATACAAAAGAGACAAGAACATCTGGTTTGCAGTATGAACCTGCCCTCTCATAACCCCTAACCTATCCTTACCGGAGGGGGAACTACACACAGACATAACCCGAACCTGTTGATTTCCCAGCATGCCCTGCTCGCATTCCTGACCTCCTTCTGTCACTATTTCACTTAACTACACTGACAGTAAAAAAAAAACTATTTGAATATAAAACCAAAGTCTATGAGGGACTACAGTCTATCATTCAGTCCAGCTACTAACCGTGTGCCCACAGAGAATGCAAGATTTTACACTAGCTTGGTCAAGTTACTTTCAAGAGTGTCGAGGAAGTGAGACGTGATAGAACCATGAAAGCTGGCGTCCCACAGAGTTGGGAATTTGGTGATAAGGCCACAGAGGGATAAGACCACTTTTCTCAGCCTTCTGCCCGTTATTTCTTAATCTGACTGCACTGTACCAGGACAGAGACAGTGGGATATCCTAACTATTCCTTACTTGTGACAGACTGCAGAATGGATTATTTAACTTGACCTACACCTGTGTTGCAATCTGTTAGCTTGGCAAATAAATACATGCAATACAAGGCAAGAAAAATAATGCATGACCTGAGGTTCACAAAACACTAAAATGGTTCCAAAAATGAAAGCAAAAGCCTAATTGTCTATAAATTACATATATTGTTCAAAAGCAATGAATACACTTAAAGCATTGAAACTTTGTTTCCAAGTGACAACTGGAAATGATGCTCTTTCAATTGATCTGTTTGGAAAGTTACTACAACTGCTTACTACTACATCACCTCCATTACCTGATTATTATGACATTATGTGACATTGCTAAACCAAATAATAAAATACTATTTGAGTCAACATAAATGAGATTCATTGTTCAGCATTTGAATGAAAGGTACAGTAGTGTCATTTTAAAAAATGATATAACCCAGAGAAAATCATGGTGCATTTTTTCTAGTACTCACTGTTTGATGTGCCCAGGTGCTGACTTGAGGCTTTCGGTGGACTGATCCTGCTCTTTGGAAGTGTCATGTCCACATTATCTCCTTTAACTTCTTGAATTAAAGTGAGAGAGTCTCTGAGAGTCTCAGTTTCAGTCCGTGCTTTGTCCAGTGGCGTGGCTACGTTTAAAGACTTTTGCCTGGTCAGAACACCATCGTTGCCTGCCCTCATTAGCTTTTCCCCCACACTAAGTACCCTTGTTCGAGCTGTCGTGCCAGGGCATTCCTTCCTTGGAGAAGGCAGTTTGGATCCGGCCCCTGCTGAGGGGGGTCTCGCCAGCCTGGAGGCTTTAGACATCCTGCAGGTCAGCGGATCACTAAACCTTCTCAGTGTTAGTCAGCCGGTGTGAGTGTCCCGTGGGTGATCCAGGGCTGTTGTAGGTGAATGACGCTTCAGCTCCAACGTGTTGTGACTGGCGCAGGTAAGACTGAGGGAGGGCTCTTTTGGGAAGTCAAAGATGAGAGGGTGAGGGGTTAATAGCTCCTTCAAAGGTGTTCTTTTCTCCTGGCGTGGCCTCTTAGGATCATCCTCCAAAGCAAACAGTGCCTGTGTGTTGCTAAATGGCTGTATGTGTAGATAAACCTGTGGAGTGGTAGGACTTACTGTGTTAAACAGAAACTTCAGTCTCCACAGTCAGCACATTCCTGCTTTGAAATTCCTCGTTCCAATTCTCTTTCCCAATCGTCCACTGTTATGTTCTCCCATTTTAGACATAATGAGGTTGTCAACTTCTCTCATCTGCCGATTAAATGATCCGGTCTTGTTGCTGTCCTCTTGTGCAGTCCGCTCTTTTTCGGCTTGCTCTTCTGTGCTTGATGCTCAGCGGGAAACCATTCCGGCAGGCGGAGTGCAGAAAGGAAAAGATTTACAGACCGTGAGGGGGAAAAAGAACATGAAGCAGAGGAGAAAGTGCCGGCAGTGGCTTTGCAGAGAAGCCCCTCTTCTTCAGGTGCAGCTGCGCAAGCTGTTCCAGATGTGCGCTCCTCTTCACGTCGTCAGCAAAGCCTCACACAATCACTGGTTTCAACTCCTTGTCCCATTTTCCTGCTTTTCTCTCTGTCCAACTCTTGCTGTGCCTTTAGTGCCGACAGTGCATGCTTCTCATATGTTAGATGTTCATGCGACTACAAGAGGTAATGCAGCACACACACACACACGACAACACACCAAAGCCTGCACTGACTGGTGGATTTTACAGAGAATTAAAGAGCACTGTGGAGGAAAGCATAGAGCAGGCACAAGTGAAGCTGGTGTGATTTGCTGTGCCAAAGCCATGAGCTGTGCATTTGAAGAGAGAAGCTTAAAAGAAGTGATCACTAGTTCACTCAAACAAATCCACTTTTCTTCTTCCTACGCTTTCAGAAGAACTCCTGTTGACAAAGTGCTTGGGACAGTTGCTTAACCATGTTTAAAAGGGATAACAAGTTCAAATTCAGAGTAGATTTCTGATGACACAGACTGATTATAAACCACAATCACGATCAAACTTGTTTTGATTGATTAACTTTGCAGACAGGTCATTTGACACGCCGCCCCATTTTGAGCCTGTCAGCCCCCATGAACGATGGGATGGCAAATGGACATGTGACAAAAAAAAAACGCTCAGGGATGTCATCGCGTGCTTACTGACTAAACACCAGAAAATGGATTACAGCAAGCAACGGATCAACATTGTCCAGGCAACATGATAGAAAAGTGCAACAATCCACGAGGACAACACAACTGGCAAGGGTCATAGCCTGCCCGAAACAGATATAAAACTCAGGAGTCCTTGTTTTTGGATTTTATTCACTGCTCTGTTTGAATCCACCATTTACTGTACAAGAGGCTAAAAATAAACTCATGTGCTCTACAACATCTGATCAATTCCCCCTCCCCTCCCCAAACATGATTGCCTTTTAGACCAGTAAGCTGTTCAAACACGATGACTGACATCACCCACCGTATAGATAGGACATTTTAATCACATAACTGACTAGGTTTTGATAAATCAGATTGACCCACATACTTTTGCAATGAACCGTTTGCTGACAAAATCTGGAAGGGAATAAGAACCTTTTGGGTGTCCGCTGCAGGATGTTTTTGTCCAATCGGAAGGAAAAAGGATATTAGCATAAGATTACATATTAGAATTGTGCAAGATTATGTCTCTGCGTCACAGATTTAGTTGACTTTTGCTCTGTTTACAGGATGGCACAAGTGGAGGATTACGTCAAATCTAAATAGGGCTGACCATGAAAAAGCCCAGGCTCTGCGACGATGCGTATAGTGTAATTCTCTCTCTGTGCATGTGCGTGTGTGTGTGTGATGTGTGCTGGGAGTAAATGAAAGCCCTCTGTGGACTGGATGCCTCCCAGCCTGCTGTAAGCCTGACTGTGCAGGACAAACAGAGAGAAGTTGCTTCAAAGGAGTTAAATAACATTGCATTTAGAAGATGGATCTCATTTGAGTTTCCTAATTAAGCTATGTGATTTAGCAGCGTGTGATGGTTCATAAAGAGCATCTACTGTATGTATCGGATAACAAGCCCCTTGTCGACTCAAGAGCAAGGCATGGCGCTAATTTGCACTTCAAACTAGGAGCAGAAAACAGCGTACCGCAAATATTCAAACTTGTCAAAGATGAATATGTGATGAGTTGATGTTGGTTATAATAACAAAGACAGATGCTCGAGGAGATGTAGATGAAGAAATGCCATCTAAGACAACTTTTTGCTCATGTTGCATGTAGGGTGTAGGCAGTTTTGTGGGGCAGTGGGATGGGTGGTTCTGGAAATATGGCAGTGTTGTAAAGCCCACAAACCCTAGTATAGAGGCGTATACTGCTTATGTGGAGGAGGGGCCACACATGGACATAGGAAAAAAAGAGGGCTATAGCAGCAAGGGCTGTCTGAGTGCCTCTGTGGTATTTCACTAATTAAATGACGTTTTGGTCTCAGGGTTATTCTCACACAACGGGCACAGGATATAAACAACTCACTTCACGTTCACTGAGCTGAAGCCTGCATGTGCTTAAGCTTAGTAAGTACTTTTCGAGGAGAATCTGTTGTGTTTTGAATGGGAATAAATTACTGTGCTATTGTTTGTGGATATAGTTCTTTTTTTAGTGTTCACAAAAATCTGTGCTGTCAAAACTGCAGAATAAACTGTTTAGAATGTTAAATTTTGTGGGTTAACGTACGTAGTTTTAACAGTGGCAGTGATATTTGATAGGGTGCTAATAAATTCAGTCACATTTGGAACATGAGGTTATAGCAACACTATGTTGTATCAAACAAACTCTTATAACATTCAGACTAATCTATTTTGTAATATCTATATCTCTATAACTAAATACTGCAATGTTTTATAACTTGACTAAAGACGGAGGCATAAATAATGTTCATTTCATCATTTCAAGAGAGGCTGGAAACAGAACAGTTTTGTTAAAGCAACACTGCGTAACTTTTAGCCACTAGGGGCGCAAATCCTGGCTGTGTTGTTTGTTTTCGAGAAAAAACTATCCAAAACTGGCAGTTTTGGAAGAAAAAAAACATGTCTTCTGAAACGGTAGGGTCATGTTAGTGCATTCTGTTCAAATAAATCTCTGCTAGGTTCCAGTGTATCGGCCTGTTTCTGTTCCCTGTGTTTGAGCTGCTAAGCTTTCCGAGTCAGTAGAGGTCTGCGTGTCCCGGTGGCATGGAATTATAAATCATTTATACCAGAGTTTTCTGTCCAGCTGAGGGGACTGTGTCAGTGAAATAGGTAGGATTCTACCAATTCTGTGTCTAACAACATTACAAAATATACATTTTATGTCACAATATTAATCTTTGAAAATACATTGAATAGTCTAAATGACAGGAGGAGCTTAGCCCACCTAGCCCATTGATACCAGCTGCCCCTATTCAACATAATTAATCCATCCTGGGAGCGGTCGTCCTGCAACCAGAAGGTAGGCGGTTCAATTCCCACTCTCCCCACAGTTCATACTGTTGTTGTGTCCTTGGGCAAGACACTTAACCCCGCCTTGACTCCAGTGACTGTAACACTGGTAATTACTGTAGAACAATGTAAGTTGCTTTGGATAAAAGCGTCAGCTAAATGAATAAATGTAAATGAAAATGGAAATATCTGAGTCCAAATTTTCTGTCAGCTTCCCCAAACTAGAGCCATCAACTATGTACTGTACAAATGAATTACACACCCATGAGTACATAGAAACCTTTTACAAAATAGTGACTTATCCCTTGACCGTGGATTACCTCATGTTTGAGCAGAGTCAACAATAAGGCCAAGTTTATGTAGTACTGCTGGGAGATTTGGGCAGTAATAGAGGGGAGAGGGGGATGGGTGCGGCATGTACCTCGCTGCCGAGGATTAAGGCTGAGTTTGTTTTTTGTGTCCTCAGGGGATGGTTGTTTCTTTGCTACATTCCACTGAAGACAGCACTCCCCTTCCAACCATATCATGAGTCACTACAGACTGTAGCATTTACTCAATATCCAACGCTGAATCAGTTCCTGAAGTTATAGTTTAGTTTAGTATAGCTTGTTAGCCCCTATGAAAGCAGGTTTGCTTATTACCCTCGGAAACACAACTAAAAGGAAATCTCTTTAATCAACCTCTGCATCAACCCGAATACAAGATATTGAAAAGTGGATTACTGAACCAGGCTGCAGTAAAACGCCTCGGAATAACAATTTCTCGGCCGAGCAAACAATCAATATTTCATCTGAGCGTTTTAGTAGTTTGCAGACTCAACATTTGAATCTTTTTTATGAAACTGTATCCAAACTAGCACCAACAACATTTAATTCCACTTCCTCTAATGCCAATTCCTTTAGTCTCCTCTGCACTTTTCACTTGGGTTGTTTGTCGGGGGGGTAATGTGCTGCATGTTGCGTGGTGTGCTGTGGTGGTGAATGCTGCACTGATCATGCCTGCCGCTCATTCAACAGGTCAGAGCACAGAGTGGTCTAGTCAGAAGCAGTGTTGTCTCTGTGATTATCGTTAGGCATCTCTAAAACAAACAGAGCTTGTCACAATGAGTCGTGGCACTGTCAGCACTGTAATTACAAAGTAAAGCATGTCAGGAAGTGTTTCAGTGCATTACTCCAGGCTCTCCCCTCAGAGTATACAGCAGTAAAAATACACACACACACATATATATATATATATATATATTATATATATATATATATATATATATATAGACCTTTTTTTAGAAATACATGAAATATTTTAATCATAAACAGTGACAAACCAATAACCTCTGTTAGTTTTGTAGAATGGTGACCAGAATTTAAAAGTCTTTTAAAAGTCTGATTAAAAAACAATGAGCAGAGAAATCAGATATAGTCCTTTTGAATCTAAAGATGCATTTCTGTATGTGTTATTATTGGGTACTTTGTACTTCAGTAGTATTTCCACTGGATACTGATTTTGATTCTGGATTCTGATTATATCATATTTTCTCATTATTAATTTGTTTGGTGTTTGAAGAGAGGTTTACTCTTTTTCTGATACTGGCCCTTGCTCATGACAGGAGCACCTAGAGTTAGTAGTGCACATCCCAAAAACCTGATCTATTACATTAAGGCCATCTCAGATTTACAAAAGAAACAAGTAGCTGCTTTAAAGCATCCGTATTGAGAGCATTGTTTCTCACATCCAGTGCCATTGTCGTGATGTAGCCCTGTTCTGTCTGTCCTGTCTCTGGGGCCCCCCTGTGGCCTTATGAATCACTCCGGCTCATCTCCAGAGCCCTCGTCAACTTGTGTGCTCAAACAAGCATTAAATAATATCCAACTGTCATCTTCCACACAGTACTCTGCATTGAGCTTACAGCCCGATCTTATCCTGAAGCTTCTGCCTCAAAGAGAACAGACAGACCACACTCTAAATTCAAACTGATGTAAATAAAAGCTTTGTCCAGTTCCTTTTATGGTTTATTGATTTTAAATCCAATGGCTGGCTGCAAACGAAGACCAAGGAAAAGGCAGAAGTATATACAGCTCCAAAACAGTGTCTTTTCTGGGAATAGTGTAGATATCAGTAATAATATTAATGGGACCCGTATTATATTTTCTATTACTGCTCAAAATATGTCAAAATATGTAAACGCTAAAAAAAACTCTGCTCCATCAAAAGGTTAATATATTTAAATGACATCTTTAAAAGGACGCAAAGTTTTATGTTTTGTACATAAAAATATAGAATTTGATTTATGTGTATCTGTTATCTGTATTATATTTGCATCATGTCAACCAACTAGTAATTTACACATTATAAGAAGCAAAGATTGAAATCATTAATAGATTTTCCTTGCTGAAGATATACTAAAGATACCCAGGGAAAAAAGCTGCTTCCTCTTTCTCACCAAATGAAGTGAGCCCGAGTGTGGTAATCATAAATCTTTTCACAGTCATCACAGTTAATCAGGTACTTTTTCAACCTGAAGTAAGCAGCTCCTGTTCAGCTACAGACACTGCTGCGGTTTAACCAAGTTTAAGCCACAACCCCTATTTCATATTTTTGACCTTTTACTTGAGAAAATGTCATTTGTGTAAGCTTTCTCGAGGGGATTGTGAATAGGCTGTGTCAGTGAGTCTATATTTGCATGTTTGCACGTCTGGGAGTACAAGCTTGCCAGTAAACTCAATTTTGATTGGAGGTTTTTGTGGTCTGACACTCTAAATCTCACTGAGAGCTTTGAAATGACCCAATAGCAACCACATACATTTGCATTCCTTTTAATTTAGTGAATATAATTCCCACTCACAGATCCTATACACAGTAATCATAAACTGAATGATGACAAACACTGGGAATTTCCAAACCCCAGCATTGGAGCCTTGTCAAAGTTTTCAGATTATGACATCACACGCTTTAACAATAATTAAGCTATGTTTAATCGCTTCATCGTTACAACCTGTGTCTGCAAAGGCAAAATAGATTAGGGCAGTCAGCCGTGGAAATATCTCCACTGATCTTCATCAAAGAGGAGTTTTCACTCCGTGATGAGCATCTTTTCTCTGCTTCAGTTCAGCACAAATGACTAGGGCCAGCACTCGGCTGGAAAATTACATTTGGTAAGCTGGTGGGTGATCTTAGAAATGCAAGTTGTGGTCAAAACCTGTTTCAAAATTATAAACTCAGAGAAAGATTTGTGTGAACTATGTCAACTATAAATCAAATGTAGATTAAAAGGTTATTTTAAAAAGGCATTGATATAAAGCTAAGGAAATTGGATTGGAACTTTAACTTATAACAGCAACGATGGTTTACAAGTCTCTAAATGGTTTAGCACCAGAACATATTTCTGAAAGGCTAGTTATGAACCTCCTCGGACTCTGAGAACATCTGGGACAGATGCTCGTGCCCAGAGTTAGAACTAAACAGGGTGAAGAAGCGTTTAAGTTTCATGCAGCAAAAACCTGGAACAGCCTCGTCTCTAACAATGTTCAAGTGGAGGTTAAACACCTTCCTCTTTAGCTCCGCCTACACTACAATTTAAAGTGTTTTTTTATCTGCACTCTTCTTTTATAATGTTTTTAATTTTTCTTATGTTTCTTAATCTAAATCTTGTAAATTGTCTTTTATTTCTGTAAAGCACTTTGAGTTACCCAGTGTATGAATCGTGCTATATAAATAAAAATTGCCTTGCCTTGCCTTAACATTTTTTGTTTTTGAGTATGGTGCCTGCAAAATAATCCTTTCTGGTTTAGTTTAAAATTGTTTTGAGTTGACTTTTTTTTGTGTGTGTTGATTGAAATAGACCTGAGTGACAGGAAACACCTTTTGCAGCTCCATGGTTACAAATCAATCTTCAAAATTTTGACAATTTTAATGAAAATGTATCTTTGACTCAAAAGGGTCCATTGTTATTTTTGAGAAACACGAGTCAAATATTTGAGCATCAAAGTAATTATTTTAAATGGGCTTTGTGGATTGCTCTCCGATCGGTTGTATGATCAGTCCAGAGTAAGTTTATTTTATTATTAGTTGGTTCTGCCTAAATTCTACCAGACTGATTCTTTGTATAGAGTATAAAAACAATTAGAATAGCTGGCATGACATTTTTCCACAAAAAAAAATGTCAGTTAGCGGCACAATTATAACAGAGGAATACAAACGATGTCTCAAAGAAGGTGCAAGACGTGAGAGAAAATAATGTGAGAACTGAAAGAAAGCTGGGTGACAGTGTACCTAAAAATGCCTGGTCCCAAGACAAAAAGACTCTTACAGCCCCACTTCTCTTCATTATGCTATGGCTCAAATGGCCCTCCAGAATAATGAGTTGCAGCTTTTATGGCTTAGTCCACAGCAATAATAGGAGTCAACAGACCAATCCCTCAGCTAGAAATAGCACTGAGATGAGGTTAATTGTAATAAACTGTGTAGGAAATAACTGCAGTGCAGAAACTAATGTCACCAGAAGATAAGTGCTGTGTTCTCATACAATGGCATCTATTTCAAATTCTTAAAAGAAAGCGACAAAGTTTTATTTGAAGTTAAGCATTCCAAAACCACAAAAACACAAATGCAAGCTTTCACTTTGTAATAGTGAATGTTTAACCCTTCCACAGAGGCTTTGTTTCCAATAGTATATTCACCAAATGTGTCTTTCCAATTTGACAGACAAGAGGTCCTATTACCAACGCATGCTTTTGATTGGTCTTTGATTTCAGAGCCGGGATCGGAGGTCAGCCTGGCCCACCCCATTTCAAACATTCACCCCTCTCAAGCCTGACGCCTTGCATTAAAGCCAATTTGTGTACATACGTTTCAAGAGACAGAGCTGGACTCCCATGGGTCTTTCCTGTGGACTCCCAAACTTCACCCTTCATCTCCCCAAGGTGCTGATGAAAAGACTTCAGAGGCTGCATTCATGTGCGCCAAGGCCTACATAATGAATTTATCAGAAGAATGAGACATGCCAGGAAGGCTGATTAAGAAGCAGAAAACATTTCAGGGAGAAATGTATAGGAAGAAGGGAAAAAAAGTTGAGGGAAAAGTGGTCATTCAATTCAAACCTGAGACCGGGTGCTCCTCTTTTGGAAAAGTGGGAAAGGGGAGAGTGAGCGCTTTGGCCAAAAAACCCTGGAGTCTGATCCTCATTAAGAAGCACAAAGAACTTCAAAGCCCAACCTCTATCAGTCAGGAGCACCCACAGTCCCCATGATATTGAAGTCCAAGACGCTATTCAGTGTCAAGTTCTGAGGGACGGCGCGGTGCTCTGGTGACTCAGGGGCCAGGGGGATCTGAGGTCGGAGGGAAGCTGGAACCGACTGCTTGTCACCTCAGCGATTGGCCACTGCTGCGGTGTGGGAATGTAGTAGCCAGCTGTGGGCACATAACAGCATTAGGACAGTGTCTGAACTGTGGAAACTGAATGTGTTGGTGCTGAAGCAGTAATGGAGAGCAGTAGCTTGAACATTTACAAACAATAAAATCAACCTCTTACTGCAAACCTCACTAACAATCATCCTCATGTCTACTACAGCTAGTCATGAAAAAAAAAAGATGTTGCCCTCACTCCAAAACTGTTCAGCATTCACACTGGCTTGTGTCTCCCCACTTTGAAGTTGTATCAAGGTCAGCTCTTCCTGTGCCTATAATCCTTACAGCTGCTCATGTCGGAGATATTTTCATATCACGTTAGGACTTGAAGGGTGAACATTCTGAGGCTAATCTGAAAGCCATGGATGAAATGCACACTTTTTTATATCCTGGTTAACTGACTTCACACCGAGTTGAACCGAAATATACTACTCGTAAAATCTACAAAAAACTAGCGCCCTTGCTGTTAGAGAATAAGCACTGAGACTTCTGATCTAGCACCATAACAAGAATTCTTCAAAACAAAAACACAACACTATAAAACCCGTCCATAGAATTGTATCTTCTGTGGGAAATGCATTAATAGACTCAGATAAGCATGAGCTCATTTTAAGAATAGTGTACATTCCCTTGTCACCGAAGACATACTGTAGAGCCGGGCGGACTCAGCTCCTTACAATTTCTTACTCCTGTGTGAAAATAAAGACAGTAAATAACAGTTCAAACAGAGTGCAGCAGACACAACTGAGCCTTAAGTTATTTTTTTAGACAGGAAAAGAGATTGTTAAAAGCATGTTGTAAAGACACAGGAACGGTACCAAGTGAAGCAGACAAACAGTGATTGGACGAGAGAAGTGGACGGTAAAGGACCTTGCTGACCTTGCCAACAGGTCTGGCAATTTCTGTGCCCTCCCAGACTCAAGCTCTGCCACTAAATCTCTTACACAACTGCTGGCCTTTGCAGAGGCTCCTGACAGCCAAATGTGCATCATCGTTGTGTTCCACTTCAAATATAAAGAAGCAGCAGCGGCCTATTTGTTAAATATAACTGGCAGTACAACTGAATCTGTATGAACTACCAACTGCCAAGACAATAGAAGAGACTCTAAACGTTGTTGACATCTGTGCAACAGAATTAGGCAACTTATTAAATCCAGAGCCTTGTAATTAAAAAAACAGTAGACACAAAGTAGGTGGTTCACTGTAAAAAGGGACATTAATTAAAAATCTTTTGTCGTCAGATTATTGTTTGGATCAAAGGATCAACAAGACATGTTGATGCCAGCGTACAGCACCACCACTCATTGGCACGCTGGTATTTTACACTCTCCAGGGAGGGACGTGGATTAGCCTAACTTAACCTCAAAAGCCACAGGAAGTGCCAAAAGAAGACAGACATTCATTTCCTCAATTTTTTATGTGGGAATGTTGCTGATTTATTATTACGAGACGACTGCTGATAAAGTGTTACATGTGTTTTTCCCAATGACGTTTTCTTCTCTGCTTTAACATCAAAACACAACTTGCACATTGCCTGTAAGATGTAACGGAAGGACAGTGTTTTTCATCAATTGGGACTTGTGGGACTTCTCAGCACTCTCTCGATGTATAGTTCCCCTCCCACGAGCCCCCCTTGCTATGACCGCACCCAATCATTGGCGTCCCATTCGGTTATAAACTCCTACTTGTCTCCTCATTCCGAACCTCTCCATTTATCACAGTGACAGCAGCGGCTTGTGGTTATTGACTGCAACTGAGCTCGTTTCCCATCCACAAGCTCCAGTTATCAAATTAGATGGGAAGCCAAGTGTTTGGAAAGTCAAAAGCGTGCTTGTTTTGAGACTAAATGCCTTGGCATTATTATTATTCAATTTAATTTGATTGGAAGAGTGATTGTTAATGAACACAGCCACATGAATGTAAACATGCCAGATTGTAGTCTTAGGCTAATTTCCATCTGTTGTCCCAACATTCTCACATTCATACACCAGTGCTGTGCATGAGGAGGTGCTTATCAAATGCAGTGCAATATGTGAGAAAATATGCTCGTGTTGAGATCTGTACATGAAGAAATCTGTCAGCACCAACAACTACAGTGTTTGATCAATTGAATGATCAGACACAACACACAGAGTTTGCAGAATAATGCAATTGATATTTCATTCATTCATTCATTCATTCATTCATTTTCTACCGCTTTGTCCCGTTAGGGGTCACGGGTGACTGGAGCCTATCCCAGCATCTTTGGGCCTGAGGTGGGGTACACCCTGGACAGTGGCCAGTTAGTCGCAGGGCTGACATTTAGAAACAGACAGTGACAGACAACCATTCACTCTCACATTCATTCACTAGGGACACTTTAGAGTTGCCGATTAACCTGTACATGCATGTCTTTGGACGGTGGGAGGAAGCCGGAGTACCCGGAGAGAACCCACGGTAACACGTGGAGGACTTGCAGACTCCTCACAGAAAGACCGGAGTCGGCCGAGAATGTTTGGGTCGGCCGGGTTTTGAACTCACGACCTTCTTGCTGTGAGGCAGGAGTGCTAACCACTCTGCCACGTGCACCCCTAATTTGATTTGATATTTCATGTGATGGTCCATTAACATCACGTCATTTAAGGAAACACAATACTTCCCTCACAGAGCAACAGTATTTTGGCCATACTGGGACTCTGAAAATGAAATGCACTTCTTTGTTCTCTATATACCTCATGGAAGGTATTGGGCTTAAAACTTAGGCGGTGGCTGCCTTGAACTGGTATTATGTGGCCAGTAGTTTCAGACTAATAGTAGGCTTGTGTTGTCAGGTAATGGCCCAGTGATACAGAACTGGCCTAAGCATCATCATGAGACGTCTAATGGCTGACATGACAATAAAATGTGCCCAATTCAACATTTATGTGAATGTGTCAAGTGTTTTTCTGTAACGGATACCATTAGTCAGCGGTATCAGAGTCTCTTGAACTCCTTTGGCCTTCTCCAATACTGCCATACAAGTATTTTACTAACTGCAATGGACATTACCGACCCCTTTTTTTTTTTTTTTTAAGACCTGTCTGGTAATGAAGATAATAAAAGCTATTAATCTCACGTGGCAGAGTGGTTAGCACTCCTGCCTCACAGCAAGAAGGTCGTGAGTTCAAAACCCGGCCGACTCAAACATTCTTGGCCGACTCCGGTCTTTCTGTGAGGAGTCTGCATGTTCTCCACGTGTTACTGTGGGTTCTCTCCGGGTACTCCGGCTTCCTCCCACCGTCCAAAAACATGCATGTATAGGTTAATCGGCAACTCTAAAGTGTCCCTAGTGAATGAATGTGAGAGTGAATGGTTGTCTATCATTGTCTGTCTCTATATGTCAGCCCGGTGACTAACTGGCCATTGTCCAGGGTGTACCCCGCCTCAGGCCCAAAGCTGCTGGGAATAGGCTCCAGTCACCCTCGACCCCTAACGGGACAAAGCGGTAGAAAATGAATGAATGAATGAATCTCACTCAAACCAAACCACTTGATAAAAGATCTGGGGGAAAAAAATCTAGCAGAATCTGGTGTAATGTTCATAAATGCTCCATGTATCTGTAGTAACTATATTGTCAAGTTCTTATAGTTTAAGAGTGAGAACAAATTTGATGATCCCCTGCTACATCATGGCCTCGAATCATTGGTGGACATTCATTAATGCATCTAAATCAAACTGGACTCACAACACTTAACTTTACAAGCAAAGGTTAAAACACTTGTCTATTACCGTGACAACCATACAAAGTGCAGACACAGGACTCCTTTTATTGAGCGTGAGTGTTTAACTCGACCTCTGTGGCAGTGACCCAGATCTTTTGATTGATTTGCGAAGTCATTAAAATCACAGTTGGCGAATAAAAGGCTGGATGTCGTCAGCATGAGTCGGAAGATTAGCCCGAGATAAGCCCAATTACCAGGTACACACACACACACACACTCTTGTATCCAACATCATCTTCTTGTATAAACACGGGCTCGTTTTCTCCCCCTCAGAAGAATGTCCTACACTCTCCTTTGAACATAACCTCGACGCAACATCAAAGATACGGCTTTTTGACTTCTCACTCATCTGTGTCCGAATCAGTTTTTGTTCCCACCACTCCTATAAAAAAATAGTGTTACTGGCTCGCGCTGCATGCATCATTAGTGTTTAGGGAGAATGTTATTACATCCTGTATCTGGAATGCTCAGGCAGAATTACAACTAGATGTCTCTAATGGCCATTATACTGTATATTTATATATATATATTATCAAGATGCACTGCTCAGGGCCTTTTGAATGACACCCATGGCACCCACAGAGACCCAAAACATTTTGTCATTAGCAAGTCTTAGATCATCCAAACATAGGAGAATATAAATGTTTGTTTATTCGAGCTATTGAAGACAATTCAAATTAGACATCCTTTGTTAAATGTTACTACAAACAGGTGAGCTTCCTTCTAATCAGTTCTGAGATCTTGGAAAAAAACTGTGCCATCTCACACCAACCACAATTTTGAGAGTGTTATAGATACGTCACCACTTTATTTTGACGAATGAACTCACCAGAGGCAATCATTCAGGCAAAGACAGGAAATAAACATCTGGTTCTTTTCCACCTACCATGACGCCACACAGCAGCAGCAGCAGCAGCAGAAATAGAGGAGTCACAAAAGGGTGGAGAATTCATCAGACAGACAATGTATTGTATAAAGCCAGACGCTTAAACTTTCATGAGAACAACATAATACACTCTAGTATATGTTCCAAATACATGTCTTGTGTTGTGTCTATCGGTGGGGTTTTAAAGTAAGGAAAATGTCAAAAGGTCTACTTTAAACATTTGTGATATACCTCAATGTGTGTGACCAAAAATGTGAAAAGGTCAGAGGACATAGGAGATTTGAACATGGCAGTGTCAGCATTAAAATCTTGACGATGGTGCTACAATAAAGCTACATTACATTAAAATAAAATTGGTCATAATTTTTAAAAGTGTATAAAGTAATAATTTTGCAGCTTCAGAAAGAATAGCTTATTTTTGATTGACATATGCAACAGGCTCGTGATTATTTTAACACCACGCACGTACTATCCTAGACAAATCCCTACATGTAGGCAGTACTCAGAAAATATGCTTTGTATTAAGAAGCTAAAAGCACAGTGGATATCAGCTCAAGGTTACTCCATTTATCTGAAGCTACAAAAACAACAACATCCAGGACCTGAGCATCGAAGGCCATAGTCTGCTATTAAACTGTTGCGCCTTACACTCTGAAGAACTTAGGAGCCCTTAAGGGACATGCTTTTAATCCACTGTGAAAACAGCTGTTTAGCCGCCTATTTCTAGAAGGCTCAGCTCAAGAGCCCGTCCAGTGTGTTCAGCATCTTCAATAGAGCGGAGCGCCTCGCAGACTTAGTATTTCAAGCCTCTGTTTAGTAGTCTGCTTGACGTGGTGTTAATGGCGCTGACTGAACTATCTAAAGAAAGAAAATATTTGTGCAAATTAAAGCTAGCCGTCATCTCACCTTACCGTTTTTATTTAACATGTTTTCCACAAAATTATGAGCTATAATGGGGAGTGTATTGTGACTCAACAGCATTCAGCAAAGGTAAAGGTAAGCCCTGATACATCCACAGCTTTCCTGAGTAAATCTATTCCTTTCTCAGTGAGAACCTTTTATCTATTATTTTATACCCTTGTCAAAAGAATATTGATCGGTGATTACACCATGGTAATTTCAGAATACCACATGTATTTTTCTGTGTTTAGCTCATGAGGTCAGCAACTTGGCCTCCTTCTTTGTACAACATCCTGTTTGTGCTCATAAACAGATTACAGAATATTACATGCCCCTAATTACAAGCTTCTTACACACAATACAGTCTTTAAATTACAGGAGGCATGCTAAATGATCTGAACAGTCTCGCTGAAGAAATGCATGCTTTCTATGCAAGTGCATGTGTTTTGTCTGGTGAAAAGGATAAAGACATTATTTTTATCTTGACCTTTATATCCTACTGCTTCAAATCAGGAAAAACATTCGCTGGATACTCACCACAATGAACATCATAATCCTTGCCTAGTCATAGTTTTTTTTTTATCATTACAGATTTTGTAGGCAAATGTCTTCTATAAGTGACATCACAGAACGCAAGATGATGGAAAGCCATAAAAGAAAATGCAGACTGGGGAAAAGGGTTTTTAACTAAGCTGGTCTTGACGACAAAGACAAAAAAATTAAAAAGAGAAAAGGGATGATTATGCCGCATGAGTAATGAAGATTCTACACCGGGAGGCTCTTAACGATCAAGTTAGAGATTGAGTAGGATTGTGGACGTGCTTTACTCTTTCTTCAGAATAGTTAATGCTAATATTCAATCAGCCTTCTCATCAAGTGGCTCTTTTGCTAAAAAAAAATAATAAATGCTGACACAATGTTGAAGCGTCTCTGGAAACCTGAGAAGAGGAACATTACGACTGAGGCTGCAGCTGTTGCCACTGTCAGCCGGCAAGAAAATGGAGGATTAGGAGAGTAGTTAGCATGAGCAGCTGGCATAGCTAAACAAGCAGACACCAGAGCCAGTGCCATGTATATAAATAACCCACATTAAAAGATGTCACAGTCCTGACCGGTGTAAACCACTATTCAGATCTGAAAGCCAAAATATTTGACCAACAGTTGGTCCTTGAGATGGCTTACTGTCTATGAGGGAAATAGACAGTAAGCCATGTGAATACATCAGAAATACATCAGAGAGACAGCGGTGGGTGAAACTTGACCCCGCTGTCACCTGCCTCTGGACAGCACAAGGAGCTGACTGGATGAGTCACATTGTGTGGTTAGATGCTAAAGTGCCATTCTGTCCATGGGAGCTTAACCTGCACGCAACATCAGCACTTTACACCCTACTGCCCGCACACGTTACTGTCCCACTGACAAAAAAACATATCAAACTGCCCCGAAAGGCTGCCATCAGAAATCCATTTTACAGTCTGTGACAAACACACAGTTGCTCCCCTGGACCTGCATTGTACTGTGGATGCACGCCACTGGAGAGCCTTGCAGCAAACTGGCAGTTTTCCATTGCGTCTTTACTCACGTGACATGTCACTCAAACTGTCACCATGGTGATGAGCTCAGCTTCTGTGGGTCTCAGGCTTTGGTTCATACACTGCAGCATCAGAGCAGGGCAGAGCAGACAGATGCCACTGCAACATTCATTTATATTTCTTTTTTTGCTGTTTGGTCTAATGCATGTGTTTGACTGGGCTATGTTTGGATATAAAATGAATTTCTACAGAGGAGTCATGCGAGCAGCATAGCAGCACCTAAAGGGCAACTGCCACTTCATCTGAGTGTATCAAGAGGGTGAACACAAGCTCCAAAGACAAATGTCACACACGCACAACACAAATAACTATGATAATGATAATCAATGGCATCTCAGCATCCCTGTGTCAAGTGCAATAAGCTCAACCATTCCCAAGGCACAGTAAGATAAGCAGCCATAAAAAACAGTGTACAAAACACTAATATAGGTTTCTGAGTATTTTCTCCACAAACTTCCTCTCAAGTCGATGCTTGTTGTGACATTAAATTACAGTCAGTCATACACAACCTAGAGGGAACATGAGAAAATACTAATAAGTAAATTAAATCACTTTAGTACAAAGTCTTACAAATTAAAACATCGGTGAGTTTTTAGCCCAGCTTACAAATTTACATTCAAACCACAAAAGTTTACCATCATAAGTAAACCAAGGTCAACATAGGTTATGCTGAGAACATCCATCAATTTTCTTACTGTGAAATTTTGGACTTCCTTTGTGGTCATTTGGAGGAAGGTCCACGAACTGCACCCGGTGTCCAGACATGTCCTGTTTGATAGCTGGTCAGTGCCACACGAGAGCCGGCTGGAGCGCAGTTGTCCGGTTGTTTTAAAGTATCCTGTAACTTCCCAAGACTAAACTGCGTCCTCAAAGCGGCACCGTTCTCATGCGTTTGGCGCGTGTGCTGCCTTCACTGACCCTCCACACAGGACAGAGTCATTGACTTTCCCAGTGCTCCCTCAGAGCTGCTGACTGTGTGCCAGTAGGCTACTGCAGTGAAGCTGCTCCTTCGAGTCCCATGCCCTCTGCCCTCCAGCCCGAGAGTGTATCGTCAAAATAAAACACTCACGTTAAGGATATGACGGGCTTTCTTCTTGTTGCATTCAAAACGATAGGAAAAAAACTTTCCCTCTATGTCCACATGACTGCAGAGTGACGTCACCACTAGGAAGATTTTGGGGAGCATTTGCGAACAACTGAATATTAATGTTTCGATAGGATGCACTACAAAACGATAACAGCCTGTTTTGGGCCAGTGCGCATTGTGGGAAGGTACAAAGGTTGCGAGTAAAGGAACAAAACAGACTGATGCACGTGCGTCTCAATTTAGTCGTTAAAAAAAAACTTCCTTTTAAAGTGCGTGTTATTGTTATTATTTGTTTGTTTTAAACTCTCAAATACAGTACAATGATTTAAAATTGTAATCAGGCATACAAGATCATTTCCTAACTTTCGGAGTTATACTAAAGTCTGTAGTGCCCCCCGATGGACAGAAATGCCCTCGTTACTAAGAGTTTTTTTATAGTCAGCTTGACTATATGTATTATAGAAATTCATCTCATTACTAGATTATCGTGAGTGTGAATAAATCTAATTTCTTTATAATATAAATACATAAAATAACTTAATATGACTAATACTAATAATACTAGTATAATAAAACATACAATTGTAATTGTGATGTGTTTGTTGGCTCATATCAAAAGTACAGTCCAGACATTTCTTCTTCTCATACAGTAGTACTCTTGACCTTATGTTTGTTAGCTGCTAAATTAGCTGTCACATCAGTAAAAGAACAAATACAAATACGTTTTCTACAGATCAAGTCACTTATAATACTCATTACTGCAGTAACTGCTCATTACTCATACCTGACCTGTATAAAAGGTCTCAAGCTCTTAGGTTACATCACATTTCAGTTTCAGATTGCACAGTCAAAAGAACACTTGACTTTACCTGCCCATATTTTAGATGAGTAAACACCAAAACCACATTATTGAAATAATGATGAATGATATAGAATATTTTTCAAACAGGTAGAATCCAAACATAACACAAATTAAACAGGTTTTCATCTTTATTTTGAAGCATTAAGCCAAATGCATAAAAAACTTCAAATTGGAAAACAAAACAGGACAGGATTTGTGCAAAAGATAGTTTGGTAATGAGGCAAAGGGGTCAAATGCATCTCTAAAAAAAATTAAGCAAAGACCTAAAGTACAGACAAAATAAAAACAATGTTGGTCTGCCAACCACTGGCAAATAAATACAATGTAGTTAAAGGCACTTATAAACAGTAAATGCAGTATTTCACCAATATCATTGTGTCCAAGATTAGAAAGAACACGATCACACACAGTCAAGCACTTGTCAACATGTGCCACTAGTTTGGCCATGTTATTGTGTAAAAAACATAGTAAGTGCACTGCACATCCTCTTTCCCCATAATATAAATCTTATAAAAAATAACTTATATTGGAAAATGCAATCAGTGGTTCTACTTTCTACAGTAACAGTGTCATATTTACTGTCTTCATTTCACACTGTCCCCATTTTGTTCAATGTACATTTTGGACAAGGAGGCTGCCATAGACTTGGCCAACTCTTCGTCTCGTTTTCTTTGCATCTGGGAGTGTCTGCACCAGTCCTCATACTCCGGGTTGGGAACACACTTGTCCAGAAGGGCGTCATAATGACCGTTACTGAGCCAGCTCAACCAGATCTCAGGTTTGGACGGGTCCTCTTCTCCGAGATAGTGCAGCATGGTGGAGACAGTGGGGCTCTCCAAGCTCCCTCCTGTTGTGAGTTGGATGTTTACATTCAGCATCTGGCTCATGGCAAGAAGCTCAGGGTAGCCAGCCCAGGCACCATCCTGTGCAGCATTGATCAGGAATTCCCCTACATCCCCTTCTATGATGGGGTTAAACTCATCTAAGTGGTCAGCAATGTGGTGGACCGTCTGCTCTCTGAGCTCACTGTGCCTCGCCTGGTCCCCGTAAGTGGATTTACAAACAGCTCTGTACAGACAGTTGCCGTCTGGTATGATGTGATACCTGAACTTGTTTCGCTCCTCAAGATACTTGTTTTGCCTCTCCACTTCAGCCAAGTACCGTTTGACTTTAGCGTTTATATCCCCTTTCTGTGAAGGAGCTTCTTGCAACACACTGAGCTCAAAGTCCCGTCTCTCTTCATCCAATGGAACAACTTTGATAGGATCACTCAACTCCTCCTGCAAGGGTTCTTCAGGCTCAGATGCTCTAGATGTACCCAAGTCCTCTTGTAGGGAGGCCCATCCATTGCTTCTGAAGAGGGCATTAGTCAGTGAATCTATTTTACTGTCAATTGTCTTGCACTTCTTGTTTTCTTCTATTCTGGATTGACACGTGCTGCTGTTGAAAAGGTTATTTTCATCCAGATCAGAGCACTCAGAGAAACGTTTATCTGTTCCATTTCTAAGATGATCAATTAGGTTCACCAACACATCCGAGTCGTTGTATACAACACTGTCATCGTTGTACTGAACAGGCTTTGGAGAGGGGGGCTTGGCTTTAGATTCCCTCATGATATGAACAGGCACAGACCTCTCCACTCCATCAGGTCTCCGTATTAGGATTTCCGCAGTGGACGTGAAGTATATGGGCCTCATAGAAGAAGCTTCGTAACATGAAAAAGCAGGCATGTTGGCGGAAGACGCACCCTCCCTTAACAGTTCCCCGTTGGTCGTTGAACTGGAGTCCGACGATGTTCTAAACTCAGTTGGTTCAACCTCAGTGGAAGTCGAAGTAGTCCCGATCTGACGTGCAGGCGCTGCCGTTAAAGTTATTGTAACTTTGCGAGAGGACTTGGGGTAGTGTGTCAGCACACTGTTGTACAAATGCATTTTGTAGGAGTCCTTTATACCAAACGCCTCCGCTGGGCTGTTACGGAACGATGACAACAACATCTAAAAATACACCGCGTGTCATGGACAACAGTCAAATTGTAGGCGCGTCTCCATGGTCCTGAGTCCCTGACCTTTGACACACACGAGTGGACTGTCCGCTTTTAGTCTCCTTGCGTCATTTGCAATCACGGTGCCTCCCTAATTTTAGACTTTAGCTGCAACAGGACCCTACCCTCTTCCCAACTGTCAAGTATGACACAAAAATCAAAATGCCTTCCGTTAAATTACTTTCAAAATAATATACAGTAAAACCATCGACAGCAACAGTCAGTTACTAATGTAGGGTAAATGTTCAAAGGTAAGAGCAAAACGTAGAAGTAATCTAATATAAATCATCAATCCAAGGACCATATATCTAAGCTAACTTTTTAATCAATAATTGTAACAGGGAATTTCAGAAAAAAAAAAAAAACAGTTTACAGTAACCTTAAATTCCACGCTTCCACTCTGTTCTGTTTACAGAAGCTATTAAAAAGAGGGTTTTCTACTGTTACTTACTGTTTTGGGGATGCTCTTATGGTTCTGACAGTAGGTGTTCAATGCATTACATGTATTTATGTATTTGACATGATTTGTTAAAATTGTTCAAATGTTCTAGGTTTGTTAAGTCAATTAAATGATTATGGGCTATTAAAGACTGAGTGTGTCATGAGCTAAATTTAGTGATATAAATGTAGAATAATATACCTGTTTTGCTCTGTGAGATGACATGTTGCATAGTAGATTTCTATTTTTAACACGTTGTCAGACTGTTTGAGTGTGTCGGTTACACACATGGGGTTTATAGAGATTGTAAGTGCTCGATTTAGATATTATCTCACTGTCGTCAGCAGGAACACCAATCCGTCTAGATTATAGAAAATAATACAGGCTGTGCAGATGGTTTGAGTCTCTGATTACATGGTTAAATACAAACAGGTGATGATAACAGGACAGTCTTCTATGAGATTTTACTTTGAAGACAAGGTATTGGCTTACGGTGGGTGTGGGTTTACGCCAAAGAAAGACTTGTTCTTTGTCTAATATTCTACATGTAGACTATGTTCAGTAAATGTCGATTTGTAAATGGCTCATCCATTAAACTAGCCTTTCTATCTGGACTGTAGCAAATGTGTCTGTAGCCTACTATGACGTCAGTGGGTAGTCTCAAATAACATTTTAGAAAATAACATGTTTTCTTATTTTCATTTTATTTAATCAATCTTATCAATGATGCCTGAAGAAAGTTTAGTTTTGTAGATGTTGTTAATAATGTATGTACTGACTACCCTGTCCACCAGAGGGACACAGAAGACTTGTGTTGTCAAAATTGAATTCATTGGGAGTGATGTATCAAAAGCAAACACACGGGGGCGACATTTAGCTAAAGACTGGGGGACGAACGCCTTCTGGAACAAATGAATGCATAGAGACGACGCTACAGCAGCTGTCGCAAGGTTGTGCACTGAATACAAATGAAGGCATTGATCGTTTCTGTTCACCGTAGTGTTGTCTCTAGAAACATGGGCTGGTGCACTTCTCTCCTACTGGCACAAGCTTGTCTCACTATCAATATGTTCTGAACGTCTGTTTACGTTGCAGTTCATTTGTAGAACATTTGAAAAACAAGAGTATAGTCAAATTAACGCGGACTGCAACAGGATGTGTTGTAGTTGGAGAGATACAGGTTCTAAACGAAAATAGAAACTGCATATTCCCTTAGACAGGCTGTTGATGACCTATAAACTAGGGAATAGAAGTAGTCTCAAAAACGTAATGAAACAGAAAGTAACATTTAGCCTTGTTCACATATATGGAAAAGCACTGAAAGTTATAACAAATCGCATTGGAACATGTACATTTTAACGCTTTTAAATGTAGCCTAGGCTATAGCGAGAGGCTACAACGTTGTTTTTGTCCGCAGCCTGTTGTTTGTTTTCATTCCGACTGCCTGTGCCCGCCAAAATGAAGAGCTAGAGAAGCGAGCGGGCATTCAAAAAAAACAGCACCCGACGTTAGGGGGTCTTTATTAGAGAGGTCTGCATCACTTAAATCTCGTATCTAACTGTATCCATGTCAGTGCAGCGGCCATGCTGATGTCAGAGATTTTTCCTGTGCCCTCCGCGGCGGTGGGAGGATCTCTGCGTTGAGTCACGCAGCTGTCAAAGATAGCTGTCACCCAGTTTCAGGATCAAACACAGTCAATGAGAAAAGGGCTTTGAGCCGAGGAGACGCAGAGGGCTCAGGTAACCCCCTCCAGTGTCCACCAAAAGAGGAAAAACATACCAGGATAGAGCAAAAAAAAATTGATGAATAAGGATTTTCGAATATTCGGATACACAGTGGGGATATCTGGGGAAAAGAAGAAAAACACTGCACTACAACACAAGACGATTTTCGCCAAGCTTTAACGACAAAAAGTGGGCATTTTTGTGCGGATATGAAGTCGAAAAAAGGTAAGCTGATGACTATGAGGATAAATTAAGTCATAGTTGGGTCTAATGTCGAGAGACAGATTGGAGAACGCTTAAGAAAGCGATTTCCCACGTATGCAAACCATGCACTCTATTGTTTCCTTTCCAGACATGACAGGGGGCTTTCTGCCATGTGCTGGCGCGGGGTCAACCACCAAGAAAACTACTTTTGCTTCTTCTATCATCCTTAGGACGGTTTTATACACTTTTAATACAACTACTCGGCTCCACGTTGTCCAATGCAATGTTTTGTTTATCACGACCCTATCAGGCTGACTTTGGATTGGAAAAAAACATTAAAACTGACTCAAACTAGGCTTAGTGTGGTTTGGAAAAGCTACCGAATGTGAAGTTATTATGTAAAGTTAGCAGCGGTGTCGATTCAAGCGAAGTTTGACGAGTATCACTGAGTCGCATTGCTTTGATTGTTACATATTTATTAACGTCGAACGCATTCAAATGTTATATTGTATCTTAAGCATTTGTGTAATGCGTAAAACCACTTCCCGCATTGTTTACCAGCGTTGAAATCCATATGTAGGCTAATGTTCATTCTGACCTCATTGTGGGAAGTTGCTGTTTGCCTTGTTACATTCACGGACCTCGTGGTACTCCGCTCACACACAATAGAAAGCCCCTTACAAGTTCTTCAAACTAGAAGAACGCCGTCTTTGTTTGGTTAAATGTGTTTTTTTCGGGGCACTCTGTTTAATGTTGACATTTCGGAAAGAGTTTAGTTAATGGCGAAGTCACTATTTGCGAGTATAAACTTTTGAATCGCATACAAAGAAGCACGCAGCCCTAGATTCTTTTGTTTAGTCTGGAGACGCTGATTTGCAACAGGTCTCCCCTCCCCCTTTCCCCTCGCCAGCCTACGTAATTACCTCATCCTGTTGGCTGCTCGCGCGTAGGAACTTTCTTACTCGTTTCCCACCAGTGTTCATCTGAGTTGAATTAAATATGCCCTGGAAACACCTCACATTTGCTTGATAGCACTTTGGCTACATATGGAGTTGAACTGTAAATGGTGGCTTTGTTGACCGGGTTTGGAATACAAAAAATCTTGTTTTTTTTTTTTTTTTTTTTTTTGACATGTCACACTTTAATAAGGGAGGGGGTGGGGGGCGCTGACTGCGTAAGCTGTCTGATTAAGATTCTGTGTTTATCAAGGAGTATGTTTTCGTGTTGCATCTCAGTGTAAACCTCTTTGGGTAATTCAAAGGCAAATCCGGTGTGATCTTGATTGACTTTGATTAGACATGCCTCAAACGCTAAGTAAAAAAAAACTAGAGAGCTAGTCTGTAATCTATGCAAACATGCTGTTGCTGCTCTTCAAAACAAAAATCTCCCCTTTGTGCACAGTTTCTTTTTTTGTGGTCAGCCCAGTGTTCCTAACTTATTCAAGCATGCAAGGTGTGCTCAGGCCAGTGCAAAAGACTTGGCCTGTATTTGTTGAGGCAGGTTTTATAACTGACACAGCATCAGACCAGCCTTTGTAATGTCCCCCCTCCCTCTCCAGCTCTCCCTCCCTCCTGTTCTCCTCATATGAATCACATGGCTGGACTTGACAGCTTGCTTCTGACACATCAGCTGCCTCTTAGACAGATTGTGTTTGGTAAACGGTTGCAGCTAAGATACCGACAATAGGGCATCTGTCATAATAGGATATACATTTCCTTCTCATTGTCTTTTTCTCATTCTCATGTTCCTTGCTTTTGCAGGCCTGATGATGTTGTCAGGGAGCGAAACAGATGATGAAGACAGTGTGGATACCCCTCTGGATCTGTCATCCAGTGCAAACGGCAACGGAAAGAGAAAGCGCAGAGGGAATCTGCCAAAAGAGTCTGTTCAGATCCTTAGGGACTGGCTATATGAGCACCGCTACAATGCATACCCCTCTGAGCAGGAGAAAGCCCTCCTGTCCAAGCAGACTCAGCTGTCCACTCTGCAGGTATGGCCTCAGACAAAACAGACAAGATATCTCTGTGAATAACACACTGTACAAGTCAAGAGGCAAAGTGTTTGCTTGACTGAATCATTTCCTGTCTAGATCACAAACAAAACATGACACATAAACAGTGAGTTGAAGGTCGTCCAAAGCAGTGTGGTGTTGCAACGTTACAGTGTATGAGACACCGTGAGTAAACTTAGTGCCGCTATGGGCTCGGCTAAAGCACAGGAATTTCCCTCCCTCCAGCCCCTTTCCATCCCAGCTGTCTGGGAACAATGCAGAGTCATTTACATAGAGCCTGAGCCAGTTACAACTAGCCTGCAGGAGGGAGGGTTAAGATGAGAGATGGCCCTGATTACTTTGCTGACATAGATTACTTTTTATTTTAAATATTTAAACACTATTAAGCACTTTTTAATGAGTGTTCTCATTCAACTAATGAGCTCATAAGCTTTGGTGTAAAAGTTCCATCCACTTAAGCCTTGTGTAGTAAACACTTGAAGGGAGTTATTCAGCCTTTGGTGTGAACTCTGTTTGATAGGTGGCTTTTAAGTTTTGATTTCTCTATTGAAAACCCAGGTGCAAGCTGCACCTGGAGATAAGTTCACCAGCAGACTTTTTGTCCTTCATTGCAAATGCTGAACAGAAGTGAGACTTGTGAAGTGGCTTTTCTCATGTGTTGTTGGATTTTCCAGGTGTGTAACTGGTTCATTAACGCACGGCGGCGGCTTCTTCCAGAGATGCTGCGGAAGGATGGAAAAGACCCCAACCAATTCACAATATCCAGAAAAGGGAGCAAAGCAGGTGATGGCTTTTCTGACAGTTCCCAGTCTCCAAAACACAGCAGTCCTGCAGTTGCTACAGAGGAGAGCTTCGACAAGCGAGCGCTCCACCCCTCCAGTTTTGAACTTGCTGTGCCCAGTGCCCTGAGGAAGGCTATGTCACCTTCATCATCCTCTCCCACCTCCACACCTTCCTCCCCAGTGCTCATGCCCACTCGCCCATCTGTCATCTGTCACACCACTGTCACAGCAGCGATGCAGGCCAGTCCCACGGCCAGCAGCCCCTCTGTGGCAGTGAACTCTGAGCGGGCAGTCGAGCTGCTGCAGTCCGTACAGGCTCAGGCTCTGCTCCGCTGCCGCGACGAAAGGCCACTCCCCACAGCCACCACCATTCTCAGCAACACCAGCATGGAGGGCAACCTGAGCCCCCGCAGTGGCCTGTTCAACACCCCTCCCCCCACCCCTCCAGACCTCACACAAGACTTCAGTGGCTTTCAGCTTCTGGTGGATGTAGCCCTCAAACGGGCTGCCGAGATGGAGCTGCAAGCAAAACAGCTGGTTTCTTAAAGGGACACAGAGGGAGAGGAGGGAAAGGACTGACTGTGTCTCGACTGTAGAACTCGTTTGAGTTCAGAGACTTTTCTGCACGCAACACAGAACAAATCCACATGAAAGCCTGATCATTTCTATTTTTGGTATACCTATCAAATTGATGAGGATGTTTTATATTGAAAAAAAGAAAACTGTATCAAGGTGCCTTGGCTGTAAGTTGTTTGTTCATTTCATATACATTGTATGTATCTACATGTGTATCTTATTTGCACAGGGACCAAAAATGTTATCAGAAAATGCTGCCTGTCTAGAGTCTTTCCATTATACTGTATATTATTTTACAGAACAAAACAAGAGCTAGAATCAGCCCTTTTTCACAGCATGACCAACAGGGATTGGTCTTTCCACACATTTACCGTTTTGCATTTCAGAGATCAGTTCGTGATTGGTCTGCCTTGTTCATTTGCACACTAAGGCAGAGAAGGTCATCTCAGTGTCTTAAACATACTTTGCTCCTGGCATCTATGACAAATTTATTCACTACTGTAGAAGATGTTATGTGTTTCATGGGTATAAGTATAGTTTTGATTTTTTTAATTTACTTTTAGCTGTTTTAAAAATAAAACTCTATACTTTTTTTTTTCAAACTCTTTTTCCCATTGGGGGATATTTCAGATGACCAATGTAGCAGGTTCTTAGTGTGAACCTTCATCCCATCACTCAGTGAAATATAATGGCCAGTGGACTAGAAAACCTAACACTACAGATGTATTTTCTGCATTTGCTGTTTCGAAGCCTGACAGACAGCATTTTGAAATCACCAAAAAGCATTTACATGTATTATAGGACCATGTGTATAGTTAATGTGACACAATGCCCAATGATGTGATTTCATTTCATACTGTGCAATGTTTGTGGCAAATAGGGGTCACATGGGATTCAAATAAAGTTTTGTTTTTCTACATCTCGGACTTGATTCTTTGGTATGGTCTAATATACAGATCCCTTCCTTTGTTCATACATCTATCTCAGCCAGTGTAACGTTTTATCTCTGAGGGTTAATGCACAGATAAAGTTTCATAATGTTCAGTGAAAATTAGATGAGGCTGTACACAAGCACAGAAATAGTATGGCCTTCATGACTTTCCACAGGCAAACAGAAACATTCCTGTGTGGGAGAGGTTTACAACAGCTCCAGCCAATTAGCATAATCCTGCATAAATTAACACCGGCAAATGGCAGACGTCAACAGTTTCTTGCCAGCAGGTTTTTACGTGTGCTTGTGTGTCAATAGACTTAATGTAAGGCAGCTTAGACTGAGTATCCTTGCTCATTTCAGGCAGGAGGGGCAGCTGTTCTCTGATCCAAGTAAAAAAATCCAAAGCTCCTTTTGGCCTCAATTGAATTTACCTTCTCTAATTACTGAGGATATCCTCTTTATTTATATATGTTGACATGTTTTTTTTAAAACTATGCTGACGTTGAAATTCAAATCACAGATGAAGTGTTTCTGCACAGGTAGCCGTTGACAAATGCACAGATTTCTTTCTGGTATGTCCATCTTTTGGTACATGTTGCCTGTCAAAACACTAATCTGCAGCATGTAATGACCAAAAAGGGTTTAAACCTCCAGGCTCAAAGTGGGCAGTAGACCACCATGATAGAGCAGTCTGGGTCTAAGACCCCCTCTCTCTCTCTTTCACAACCCCACCCCCCTTTTCTGAACTCTGGTCAGTGAGGTCAGCATGCCTCCCTTCAGCATGACTGATGAGTGAATGATGAATCACCAGCAGCTCTGTGTACAGGAGTGTCGAGGGTAAGCCAAGGCCAAAAGTGCTGCCTAATTATGGGGACACACCCCTGCGGAAGGAAAATGCCCTAAAAGCACACCACGCTGGCCTTGTAATCTGCTTAATTATATTCCAAATGAAAACACATGCAGAGAAGAAACGAACACAACAAATGTATGGCAATGATATTTTTAATGCTGATAAGAGCTCATACACGTGCCATAACATCAACAGTGTAATAACATTACTTACAAAAATGTATATTTGCTTAATATGTTATTTAATTGGGCTTTTTAGTTTACATTTAAATAGGGAAACATTCATTTATGTACAAATATCTTTTTCTTTGTAATACAACATCACAAGCTTGAGAAGTGACAGGACTGCTGGAGTGTCATTTGTGTTTAGCTTTGCACAAACCAGCATTCTGGCATCTAACTCCCTGCTATATCAGGAGTTTCGCACTGATATGTTAAGATAATAAACATAAATATTTAAGTTAATCATTTGACTTACAATTCAATTCAGATACAATTTTGTAAAGTAAAAAATACTCAAACGTCCCTCTAGGTAAAATGGCATTTTAGCTGAAATTATTATTATGCCGTCTTTCTAAAATAGTCACTCTATCAGAGTTCCTTCACAAACAAATATCAAAATAAAAAACATCTGGCAGGCTTTCAAAAGGGACCAATGTCAGGAATATATTTAGCTGAAGTTATCCAATGGCACTACATTTTGTCACCGAGAGCAGGACTGTCACAACGTCCCGCTCTTGTCATCTTCAAAAGCATCTAGATTGTCTCCACGTTCAAGCAGCTGACAGAAATACCTTGTTACATTGAAGCCAATATGACCTTCAAAAACATCTTTCAAAAAGTGGCATGGATAGTATGTCCCTCTTTTGAAGTTATGGCCTGTCCTGGTGACTGGGGTTATATATACAGTTAGAGGCAACGCTATGGGTCACATACAGTCACATGAAATCATTCAGCTGTCACTCACACACGTACACAGACACGCTTCTTCCCCTGAGACGGCTGTTGTGCTCGACTATCATATTAGTAAATTAAGGCTGATCACTGAAATTGAAACGACAAAAATGTGCCTGTTATGCTCAACATAAATAATCAAACATAAGCACAGTATAAGGGCCTTGTTGTCAGTGCATAATAACAATAATAATCACAATGCGATAAACAGTCATTGTTTTTCTACTCAATAAATTAAACATAAATACAAAAAAATGAATAAATAACAAACTGAATATTTTATGACCATCAGTGAATTGCTTCATTTGGAGGCAGAGATAGTGCACACACAGTGAGGAGAGAATAGTCCCTTTTCGGTCCTTTAATCCAAATACTGCCAAGAAACCCTTCTTGTCCAAAAATGGCATAATAAAATATAATACACTTCTAGTATTGTACCAAATATCAGTGTTTAATTTTGCCTGCAACAGTGAAGAGTTTGAACACAACATGAAGGACTGCTAAAAAGTTCATTGTGGACAGAAATATAAGTTAGCATGCACTTATTTCAAACACATGTTGTGTAGTTTAAAATGAAAATTATAAGTGATTTGTTTACAGTTTATTGATACAGCTACCTTGTTGAGATATCTAGGACTGTTAATAAGACCTAGAGAAAATGGGAAGCACTTTGAAAAATGAAAACTTAAATCACAGACACTCTTTTCTCACTTGCACTCACACAGATTAGGTTTGTGGCATTTTCAAACAACTTTAAGCAAACTGCACTCCAAATCTCCTACTGGCTCATTAGCCACTTTGCCTCACCTTGAGGAGCAAAGACCTCTGACCTCTGACCTTTCCAATAAGCCTGCTTCCTTACATAGGCCTAGTTTCAGACAGAGGCCTATTTGTTTAATATTTGACACTACACTTTTCTTGTCTGCACTAATTACATTTATTTTTTTCAAATTTGACAGATTCAAATATAACCAATACTTGCTAAGCATCTATTTTCAACTAAATGTCTGAAACATAATAATACATATAAAATATAATAAATAGCAAATGCAAAGGGCTGTCTGACGTTCTATGTGTTCTGATCACATCAGATCATTAAAAAAATATATATATATATAAATATATATATATATATATATATATATATATATATTTATATATATATGCAGATATATGCATCTGTGAATGTTGGCATGTAGAGTGTATACATACAGACTTCAAATACACGAATGAGCTTTCTATTTTTCTCCAAACCTTAGTATTAAGTGTCATACTGTGCTACAATTTGCTTGGTAATATCAGTTCACTTGAATTTGGGACTTTATAAGATATTCTTTGGGTGAGGGGTGGTGGTCCTAAGACAGGAGGGGGTGCTACATCAATGCTGGGAAAAAATAACAAGGGATTGGATTAATAAATATATAAAATTAAATACTTCAAATGTACATTTTTGTTCAGATGACTTAAATGGTTAAATATTCCACAGTGCCTGGAAAATCTGGAAAATGATGATAATGTTAGCACCCTACCCTTTCAGTGCTACTGTGAGCATGGGACAGTGTGTCGGACGTTTTTTAATGGATGAGTCTCATAGTCTGGTCTGAGCCTCAGGGATATAGATCTCAATACTGTCTGCACTCTCAGTGGCAGAACTCTGCCGAACTGAGGCAGCACGTTTCGCAGCTAGCAGGCGTTTGCGAGCCTCCAGACGCTGGCGCTCAGAGCTCTCCAGCGAGCGGTCCCTAGCCAGGGGAGGGTGGCCCTTCTGGGGCTTCTTTGGCACGGGAGGGGGCAGCCTTCTCTCCTGGACAGGAATGACAAATAGTCTTAATGACACAGCATTGAGTCCTTATTGGCAAGCTGCACGAAAACACAGTAAAGAGCAAAACAAATGCAGCCGTTCTTCAAAAGGGTTAGAGTGCTCATAGCTGTCGCTGGCATTATGTCAGAGCATGCAGTTTTGAATGATGTTATGGTTCAGAGTGGCAGCCATTTGTGAGGGGTAAGCGAGCACGGTGGAGGCCATTGCGTGAGGTAAAAGTGACCATTGGAGGTGGACAGGCCCCAACGGTGCATGGCAGGTAGAAAGCTTCTCAAAAGCAGCTCACTGTCGACAACAAAACAAAACAAAGCACACAGATACAAGTCGTGACGTCAGGCAGGCAACATGACAGTACAACACTTAAATGCATGCTAGAACAAAGCTTAACAATGAATAATTCAGACTATATTAAAATACTATAATGAAAGCTGATAACATGCAGGTTAGTGCGGCATTCAAAAACAATATTTCTAATATTTATTTGCCATGTTGTCTGCACCTGAACTTCCGGGGGGCTCAGAGGTTTCCAGTTGTTGGCTTTAAGTTGGTGGAGCTCATCAAACTTCAGGCTAATGTTCTCAATAGAAAGCTGAAGCATGTCCCAGAAACCCGCCAGGTCCTGGGAGTTGGGCCGCGGGTGTGCATTTGGATTCTAATGTGCACACATGTACATATGACACACACACAAGCACAAAAATGATAAGAGAACTATTATTGTAGCATGAATTAAGAAAAATATAATGCATAGTAACCACTAGAAAAGCAGAAAAACAAAAGAGCAATGGATGAAGTGAGTTTGGTAAATGTTGACAGTGTTTTGTAGTCTTTCCTAAAAATTTAGTATTTAAATATTGTTGCAACCATCTATTTCTAACCTATCTATATAGTTATTTTTAATATTTGGTCCTGGTTACTAGTTAAATGTTTATGTGACACATGCACATCTTTATTTTAAACAGAAAAAGTGAAAAACACATTATAATTTCATTACCTAATATGATTTGTTAGCCCTTTATAAAGTTCTAAATCCACAGAGCTAATTGTATTTTGCGCATGTGAAAGACAGTGGGACTGTGCAGATACACAGTCTACACTGGATGCATAGTAAATGAGCACCAGGCCGCTCTGTCAGGATGATTTGTGCAGGATGATGTCAGTGTGGGGGGAGGGCTGGGGGAACATGCAGAGGATGAGGTGACACATACCAGATTCTCTTCACACAGCTCCCGGAACTGCTGGAACTTCTGGGACATCAGCAGCTGGGCACTCCCCACTGCACTGCGGATCTTCCCCAGGACTGCAGAAAGACACAGGCGCACATGCATGCACACACACACACACACACACACACACACACACACACACACACACACACACACACACACACACACACACACACACACACACAAACACACAAACACAGCAGTCACAATGTGATTACTCAGAGCGCCGCATAGAGTAGACATGTTGAACCACTAACAGAGTGGCTGCATTAGTAATGCAACAGAGGAGAATATGCTAGTCTTTTATGTGCAACTCACAAGATTATTTTTCAATATCAAAATTAATAAAATAAAAAAAGCTAAAGATTGTATTTCTATTTGCCTTCATGCTTAAATGACCCAAACATGTATAAACGAAAATATTTTAAAGGTTAACATAATATTATTTCATTAGTTGTTGACAGAAAAGTGAGACAATCAACAATATTTTGCTGCATAACCTGACTGCATAGTGCTATTGACTCACAGATCCCTGTGGAGAGGAGCTGTCAGCACATACATTTCTCTATGAGTAGAAAATGGGATGAGAAGGTAGGAGGGGGAGTAATGAATCTGTTCTACAGACACAAAGTCCTTCAGGATGTGTGTATGATTCGTACGGTAGTGTGGGATCTGGGAAAACATAACCTTGAGACGGTGCTCCTGTTCTCAACATTGTATGAGAGACTCTTTTGTCTGGAACCGTAACAGAGTGAGAGATTCACTGCATTTTTGTTATTGATATAATCATTCTTATTAATAAAATCAGCTGTGGTAATGACAGGTTAGAAAAACCTGTATAACCCGTAACTGTGTGTGTATTTTAACATGTCTACATTTATACACTAGTATACAAGTTTATTGGGTGAAGATCAAATAGTTGCCTTGAAGTAGCAGTGTCTGTAAGAGATCATTATACAATGTGTCTAGAGGACAGATGTGTGGCTGGAGCCAGCAATGCTTTATTGATAAGTATGCTCGGTATGTCTGAGGAGGCCAGAGGGCCCGACACAGGAACAAGCTGCTATTGTAGTCCAATACCAAGAATACCAGCACCTATTCGAAAGAGACAGGCAGACATATTCTAAGAGTAAATACCCATGCACAACAGTCTTTCGTGTGAGCACAGCTTGGCATTTGAGCAGTGTGACTCAACTCACTCTCATCAGGAAGCTCGTTCTCCGTCTCATCCTGCTCCATCTGTCTACACCAGCCCTCCATGCGCTCTGTCTCGGCCTGCAGAAGCTTCAAGAACCAGCGGCCATCACGGGGGCACACTGAGCGGCTGACAACTTCCAGAGCCTCTATCTCAGGCTCAGCCACGCTGTCCATCCAGGGGTCCGGAGGTGGCAAAATGGACGGGTCGAAACCCACCTCCCCGTAGTCATCCCCGGCACAGGCATGATAGTGGTTCCCCGAGCCCTGAATGCTCACGGTCGAGGTAGCGGCATCTCGGGAGTGCTGGCGTGGCATGGTGGCACAGTGGCGTAGTGGCATGTTCGGATTGTCGCTGGGGTCGTCGAGGTCAGCCTGTACTGCGGTAGTCACACTGTTGGATCGGGTCATCCGGCGATAACTAGGACTAAAAAAGAGAGATGAAAATATTAGTGACTGAAAGTGGACTTATTGTAGTAGTATTGTTCTTATTTTCTCTGCACTTGTTTAGGGTAGGTGATTATCATAACACTCATTGTGCAATCAATATTTAAAAATGTTATTAATTATCAATGTTCGGTGGTGGTCAAAGAGGCCGTAGGTGCAAAATGCCTGTCACGTCTCTGTCAGTCTGGCCCAGGGCAGCTGTGGCTACAGATGTAGCTTACCATCACCAGTGCGTGACTGTGGACTGAATGAATAATGTGAGCGCTTTGAGTCTCTTGGGAATTACTTAGGGTGACTGACAATCCCTTTAAGATTGTGAAGAGATTAGTGTCATAGTTTTAGCACTAATGTGTTTACACACAGACCTTGGAATTGCCAAAATGATGACTGCGATCACTGATAATGATAAATGGTTTTCAAAGTAGAACTTCTTGTGTGTGTGTTTTGTCACCTGGCTCATTCAGAAGCAATCATTCCAGTGTGCATCTGCCATAAACACGTTTGTTACTGGGCTGTACATTCACACACACACACACACACACACACACACACACACACACACACACACACCTGGACAACTACAGCTCTCTACAGCTGGGCGTGCCGTATCGTATTTGGCTCAGAGGTTTTGTTCTGCTGCCCAGTCGCCAAGTCTCTCTACACTATTTGCAACAGCAGACAAACACACACCAACATTTGGCCACGTACTAAAGAGCAGCACTACACTAAAGGAATGAATGGGTTTCTGGAGACACACGCGTGTCAGGAACACAACCATCCAGGAAAGTGCGCAGTGACAGGAATTAATACTCATCTAATCCTTGCCAGATTAGAGATCTAAATACTACAAGACTCATGTTTTATCAACAGACACAGAAATATATCATAGCACTTCTCATTAAGCCTTTAAACAAAGGGCTCAGGTTTAGACAAACTACTAAAGACCATACAAAACTTCGTAGTAAAGCCCTTTCTGTTTAACTATTAAACCACAACAACAGGCTGAAAATGCATATAAAACAATAAAATGACTAATACTAATAATACTAATAATTACCACCTGACCATGTCTACTTTGGTCCAACCCCAAATGGTTACTTCTGATGGAAGCTGTCCATTAATCTTCACCTCCCTTCCTTATTTATTTCTCCTGCTCCATGAAGAGACTCAGAGCAGGAACAAGGGATTGGCCTCAGCAGGCTCCAACAGACTGTGTATGTGCTATGTGTGGACATACTATCAAGCTGCAAGTGTTTGAGTGTGTGTGAAGAGCAGTTAAAAAGTAACTCCTACGAGCAGGTGTTCTCATCTAATGACCTCAGTCTGCTTTTTAGCAGCAGGCTAACCGCTTCCTGCAGGGGTAGATGAGGGCAAGGCCAAACAGGACCCAGACAGAATGAGAGACAGACACATGGACATATCAAAGATTGCACCCACAAGAACATGGAGAGACATTAACATAAAAAATACACTGTGTGAGTCAAGAGACTAGGAAATAGGAAGAAGGCACCGAGAATATGTTAAAATGCAAAAAGGAACCTTGTACATATTATGTACATGCATGTATCCATCACAAGTTGGGTTGTTCATCATTTACCTTGTCTAGGAACAGTATATATTATTAAAGGAAATTTGAAAAAGCTCAATGCAGTAGTAAGTGCAAAACATTTATTGCAGTGATATAAATGTTCATATTAAAGGCCACTTTAAAAATAAAAATCACTAATTACAATGCATTCCCCAGTCCTTCAAGACAAAAACAACACAAAAAAAACCCTTAAAATGACTTTTAAGTTGGTGGTGCACGTGGTTAACTCACTAGATGAGCAACCCACCACATTATCTGTGGCTGTAAAGTCATAAGGTGACCACCAAGCCAGTGTCATAGTTTACAAACATTCTGCACAGACCAAATAAAGAGAATAATAAGAATAAATGTAAGGAATGTGAAATATCAGCATGAATACATAAACGCTCTTACTCCTTGTGTGACAGCTGTGTGAAGTTATGATCACTCACAACAGACTGCATTCTCCCTCTCACTACACAAAGGAGGTCACTTGAGGATAGGAGATGCGAGGGCAGAAGTGAACTGAGGTTTAAAGAGTTTGGCACTCTCACCGTCTAAGAATCTAATACTATGACCTCCCACGTACATGGACACAGACAGATAACATAATAAGTAAACAATCAAACACCAAAAATGTTCTGCAGCACTCACACATCCTCCAAATATTAACCTGAGTAAGAAACAAGCGACAGTCTTACATGACATCCATCCTCACTATACTAAAAGGTGTCTTGATGAGTTAATATTTGGCTTGGTGACTCATGGAATGCAGAGCTTGGTCAGTCAGCTGAAACCGCCTCTTGCAGAAAGTCCCTTATATTCCCTAACCCCACAAAAAGTGAGTGTCCAAAGTGCTCAACGTTTGCTTAAAGGTGATGTTTTTTTAAATTCCTGATGCTTGCCTTAGCTACTGCAAGAGCACCAGCACAGAAACTGAATTTGCCCACTTCCTTCATCAAACAGACGGTCAGTGTTTTGACAGAGTAAATGAAAGCAGACAAAGGGGTAATAAATGCCTCTGTGACCCAACAGGCCTTGATAAGCCTGGCGTGATGTGACCTAATGAAGCAACATGCAACACGCTGCTTTTACTCAAACTAAAAACATGCTGCAGAGAGAAGCACTGCTTTCTGAACAAACAACTCAATAAAAGTCCCTTCTCCTCTGTCCGCTGCTCTGTATCCACTCCTCCCACACAGAGCCTGAATCACAATGACTGGAGCAACAGATGGCTGTCAACTCACCCCCTCTGCCATTCCAGCCCCAGCACCACGTCTCCTGGCCCAGCTGTCACTCGGGGCCCCTGGCTGAGGGGCTGTGACGCCAACCTGCCCCGAACTGTGGGGCAGCTGCTGCAGCCAAGGAAGTACAAGCAAAAAGAGAGGGCAATACTTACTCTATACTACAAACCTCCCTCTGTCTCCATATATCTCTTTAAACTCTGTGATTCATCTCATTACACTTTTACAATTTAATTTTTGGAACTTTCCTCTCCTTTTAAAGTGCTTTTTCCACAGTGACGTCAATTTTTTTCCATTTTACCTTCACCTAAAAGGTACCATACCAGCATCAGGTATGTGTGATGGCTTTTCTTCACATAGGGAGAAAAGATTGATCACCATCTGAGCAGTACAGTGTTCAGTGTTATGGAAAATAGATTAAATAAAGCATATAGAGAAATTATAAAAAGCCAGTATATAGTAATTGTTTTTATTTATTCAATTTAGCCATGCACCTTTCATGTTTTTAATTGCTTTCTTCCTCATATAAAGACCTTGTGTATTAAACTCACCACAAGACGTCAGCTATCTTTGTCTAAATGGGACACAGGCAGCTTGAAATGCAATATTGGTGTGACAAATCACTGCAAATATTCCAGAAAAAAATGTTAAAAGCAACTTTTGTTACCATCTCTCATCCTCCACTTGAATTCCTATTGACTGAAATTTGGACTGCTCCTCTGTCTGCCCTCCTTCCTCCGGCTCCACCTAAGAGACAAGAAGCAACTGTCAAAATGTTTGATTGGACAGTTTGGATAGCATTACATCTGATACACAAACCTGGATCCCTATTGAGAGGCACTTCCGCAGCGCTTCCCTCTGCGCCTTGCTCTCTGCAGTGACCGACGTGGTTGCTGTGGCAGTGATGGTGATGCTGTTGGTCACATGCTGGCTTGCAGGGCCATGCACCTGTGCGTTTGCCGCTTCAATTGCGGCAGTCAGGGCCTTCATGCTGTCGATGCTCTCCGTGGAGTTGGACAGGCCCGGCTGGGAGCTGATGCCTGTCCTGGTACCCGAGCCGCCGTCCATGTAAGCATCCTGGGCCGACTCTGTGCTGCTTTGAGCTGTGATTGATATGAAGGGTTTGGATGGGGTGGTCCGTGGTGGGACTGGGGGAGGTGTCTTCTTGTACGTGGTGATGCATGACGACACTAGACAACACAGAGGGACATACAAAGAGACAAGAAAATATAATGTAAGCAATTTGTATATTTCATTCGTACACTATATTTATTCAGTGTCGTCTCAGATGATGTAGTAACACAATGTTATATATCATTCTTTTCTCAGCTGGAGGGAAGGGGATTCACTGACAGCTGACTTCCTGACAGTTTATCCAGAGGTCTTGCATCCATGTGTTGGAGTCAAAATGGCCAGTAGATTAGGGCCAACTTTAACAAATCAAAGCCTTGTCTAGTAATAGGATTAGTTTGTCAGCCACTTGACCCACTGATCTAGATGGTTAAGCCTTGTGCGTAACTACAGTACACAGGCAACAATTTGATGCTGCAGAAAATAACTCTGTCCCCCTGCATGTTGTTAATATAATTAAATCAGACTGAAAAGAGCAGCAGA